>FJOG01000008.1:992828-1080551 GCA_900073065.1 Phialocephala subalpina | reverse complement strand
ATAAATTGAAAATTTTAGTATTCCCATACAAATTCGCTTAATTTTGTATGGGAACACCAAAAAATTTGATTTATACTCACTTTAAAAGCGTTTATTTTAACAATCTATTAATAATATTTAAAAATTATAAATATATATAAAATTATAAATAAAGTTCTTATAGATTTTTTAATTTAAAAGAAAAATATCTATATATTACATTTTTATTAATATTTAAAAAGGGTATAAAACCGGCCATTTTCGCCGTGTTTCGCTTAAGGTGCCCACGAGCTGTGGCCCGAACTCTTACTTGTGCTTGCCAGCTTGGGTCTCAACGACGGTTATTTTTGCACCTTATTCATTGAAACCCTTCTTAATGATCAGTGAACCTCTCAGCGTCCGCATTAATAGTACATCTCCACGCGCCTTGCTGTCTCTGCAGCTATCCCATATCGCATTAGAGACAAAAACGCAAGAGACGAGCGCCCCAGTAACATCTCCTTCCATTTTTGAGTTGAAATAATGGTTTCAACTTCTGCTCCAATGAGAGGGATTTATGCCCTTCAAAATCTCAAAAGCTGGCTGCAGGCAAATAGATCAAGTCACGCGACCTGTATACACGCTCAGCAATTCAAAGGAAGGCATGACGACGACTGTAATATGGTGGGGTCTTCGACATGGAATAGGCTCGAGAGACTGTGCAAATTTGTGGGAATGGGCGGGGTGGTGTTAGTATTGAAGAACGTTGGGCTCATATTCTCGACTTCGTGCGCGTTAAATACCGAGTACGGCAAGAAAGACATTACAGTTTGCAAAATCCAACGAAGACTTCAAAGCATTGAGCATGTGAGGTTGATTGGGCACTTCAAATTGATCTCGACCTTTCGGGAATCGAGAGAATTGACTTCCAACTTGGCTTCTGCTTACACAGGTAAGAAGTATCTGTGGTTAATCGAGTATCTGAGATGCTGAAGAATCAGTAACGATGAGGGACTTCAGGTATTGTAACTTTTCCTCCTGAGTTTTGTTGAGCGATTTCAGGTTGCACCGTACTTAATTTGACTATTTGCAAATTGGGGATCTTCCATCAGTACATCGCAGGAGATGCTCTTTGATTCTCCTTCGAAAGCTCCCTCGAACGTGGAACAGGTCCTTTGTTTTCGCGGAGTCACGTGGATGATCCACGATGATTCAGAGCTCCACTGAAATGGAGTTAGGGCTCTCAAGCAAAAAGCCTGTATCCTCATACAATGTACACGACCTGTTTTCGCTATCTTGGAAGTCTGTCCATTGTCCCATCCCGTTGTCCGACCCGGCCACGCACATTCACCTTTGAAATTCTCAGTCCCAATTTCGAAGATTCAAGTCCCGCCTGGCGCCTGTATTCCTGCGACCCTCGTCCCTACACTTCGGAGAATCTCAATTCAAAGAATGGGAATCAGGGAGCTGTCTCTTGGCTCCTTCTCATTGCTGCTAAGTGTTAACGAGGGGAAAGATATCTCCGCCCTGTTCCGCTGAATCCCACTGGCTTCCGCTGAGTCTGAGCGGGAGGAGGACGTCCGGGCGTGTAGTCCTGGCTGAGTGTCCTAGACGAGAGTCGGGGATTCAGGCATGGCTATCTTCGACTTGGAGCGAATGAAGGCATTCTTAAAGAGGGAGTGCGAACTCTCTCTCGTCAACCATTCCATCCTCTCTCCTGGCCATTTTCGTAAGTCGTATCATGCCAATCCTGTTCAGTCCATCTACCATGCCCCCGGTAATCTTGAATCGCTCATCCTCGGGGATGAATCCATCCTCGTCCATACCCTCCTCCTCAATCAGCATCTGAGCTTCGCAGGCGCTGGCGTGTAACAATCCATCCCAAAACAGCTCCTTCACAGCAACTTTCCGCAACAACGCGATGGCTTCTCTTCGAACTGTTGACTCTCGACAGTATGTCCCTATCATCCATAGCGGCTTGATGATACCACCATCGAAGGAGAAACGATGCCCATTCTGGATTAGATTGTCGTCAAAAATCTCCTTGCCAGCTTTGGCGATCCAGCGGAATTCTGGGAGGAAAGGGTCCGCCCAGCTCTCGTCGGGGCGGACACTATTCAGCATTATTTTCGTCGTCTGAGCTTGTATCTGAAGCAAGGTAGCCGCTTTCCATTCTCGCGAATTGGGAACGATGGAGTTGTAGAAAGGCTCTATTGCAGAGAGCCAGCGAGCAATTTCATCACTATGAAAAACTTCCTCAGCTTGACCACTACTGATGTCATCGCAATCTTCTAATAATTTGGGAATCACGTCTATTTTGTCTTCTCCTCTTTGCTTCTTGAATACTTCGACTTGCTTGGTGGCGATGAAATGCCATGCACGCCGCTCCACTAGCTCGAGATAGGTCCTCGCTTCACCTGTGTTGATGAACGTTGTGGGCATGCCAGTGATGGCGTCTGATCCTTCCAGCCTCAGCTTTTGATGGACATCTGTTGCCCGAGGATCGACGGAATACTTCATGACCTGCAAGTCCATACGGGCAAAAGCTTGAACGAGGTCACTTTCGAGGACATCCTCCGCTGGACTTACAATGCCCTCTTTTTGCGAAACAATTGAACCCGAGTGTTTCTTAGAGGCAAGCCAGTTCTGCAAAACAGAGTGTCCTCCAATAGCATGCGTCAAAGATTGGATATAGTTTCCCTGTACTGCTTCGAAACATACAATGAGCAGGCAACCAACCAACATGGTCCTGAGACTTCGCTCTCTAGTCGACAGCTTCGCTCGCATGCTTTGAATGGCTCTTCCGTGATGCTGGAGAGCAAATTGGTATCGAGGTGGTTTCTCAAGACCACTCCATGTCTTTCTATTTTCGGCGTCCACCATCAGTCTTCGCTCGCATGAGAACAATGCTCCAACAGCAACGACAGCGTCACGGATGAAGACTTCCTCTTCACTTGCTTGAAAGATCACTCGCTCCCATAACGAGCTGGGGAATAGACTTGAGAGTTCCGAGATCGTCAGATTCCTAAAGGCAAGGAAGCCGAGGTGTTCTTCCTCGTTTCGAAATTTGGCGATATGAACGGGGTGGTGTAGAATTGGGGTGTACGTAAATCGATTTTGATTGTCCCTCCGTGGAAGTAAAGGCCGAGTTGTGACCCTGTTTCCTGAAGGAGGAGCATCATGTCTCGGGGAAGCGGTGGTCTTGGCAGTCTCATAGCCGTCACAACGACCCAAGAATTTCAGGCACCTGAGGCACTGCGGTCGAGTCTCATCGCATTTAATTTTTCTTGTTCTGCCACAGAAAGATCAGCAGGTGTTCTTGCAACTCAAACCGAGCAGCTTACTTGCACGTCTTACACCCACTTCTGACTTTTGCATGTTTGCCTCGACTTCTTTGAGCTTTGGCCGTGCCACCAGAAGACCGAGACACTGCATCCATACTTCATGTCCATACCTCGCAACGATATGAGCACTGCCAACGATTGAGTTCGATGTTGATGAGGAAATGTTCGTCGAAGTCCGAGAGCTGGATTTTGGCGTAAGCAGAGCTGCGCCACATTCAGCCCTGTCGACTTCCGGGACCTGATGCTTGGGGTTTATATAAAATATTGCAGCAACTGGCTGCATCGTACTTTCTTGAAAAGAGCTCCAGACATCCATGAATTCTTTCGTGATTTGTAGCTGAGATCAATCACATTGGTCTTGGATTGTGTTGAGCTGAAGAGGGGTCTCAGTTCTCGAAAAAGGGGGAAAGAGCTAGCCGAGGGTAGCTTAGTGGCACGTGCATTTCACGCTAAGCTGACCTCGAAGATTTCTTCCCAAATGCTCCATCACCTCTGTCCTCAAATTGCGAGACACTCGGCTGTGTATCTTAACGATTGTAATATTTGAACTGTTGTTCATATCGAAAATGTATCTGACGGCGAATTCCTGTCGTTGCTCAGTTTGGATGCTTACGTTGCTGTGTTGCTGTGCTTCCGTTTTAGGCTAGTGCCGATGCTCTATCTTTCTTCCAGATACTTTGATGGAACATTACTGCCTTGGTTTCGTCTCTTGCAAATTGCTAATATTGTCTTTTCATACTGTGGTTCACGCAAAATCATTGCATTTTCTTCTTGTGGTGTACTATCTTGCCTTTTCTACTTTTGCTACGTGGTTGCCATGCACGAGCGCTACTACTGGCTGTGTCGACAGTTTCCAGGCCGACTTTGCTTTAGAGCGAAAGTGCCTCATAACCTCAACACGATTTTATCTCTTTGTCAGCGTGGCATGTCTCGCCCCGGAAATCAGAAACCGTCAAAACCTCGCTCATTATGATAGCCAAAATCGCAGGAAGAGGCTCTCCTCTTTCATACACCTTGGTCTTTGGAAAATCCAATTTCCTGGCCATGAAAGGAGGTCTCGTCGGGCGAAAGATCCATTGTCTCACCTTGAGATCAAAATGCAGATACGCGGATGCACGATGCTCCCTATACGACGAATGCGATATATTATATTTGCTCATTTCAGCCTACGCACGCTCCACCCTATTGCTCGACGTTTCAAACGATCTCGACCGGAATACGCTTCGCAACTAGAAGTATCATCAATACTTTTCACTCGCACCATCGAAGATGTCAGAACAGGATCCAGAGCCTCGTCCTACTCCATTCGAGCAACTCTTGCCGCCAGAAACCGATTCGAAATGGTCGACTCGCATTTTCGCTATTGGTATGTCAAATGGCGTCGATCTCTTGGCATGGATTGAAAGAATAGTCAAAGATACATGGGAAAGAGATCTGAGCGCCTTTAAAAATCTTGAAACGCCCGAAGGCCAAACCCAGCTGGAACACAGCGCGAAAAGGCTCATCCCACACATCTCCGCGCATATAGGAAGGAGCAGAGTACGGCTGGAGAGGCAAGTGGCTCTGGCCCTAGGGCTCCAAGGAACGAATCTGAGGAGAGCTTGTGAGTGGGTACATCCGCTATAAGCAGCGCCTTCAATTTTCTACTTCCTAAACCCTTTCAGCCTGGATTTCTCGACATTGGACGATGTTGGCCAACACCATGATGAGAACCAAACTCAACACCAGAGATTGAGAGACCTGGGCTTGGGGATCGTCACCCTTGTTAGTGCAAGCCATCCGCCCTCGAAACTTTGAGCCACCTCGTGTTGAGATAGATGGATGAGTTTGACTTTTATGTTCTTCTTACGTTTAATGTCTGCATTCTCTATTTTGAGCTCGTTTCCTCTACTTTCGTCGCGCCTGCTCGCTTTGCTGTTCGGATCGGTGTTTTGAGCCTCCTGTCGATCCTGATTATCAGCTTCCAAGGGCTCAGCTATGCGATAGATGCTGTCACATTCGTACCAAGAAATTGTTTGTACTGATCATGCACACGGAAGCCGGTGCGAATTGCCGAAGAGAAGCTGAAGATAAATTCTATAGAAACAAGGACTATTGTACGATACGAGATCTCTATCTCAACCTTTAATCATGGACTCAGCAGATGTCGAAATTTCTAGTGTACTGAAAATTATACATATCAATCGTCGCTCCTTGAAAATGAACAGAAGCACTCATCTCGATCATTATTACCCTGAGCTATGGGTCACGTGCCCATGATTCAGCTTTCTGAATTCTATGATAGAAACGTAAGGAAATGCAGATACAATTAGCTAAATATTAGAACACAATCTATCGGCAATGCTTTTGGAATTTTTGTGCACCATCCGAGTTTCCCATGTTCAATGTCTGCACGGTCGCGATAAGCCATGTGAGCTGCATGAAGCATGCGTGTGGGTACTCTTTCGGGCCCATTTCCGATACTTTGGAAGCCATTCACTGGCGATCAGCTTCTGGGGTATCTTGGATGGGCTCATGATTGCGGGAGTGATGTCTACTTTCATTTATGCTTCCTATCTCGAGCCCTGGATTGTGATTGCCGCCCCTGTCAATGCCAAGTGGCACAGTACGAAGGTACGTTGATTCGCCCCCACCTTTGATATCCAGAACGTCCTCATCAGATCCGAAGATATGACAGGATGCAGGACCGGAGATCTCGAACGCTGACTTCGATAAGGATGAAGATGAAAGGTACAAAGAAGAAGAGCCTCCGCGCTGCTTCGGTTCTGACATCGTGAACTTCCGATTCCTGGACTTGTTGGTCTCACTGCAGAGTTCCAAAGCCTGCTGAACAATCGACATGTCGGCTGCCTCTGAGTGTGATCCGGAGCAGTGGCCTCCTGGGACTGTCAAACTCGAAGGTAAGCTGCAATTCTTTATTCAGTCGTCATATATTTGGCGCAGCAAAGACGCGAACACGGTGACTGACCCAACCGATTTCAGATCTTTTCAGGGGAGGCGAGATTATTCTACAACCACGCCCAACCGTCGATCCCAATGATCCATTGGTATAGCATGCCTGCCATCATTCATTGCAATTTACTAACGACCATAGAATTGGGCTCCATGGCGAAAATATCTCAACTTTGGCCTAGCGTGCATGTATGTTGTGTTCGTGTTTGCAGAGTGAGTATTTCTATCACCTCTGGTCCCTCTGATACATGCTGATTTCCACTTCAGCATCAATGCCGTGACTCCAACTTGGGGTCCCATGAATGAGCAGAACGGCTTCTCTTACGAACTTCTCAACGACAGCTACGCTGCTGGCTGCGCGGCCCTGGCAATTGGAGGCCCGCTTCTGATCCCATTCGCATTGAAGTACGGCCGACGTCCGGTATATGTCTTCAGCACGATTGCGCAATTTGCCATAGCCATATGGACTGCCAAGCTACAGACAGTCGGAGATCTGGTGGCAGTTAACACGTTGAACTGCCTCTTCGGCGCTCTCTCGGAAATTATCGTGCAAATGACGGTCGCTGATGTCTTTTTCGTCCATCAAAGGGGTCGCATGAACAGTTACTACATTTGGTTTCTGAACATCGGCGGCTCGCTAGCACCTCTTGCAGCAGGGTATATCACGACAGGGCAAGGATGGAGATGGGTATGGTGGTGGATGGCTATCTTTTTCGGCATCTCATTCCTTATCTACGCCTTTATGTTCGAAGAGACAAAGTACTCGTCCAAGGTTTACCACGGCACCGACCCTCTTGCACTTCCTGAGCCAATGTCCCCCGATCAGCAGGACACGAAGGATGATTCTAAGACCTCGGACTCCAAGACAGTCGAAACAGGAGTTGGCCCAAGCACAGACATCTACTCCACCGCAAACGAAATCGATCACACGATTCCAATGAGAACATATCGCCAACGATTGGCGCTGTGGTCCACATCACCAGGATCGTTCAGCAAATTCGCCCTTCACAGCTATCAACCACTTGTGATGTTCTTCACTATACCGGCCGTCTTTTACATCTCGCTTGTGTACTCAATAATCAATGCAACGATCACTGTTATGATCACAGTCCTTTCGGAATATCTGTACGAGCCTCCATACAACTTCAACTCTGCACAAGTCGGCCTCATGAGTCTCCCGCCATTCATTGCGACCTCGCTTTCGTTACTTGTTGCTGGACCTCTGAGTGATTGGAGTATCTTGTATCTCGCGAAACGAAACAACGGAGTTTACGAGCCTGAAATGAGGCTTTGGGTCATCGCGGCGTTCATCCCATTCATACCTGCTGGACTCTGGATGTTCGGATTTGGACTGGCAGATTCGAGGCCATGGCCACTGCTCGCGATAGGATATGGTTTGCTTTCATTTGGAACAGCACCCATTAGTAGCATCTCTTTAACATATCTCACAGATGCATACACAGATGTAAGACACTTTCCTCTTCGATGAAGTATGTCGCTAACCAGGGACAATCAGATTGTTGCCGACTCGATGGTCACAATCACCGTGACCCGAAACATAGTCGCAACGGTCTTTGTATTCGCAATCGCCCCATGGATCGATGGGATCGGTATGAAGAATGTGTTCGTTATGCTAGGGGTTTTGATGATCATAATTATTTGTTCGGTGTTTGTTTTCATTTATTGTGGAAAGAAGATTCGCGTCAGAACCGCTTCCAGGTATAGATATTATGCTGGGAGACAATTCGACACGAGGACCTTCGAAGAGTTAAAGGATTAGATGATGCAAAGGAGGAGGAAGTGTTGTGGTTGTAAGAGTTAGGGCCATAGCTCTCCGGCACTCTTAAGCGAGATTAACCCCCCTACCATAATTTCCCACCCACTTTAAACCTCAATTACACTACAACTATTAATCCAAACCTCTTCAAATTTAAAATGGAAACAGATATTCCATCATCCTCTTCTCTCTACGTGCCGCATTAAGATTAGTACACTCCAAAACGAGCTAGAGTCCGACAAGCGCGACGCGATAGAAAATCTTAGGGGCAAATCTTTAAGGAATTAGAAGTTCTTAAATCTACTATTTAAGACATTTGCAAGGCTCCTTTTAGCTATAGAATAAGATTTAGGAAGCAATACTAAAAGAACCTTTTAAATTAACGTTAGATTCGCCAAATTATTCGTTTTATCGCAAGAAATTATACTATAAGACGCATAACCTTTAAATAAGTCAAAAGAGCTCTTAATATTCTAACCTCAATATGTACTATTCGTCGAGAACTCCGCAAATCAGGCTACTATCGCTATATTACATGTTTTAGGCCTTTCATCTTTCGCGCATAAGCAAAAAAGAGGCTTGCTTTTGCTTATAAGTATTAATAATAGGGGATATTTGACTAAGTAGCCTCGAGAGAAAGATGGGGGGATTAGAGAAAGGTTATATAGTCTAATGAGCGCATTTTTGAGCTAAGGAAAAATAAGAGGGTTTAAGTAACTTGAAGAGTAAATGAAAAGAAGTATTCAAATTATATTCGATCGATTTATAAGTTAAGAAGAGTATCGATCATAATTCGAGGAGCAATTAATTAGGATTATAAGTCTCTATTAGTCTTTTTAGAAAAGGAAGAAGAGGCTAAAAGAGTTAATTCACGGGCGTACCGTAATCAAGTACAATCAAGTCGGGTGAAAACTCGTCACGTGACGTTGTATTCGCTTATATTGCCGAAACCTATATACGCTACCATAAACATAATAACTCTCTTATTTTCTTATAGAATCCTTTTAAACTTCAAATCATGGGAGTCTCTCCAAGGAAGGAAAATGCTCATCTTATAAAGCGTGAAAAGGAACGGATTTTAACGCTAAAAAATAAAGGATATAAATTTACCGTGTCGTAGGGCGCTGTCACGTGCTGCACGTGCGCCCCTAGCTCGGCGCCGCCAGCCGAGCCTCATCAAGAACCGAGCAGCCGCTCGACTTCTTCTCTCCTTAAGTTTCAGCAATCCAATTGCATCAACTTGCTCCCTGATCCCGACTCTTTTGGTGACCCCCTTTACATACCGCGATTTTATATAAAACTAAGATACCCCGCTTTACTATCTCCTCCTTTATCCACTGGTATACTAAAACCGATAGCTTTACTTTTGCAAGAAAGCCCGGAAGCGGGGCAAAAAGGATACTCTTAGTTAGAGCCGAAAGAGCTTTAGTACGCATTATTATATTTGAGCCAAAGATAACCCTAAAAGCGCTTATAACGCTGTCTAAATCTGGCAAGAGACTTAACTACCATACGGTCTCTTAAATCCTTAAACGATATAGAAAAGCTAAGCGCCGCCTTCGCAAGAAGCTTTATTTGAGTCCTTTTGTCACGTGTAGGATTGGGTGTCCTACTGGCGCAGCCTATGGCTGGCTTACAGCCACCACCCAAGGCTGCGCAGCCTCCATAACCTACGTAGAGCTCGCGTAAGCTTACGCGTAGCGTAGGAGGTCTTACGAGGGCTATGCGGTTGTTATTCTTAGGCTGTTATTCTGTATATAGAGGCTCTCTGAATCTCTGGCAGAAAGACAGAGATTAGTCTAGTACCAATCTGACCTATTGTTGCCTCCTTCTATTCTACACCTCACACCTTTTTACAAAAAGAAGCGAAGAATTTATTGCAAAGAAGAACTTAAGCGGAAAAGGAACCTAAGAGTAGTAATTTGGAGTGATAAAGTTACTTTGGAGATAGGAAAAGACTAGACTATATTCTTTGTGATTAGAGGGCCGGGTAAAGATAAGGAGTATACGGACAAGAATTTGAGGCCTACTTTTAAGAGTAGACGAGAAATAGTAAGAGCATAGGATTATTTTTGTGGAGATTAATTTAGCGCATTTTATATTCTCCCGAAAGGAGAGAATATAAACGCCGTGCGGTATAAATGGGTATTCCAAAAATATATAATTCCATTTTATAAGAAAATAGAAAGGATATATGGAAATAAGGTTATATTTATAGAAGATAACGCGAAGTAATATAAGGCTAATATTATTAAGAGGTATTTAATAAATAAGGGGATTAGAATAATGCTATATACTTTATAATCTCCTGATTTTAATCCTATTGAGAATAAATGGAAGAGGATTAAGGACGTAATTGCCAAACGGAAGCATAGTGTCGGTATAATCAGGTGATCGCTTAGCGATGGGATGGAGGGCCGGATTCAGGGATGGATGGAGGAGTGGAGCTCTGACCTCCATCACCCTAGCAACCATTGTCTCAGTATCTCATTTCCTTTGTTATATAGGTAGTTAGGTGCCCCTTCTGGGAAAGGAGGAGAGGGAGGAGGCAGAATATAATCATTGACACCAGACTAAGATCTTAGTGTTTGATGATGACCGCCGGACGTTCCAACACATAGGGCTAGAAATAGAGTGGATTTTATTATAGTTATAAGAGAAGAGTAAGAGCAAATAAGTAGAGATTTCCTTTTGAAACTATATGATTTTATGCCAGAAAAATATAGAGCTTGCCTTAAGAATGATAGGGGAGCAACTAAGTACTAAATAGCTTCATTTTGAGCCTAACTAAGCTAATTTTCATAAGAGAATAGAAAAGTTATTTGTTTTTAAGTAAGGGGTATACTTATAACACGTGACGAGTTTTACCCCGACCTGATTGTACTTCAACCCATTGTTTTCCCTTTATTTGACGAGCTTAGAGCGGAGTATATCTTCATAGAAAATAGGGCAAAGGTTTATAAGGGGTATATAAAATTTACTAAGCTTTAATATAATATTCGAGGCTTTGATTTACTCTTTTCTTCACTCGATTTGAACGTCATTAAGAAGGTTTAGAGGTAGATAAAAGAGGAATTAAAGAAGCTTCCATTTGTACTAACTTCTAAAGAGGCATTATATAGAGAGATTCAAAGGCTATGGGATTAAGTGGATCCACGTGATTACCGCAAATACACAGAGAGATTAACTTGTAAATTAGAAGATGTGATTAAAGTAAAATGATTAACTACTATTCGTTAATCTATGATTCAAATTTGGGAGGAAACTATAAGAAAATGTAAAAGTTATATATTTTTTAATAAAAAACAAGGGGTCATTTGATGTTCTCGCTTAAGGGTGCCGGAGAGGTGTGGCCCTAACTCTTACCTTGATTGGATCGACATATCAGACCCCATATACGTAAAGGTTCGATGCCTGAACTTGGCTGCTGCTGACCACCAACCAACTGTAGGAAGGTTCGAGGCGCAGCACCTTCCCTTTAAACAAATTCAAATACCAGGTTCTCCATCAATTTGTACCTTCCCCAGAAAACATTTCAAGCCGCCCCTCTGCAGATCGAAAGAAATTCTCCGAAAGGCAGCATCAGCTCGCGTTTTGTCTATCATTGTCTCCTGAACACGCGTGACGATGCACGACGGCGGAGCTGCAGTACATACAGTGTCCCATACTGACCACACCTTCCATGACACCTCACATGTAAGCTCTCTACCTCAAATCCTGTCTCCAGCGTCCCCTGACTACGAAACAAGCGCTCACGTGATATCAGCACAACTTCCACTACACTCCATCCCAGGAGCCTAACCATGACCGTCATCACCATCACCACCATCACCACCATCATCATGGAGATACTTCAGATTCAGGCGACGACTGGGCTGCAAACCAAGCCCCTACCCACCAGCAACCTATGGAACGATACAGCAAGCGAGAGTTCTAGAGAGAGGACTGCATTCGGAAAGACCGGGTGGTAGAGGAAACTGCGACATTCAGACTTTGTTGGCTTTCATTTTGGGAGCGACTTTCGTTCCTGCTATACTGGCTTTCGCGTTCAATGTTCCGTTGATGGGATCTTGCCCTTTTGGGAAATGTGTATGAGTGATGGGGAGGCGAAGGAGTTGCACGAATGGAGGAAGGAGAAGAGTAGCATTATGCTTCTCTTGACCAATATAATATCGACTTGAGAGGATTGACCTGAAATGAGGTCTGGAGCAACACAAGATGAATGTTCAGAGTGGTTCCTTTCAGGTGTGTTGACTATTCTAGTGCTTTGTACTTGAAGTCAAGTCTAGTCCTGCTAAACACGCTTTACATTTTACTACACCTTCGTACAGCTGTTTCTCTCACACACCACGAGAAATGTCTTGATTTTTTATTTCATTTCATGAGCGGCGCTTTTCTTTTAAAATACCTCCGCTTTCAGGGACAGCAGGCTAATGTCTGGGCTCTGGGAACTGTTCCCTGTATTTCTAGCTTCAAAGCCTATAAATTCGGGGTGCGCTCCCTACGCTTGCTACCCGCCTTGCCATACTCAAACACTGCGGGGTACTTGTACCACTTGTCAAAGCTGATACCTGATAAAGTATACGACAATTCGCTAGCTTCTGAATGACTAGAAAGTGTGTCATGTATTGCAAAGGGTATTTACGTCATTAGCCGCCCCCTTACCCGTCTGGAAACAAAAATTTCATTCACTGATTAGCACAGGAACTGGCGACTCTTATGTGGTAGTCCATTTGAGAATGAACTGGAGCCAACAACTCTTACTCACAACACACAGAGTATCTCCCCCATCCTCGATTTATAGTGAAGATTTCCCTTGGAAGGTCAGAAATGCTTTACTAGAAAGGTCTTTCAGCCAACCACTAGCACCATAAAATTCAACTCGAAGCAGACATCGCAGCCAGATTCGCAGGGTGTTGCGAGCGCTCCAGATGTCCTCCCTCTTCAAACGACTTCAGATACGCAGCGCCGAGGCGCCCGCAAGATGCTCCGCAGGAAGAGGATGGGAATTAAGCCACTTGCAGAGCCAAGACAATCAACGATAGATTGTATGGTCTACGCACAATATACGGGAAGTCTTCCAAATGACTGCCATGGCTCGACGTCCAATATAAGTTTCTTGTACAACGGGTGGCCTTCCTATAAAATCAACTACGATGGAGAAGGTATGTTTGATCAATGTCCCAGTTGATAGATGTCACTGCACGCATACTAATTGCGTGTGTCCCAGATATGGAAGAAACCATATGAGTGCTCCGTTATCAGCTAGAGACCATGGAGATAGCTGACAGATACTTGGACTTCCTTCAGATTCCTTTTCCAGGTGGGAAATCTTGCCGTGAGTATAATGTCAAGGAATTCAAATACCGTGACTACGGTGATCAGAATTTATTCTCGTATTCCAGACAGTCTCAAGCAGAGGAGAGCAGGAAGGGTGTTCCTTTGTTTCCAACACCATACAGGGCGGCTGGTTTGAGAATCCGGTTCTCCAAGCCTTGGACCTACTTTGATGCCGCTTGGTACTATTCAGGCTTATCATTGGTCGAGTACTGCCAAAGACTCAGAAATCTTTCTCAAGCTTTTGTAGACGAGCTCGACTGTTCGATAATTTGTCTTAAGGCCATACCGGAAGTGAGAGAAAGGGATCAGATAGCGTTTCATCTCTGCGGAAATGAGTTTCAGCAAAGGTACGGACTGCTCCCATCACTTTGATTGTTTTGGTACCCAGTTGGCTTAAGGGACGTACTGAAGGATGAACAGAACACCAAGAGCGATGACAATCTCCGCTGTAAGCATCTCGCCCAAGAATATAGAAAGGTAAAGGACATGTACGATAACATCTTCATATTATACGTTATTAACATATAATAGATAACGAGAAAGAACGGATCACTAATTTCATGAACATATTATTCAAAAGAGTACTCCTTTGTGAGATAAATGAATGATGGCTTTATGGCAGTCCTAGATGATTGATCCAACTATAATCATAAATGGAATCACAAACCATTATCAGCTTTATAAAAAGGAAAACAAACTTTCTTTTAGTCCAGTTCACTTCTCTCTCATCATACCAAACTCAGGAAGCCGAAGAAAGGAGCTTACCAGTTCAGTCAGCGAGGCGAAGGCCCATCATAAAGAGATAGCGGATTTATTTCTTCCTGGATACGATCCTGAATATGATCATGAGATAGTATTTGACCCGGATATCCGAAGGGCAGACCTTACACAACAGATGTCGACAAGTATTTATGACGCAGTACCTGGTGAGCAGTATGCAGCTAGTAGACGAGGCATGTATATACAACCTGGCCCATTTGATCGTGGTCAGTACGCTACTGCGCGAGGTGGCTTATAATCAGATGCCATAGGAGGAGGAGGGCAATATCAAAGTAGCTACTAACTGACGGGAATGGGATAAAGGCAAGGCTATGGGGAGAACCAAGGCTATAGTTCCTCGACTGGCGGAGCGGAGTACTATCTTCAACCTTCCTACTTCAGTGATATGCCAAACCCAAATGCTCAGAGATTCTAATGACTACCAAGTGGAACACACCCTGGAGGATCTCGCTCGAGGTTCTATACCAAACCTGGGTACCCTTACCTTTTCTCACGCTCCAAGGCAGACTCCCTAAGCGTTCGATGAGCATGCAATCGCCGACTTCTTCTACATCGGTCATGTCAATCAATACAACCTGAGGAGATTGTCTTCAACGGCCAAACGCAATACGGGGCGAAGAAGAGGACTATCCAATTCCAGACGGAGAGTCGAACTGGCATGATACTGAGACAGGAGCAGCTGGATTACGTCGCCGTTTCTGCAACAAGCCATAATTACCCAAACGATACGCGCTTGAAGAACCATGTCCGTGACTACCGCACCGACCGTGCAAAACAGATACAGCGACATGACAGTTATCGCGCCCGCCTTCAGCGAAAATAAGATAGTCGACAAGGCCGAATTAATACAGACACAAATAAAAATTGTTGCGTTCCTGATCGGTACATTGCTACAAAAATTGAAAGAGATGTTGTGACTATTGTCAGGCCACGGATAATCAAGATGGTGAAGGAGACTCTGCTCTTTAGTGAACAGAAATTCAATATTATAAAAAGTATAGAAGAAGCCCTCAAGCGAAGATCGAAGTGTTGCTTAGAGCGGAGATTCCCTGTAACTCACATTCTGAAGGAAATGATCCTGAAAGTCCCTTAAGCGTTAGGATAATGACACCTGGGGTTGTGCGTATACCACTTACTTTCAACATCGGAAGCTTCTCAAGCTCTCAGCTTGTCATACACGGAACTCAACCCCTCACTTTCCTTCGTTCTCCCTAGCAATCAACTCCTCAAAACTCCTCATCCCAAACAACATCTTCCCACCAAAAAAAGCATGCCCAATTGCCTTCCCCGCAAACCCCCTCATCTCATCCTCATACGCTCTCAAACTCCCCTTACTAACCCTGTTTTCCCCAACACCAGCGGTAATCGCTCTAAACAACGCCTCCGCACTCCTCAGAGCAGTAACAGCACCAACTCCAGCAGCAGGACTCATGGCATGAACCGCATCTCCTATCAACGTGACTCTTTCATCCGTCTCCCAAACTGGGAGATCCGGTTTCGCCGAGTCGATTTTCAGGAAGGATGTTTGCGGGATGTCTTGATGCTTGAAGAGCTCGCGGATTCTTGGGTCCCAGGCTGAGGTTAGAGCAAGGACTTGATTTGCGGCATCTTCGTGGGTAAGCGAAAGGAGCTCGGCGTCAGACATATCCAGGGCGTCTTTTCGGGAGCCGACTACCCAGTAGATGTAGTCTGCAGGTAGGTCAGACCTATATTGATTGTCTTTGAAGCGCACAGGTTCGAGAAGGAGGGATTTAGGAATGGAATTCGTTCGGTCTTGGACGAGAGTCATTTGGGATGCGACTGTGGGATGGAGGTTTGAAAGAAGAGAAGGCGTGATGGTGGTTTTGCCGAAGAACCAACGGCCTTCTGTATCGATATTCTTGTGGTCTGGGAGGAGCCGAGAGCGAACTTTGGATTTGGTGCCATCTGCACCGACGAGGAGGGAGCCTGTGACTGAGGTGCCGTCTGTGAAGTGAATTATGATGCCTGATGAAGTCGTGGTGTAAAAAGAGAATTCCTTGGAAAAAGTGATGTTGTCTTCCAGGCCTTTCGTGAGAACCATGCGTAGGACAGATCGGTCTGCGTTTAGAGGTTGGGGACCGGCGGGTGGACGAGGGCCGGTGTAGTTGAGTTTTGCCGGCTGTCCGGTGATGGTGTCAAGCATGACAGGAGGTGCTGCTCCTTCGGTGGTCGTGATAGCCATGCTGTCTTCTAGGCGGGCATAAAGCTCAGGCTTGATTAGCTGTTTGAGTGAGTCGATGCCGGAGTCGTTGATGCGGACGCGGTAGCCTTGGGCTCGAACATTGAGGCTAGAGTCGCGCTCGTAGATGTGGAATGGGATTGATGCCTTCAGAAGGCCTTGTCCTAACGCGAGGCCGCTTATGCCTGCGCCCAGGATGATCACTGGTGATGTGATGGTCATTGTGGAAGATATCGAATGCAAAGACAAGGGTGGCAAAAACATCAAATGGTTGGGGGGAAATGATGGAGCGGAGGAGGAAGTGCAACAGAGGAGCTAATTGAAGCTGAAGAGAACTTCAGTGGGAATAGACAAGATTTATATACCTTTCTATGTGTCGCACGACCAGACTCTATGGCGCCCATCACAGCCCTGGTTCGCGATACACAAATTGCCGATATCCTGAATAGGAGTCTCTCGCACGAGAAACTTCTCGCTTATGACAGGTGATTCATACTGTATCCTTTCCTCTCAATTGATTGGCTGCACTTCACGAGCTTGGCCGGAGCATGGTCCCACCGCGCAGCATCGTTTAAGCCACTTGCTGACATTGAGATTTGTACGTATCCCGATTCGAACTTCGATCGGACACGGGGAAGTCTGTTTTGATTACCGTTGCCGTCTGCATTGAAATTGTTACGAAAGGTGTTTCGAGAATATTTCGATGGTGGTAGCTGTTCTGGTGCTGCGCTTGTTCGGTTCAAAGTTCGCAGATACGCTCCCCCAATTTGCAGCTGCTCTGTTGGGCAGTGTTGATAGCTCTTGCCAGCATATTTTGGACCTCGAACCTAAATGATGAGACGTCGCAATCATTAGAGGGAAGGCGCTCATGTCGCTGTTGCTAGTATCGGAGCGCCATGCTTGAAACTTCAAGATGCTGTTTCCAAGCTAGTAGAATGCGTTTCGTCGCTGAGAAAGAATAAATCGCGAGGGGTTTTGGGGAGGAAGGAGCGACCTAGAAAGGAATCGACACAAAACTAGGAACAAAGGGGTTTGAAAACAATGGAGAGCGCAGAAAAATGTTGTTTACAGTGCCCTCAGACGACCTGATCAGAAGGGTCCTCACGAGGTAAGTAGTTGTACAGTACATACCCAAGAAGCCTTGCATTGAAGATGCATCGGGTCTCTGGGACACTAATTCTTCCTTGACATGGCAGACATCTGTGATCGGTTTGTGCAACGGCATCATCGGTGGGCTGGCATGATAATCCAGCATGCCGGTCTCGAATCGTGAGAAGTATCTCCATCAGCGAGAGAAACCTCGATTTCGAGTGTGCTGACCGTTCGGAGAGACGACGATATCATATCTACTCACTCGGCCAGTCCCATTAAGCTTACTGAAGGAGATGGATATGAGTCGTTGGTATCTCTGATGAAGTCCCAATGATTGAATGTTCCTACTTCATACAGATACTGATGAGTCTGCTTGGGTGGAAGTGGGT
Organism: Phialocephala subalpina; assembly: GCA_900073065.1. NCBI lineage: Eukaryota > Fungi > Ascomycota > Leotiomycetes > Helotiales > Mollisiaceae > Phialocephala > Phialocephala subalpina. Next base: position 1,062,719 of record FJOG01000008.1, on the reverse strand, counting down.
GGGATAGATTCCGGGGGATAACCCAAGCCTGTTCGGAAATATGAGCCTGGAGTTGCCTTTGGCGGAGGTGGTTTGCTTAGTTCCTCTTGGTTTGGGGAGAGAGGTGACTTTTCGAGAGATATGGATTCTAATTTAGAAGATGGTACTTTCGGAGAGAATTTTGAAACTGAGCTTGATTGCTGTTGGCCGTAAGGGGTTGTAGCATTCGCAGCTCTGCTTGCAGCCCGACGCCCTTTGCCGCAAGTCCTCCTGAGCAATTGGCGCCTTAGTCGTCTATTAGGGTTGGTGCTGCGTTGAGGTGAAGGTATATTGCTTCCACTGGACGATTCCAATTTAGCAATTGGAGGTTCTGAAGAAGGATTCGATAGCGGTGAATCCACGGTGATCGATGATTCCGATTGAGGGACAGTTACTATCAAGGGAGTTTTTAAGCTCACAGACGAAAACGAGGTCTCCGCTTTAGCGAATGTGCGAAGCCTTCTCCGAATTTTGAGGTTTCTTATGGGTTTGAAAAGGGTAGAAGGAACCCATTCAGTCTCGTTTTGATTAAAAAACACATCGTTCAATCGACTGTCTCTTCTCAGGGGCGAGCGGGCAACTGCATTTAGCACTGAAGCGGCATTTTTCTGTGAGGGCGTAAGTTCTTTCTCCATGATACTTTTGACGCAAGCATGAGAAGAAGCCTCAAAGTCAAGTGAGAATCGTTGCCGCCGTTGTGTAAGTTGCGGGCTGTATGTGGAATTTTGAAACTTTGAAGTAAGCCTCGGAGAGTACAATCAACGGCAAGCAAGCCTTGCTTTGTTTCGTGGGCAAGTAGATCCTGTGCTATGGTCAAGGTATCAAAGAGTTCGACGTTCGGGATGAGAAACTCTTCGCGATTCAGCACCTCGAGGTCTGAGTCGAAACTGTGACCAACGATTATCACATTGCGAGATGCTCCTTGTCTAACACCATTACTAGATTCTGTGAATTCGCGCAGCACGTCCTGTAGTTCGGATTTCGATACATGAGCTGACTCGGTGAACAAGAACTTTCGCGGCTTTCCAAACTTCGTTCCAGCACCTTCGAATGTGAAGTTATAAGTCGAAATCGCATTCTGAAAGTTCGAGACTGGCGAAGATGTAAGGGAAAGATTTTTGAGGTGGCAAGTATCGAGGGTTGATATTCCGATCTCGCGAATCATATCTAGGCCGCCTTTAGGCTGATGGAATTCGCAATCGATTGAGACGAGCAGGGGTTCCACGAGAGGGTTTGGGGATTCTGTGCCCACCACGTTGTCTGTTTCCGTTTGAGGGAAGCCGAAAGTTTGCTGAAGGCGTGATACCATCATGGAAGCTGGCCTTTGGCGCGCAGATTGAGCTGTCATCAGCGTTGGATTGTCCTGTTGAATAGCTAAATGCTCATGTGGGCTAGCTCCCACTGGCAAATCCAAAGTTGCCATCCCCGGCGCCGTTTCGCTAGATTCGACACACATGGTGGAAGGATCAGAGCTGGATGTATCGGAAGATTCCAGTTTGGAAAGAGAAGCCTGTCGAGAGGGATCTGAGTCCAGATCCAAAATCGATGAAAGCTCCAATTGTATCGATGTGTCATTTTGAGGAACGTTTGAGTTCGCTACTGACACTGATGAGGTTTCTGTATCGACGGGGGCAGGTGTTCGACTAGTGTTTGTGGGAGCTTTCGATTTCAAAGCATTAGCCTCCCGCTGAGCCAACTCTTGGACATAGGCGTTACGTCTCTCATCAATCTTTCGCAACTGCATATGGCCAAAGAGAGACTCATCATGCATCGACAATTTTGCTAAGGGCGAATTGGCGATTGCTCGCAACACTGACACTCTGGACTGGTGTTCGACGGTCTGGTATGTGCCAACAGCGCTCTCTACGCCCAGCTGAAGTAACAGTCGCATCGTCATGTGAGAGTCATTGCCTGCATTGTGAAATAACCTCTTCCGAAACGGCATCCCTAACTTCCCAATTAACCGTCTGAGCGACAATGCGCCCTTCAACCCCTTCGCCTTTTCCATGTCAAGGACCTCCAATTTTTGACTTGAAGAGAACAAACGAGCGGCTACGGAAGCTGTATCAAGGACCTCAACATTCGGGAGATGGAAACGTTCGCGAGTCATAGAAAGAATGTCGGCGCTAATTCCGTGGCCAACGATCAGAACATCACGAGGTGCACCGGCGCTACTGTTTGTTGTCGTAAAATCGTGCAAAACTTGACGAAGTTCTGATTTTGATGCCTTGGCGTGGTGATCAAAGCCGAAAATGCGAGGCGGACGTTGATTTTTGGCCTTCTTCAAGTCGATGAATGTGAAATTGAATGTCCGGATGACATTTTGAAATTCTGAGATTGATGACGAGCTGCATAGGTCTTTGAGGCGGCGAGTGTCAAGCGTGGATATTCCAATCTCACGGATGGTTCTCGAGGTGCCGTGAGGAATGAATTCGCAATCAATGGAAACAAGCAAGGGATCCACAGGTGGTTTCTTAGGTATTTTAGGTGTGGTTCCGGGTTCAGGATCCCTTGAAGGCAGGCCGAGGCTTTGGTGTAGGAGAGGCAGCATCCAAGCGGTCGTGGAGAGACTCATCGACATCGCTGGACCGACACGCTGCGTCTCGTGCGGCATCTTGCGAGCCATCACTCTTCTGAGGGGCTGAAGCTTTCTCGGATTGAGGAAGCGCATGGTTGTAGTCTGATCGATGTCATCGTGTCATGATGTGCCGAAGACTCCGTTTGTAGTGTTGGGAGGTAGAGCCTGGGGATGGCGTTGTGTCTTGAGTGAGGTTGTTGGTGAGGTCGACGTCGAGACCGTAGCCGAAGTTTTTGAATTGGTGTCTTAAGCTTGGACCAAGTCACGTGGGAATGTACTGGATGAATGAACTGAAAATTAATCTTGCTTTTGTCTTGAACGAGATAGAAGACCGTATGTCAATTTGCGCCGGAATTTTTCGTACCAAACTTATGGTGAACTTGAAAACATGGGAGCTTGTGTCACGTGCACGCTGCCCCTGACGTGCTGAAAACCGGCCAAAGTCAAAGAGTCGGGACGAAGGAAGCGGGAAACTGGTTGGTGTTTGCGTGTTCTCTCGGCCCGGATGTTGGTGTTTGACATCGTCTGCCTCATCCACTCCCTCGGGACGTTGCCGCTGCAAGAGCGTCAAACTCATCGTTTCTACTCGCCGATGAAGATGTGTGGGGGAAGAAATCCCTGAGATTGCTTTCTTCAACAAGTTTTGGTGCGAAGATTGGCAAATCAGACGCCTAGAAGGTGTTGCTGCTTCTGGACAGGCAAAACAATTTAATGCATGTACATTGGGATGTGATGCTACCCCTCGTTGATCGTCTTCGAACTTGTTCATCGAGTTCTCGATATCACAAATTCACAATCCATCCGATCATTGCTGCAATGAATCTATTTGGAAATGTCTTAAAGATCGCTCTTTTTGCGACTTGACAAATTTGAGCTCGCTATTTCAATTCCTCCTCTCATTGAATGCTGTCCTGGCTGGAGAGTCGACGGCCCCCAAATTGAAGCCTGTTGGCGACGACTCCCAGGAACAATCGCTGGATCGAAAGAAGCTATAGAATTGTCATGAATGTCACGAATGGCTCCGGATTAGTTTCGAATTCAACAAAGGCAGAGAAGGAGTTCGTAGGATGGGTCGTCGAATCCTCAGGTCGCGGGACCTTGAGCCTAATCATCACCAGTCTCTTCACCATCTTCCTCTGTACCTGGGTTGTGATACACCCTCGAGTGCACAAACGACGACTGTACGGGACCCTATACAAACTCGTCATGTTCATCAAAGCCATTCTCGCTCCCGAACTCATCGCTGTGGAAGGACTGCAAGAGTGGACACAATGCCAGCGGATGAAGAGAGACTGCGAAGCGTACACTGATGGGAATTTTAAGCTTGTGCATGCTTTCTACATCAGTATGCTTTCGCTCAGATATCGCACGGAAAAGAGGGATAAAGTTATTTGGCCGAATTAATACACTTGGTTGCTTCAGTAGAAGCTCATAAGTTGGGGTGACCATGCGAGCTGGGGGCTTTCAGAGGAGGAGATTCGGGATAAAAGCAATGCGGACAGTGCAGCGAAGCTGGTAGCTTTCTGCCAGGTATTTTGGTTTGTCGCACAAAGCATAATGCGTACTGCTCATGGACTTCCATTGTCACAGCTCGAATCGATGACGCTCAGCTACATCCCGCTCTTCGCTGCGACATATTTCTTTTGGTGGCTCAAACCGAAAGACATCTCGACGCCAACTGTTGTCAATCTGCCATTAATGTCTGCGGAACAGAAGGCCGTCTTCGAGTTGGTGGCTGTTAGCAACAAGTTTGATAACGAAGGATTGCCGGAGCAGGTCTCGATTTGGAACATATTGGTTCTTACACCTCGCGTGTTCGAAAAGGAAGCGGAGGACAAAGCATTTCAAGATGCGCAGGACCAGGCAAGGCAGAGGGCGGAGCTGAAAGGTCGAGGGATTTGAGTGAAACCAAAGCGAGAGACTAGACAGGAAAGAAATAATGTCGGAAATGAAATAGTCCAGCGACTGGACGCCGATCAAGACGAAATCACAAAGGCTACACTCAAGCAGGATATCAAGGAAGTGAGCGATGCCGAGAAGAGCGAGCTGTCACACCGCCTTATCAGAGCTCAGCCGCTGCGATTCCGATCAAGGGCAACAGTCGTCTCTCACTGGGACCCGGGGCTATATCGTTCGAGGATCTGGCCATTGATTTGTTTGTCTGGAGCCTCATTCGGCGCACTCCATCTCATATCATGGAATACAGAGTTTCCAACGAAAGTGGAATTGTGGCTGTGGCGGGGTGCTGCATTTGTCTCTATCTTCTCGCTGTTCGTTTTCATGCACTTCGAGAAGGTCGAGGTCCGGTGGAGAGGACCGTTGACATTAGTGAGCCTCTTGTCTCTGGTGTTGTATTTTGCCAGTCGTATCATCATGATGGGAGAAGTATTTGCAGCGCTGAGGGCTGAGAACCCCGCCATCTATGACACGTATGTCGTCTCTACATACCGGGCTCATCTGTTGTGAGATGTTGGATCGATGTGAAGCTAGGTGTACTTTGTAAGAATGGATCTGATCTGGTTATAGCTATATAGCATAGGGACTTCTCTTTAGCGTTGGGCTGTTGAAGATACCTGGACCTACATTGGTGTTTTGTGTTCGGAGTTCAGGAATCGGAGGGTCCATTACAGTGGAGTACTGAATCTTGCCATGAAACCGGAATGTACCAAATTGAGGAGGTCTTTCTCCTGCAAGCTGTATGGGGCGACAGTCCTATTTCAGAATTTGGTGAGCAAAATACAAAATCTTAGTCGAAGCTGATAAATAGCAAAAGCGAGAAACGAAGGCATTACAAGAGGTGAAAACAATGACATGGTATTAAAGCAGTAATCGCAAACAGTCTATGCTAAATTTCAAGTGAGTGACCTACCCAGGTGCACGACTCCATTAAATGCCCACGTGGCCCTGGCCGCCATTCTTCATACGTCTCAGCAAGTGAATGAAGGATCAACTGCCTGGAAGATACGCATAACTGCCATGGTAATCACAGGATACCCCATGATCAAATCATGGAGTCCCGTTTTCAAAATCTCCTCCCGGATCACCCCATTTTCCGTCCGCCATTCCATGACTGACCCCGCCGCACCAAGATCAATGCTTGATTCCGACCTCTTCTCACCCAGCTCGTCTAAACCGATTCCGGTTGATGAAGTAGCGTTGACAGCGTACCAGAAGAGTTCCGGTGTGTGAGACCATGGAACGTCGTAGTCATCCTCGGCGTGAATGATGGTCAGATGATATTTTTCCCCATTCGCCTCGTTGGCCCGAACATATTGAGCAATCCGGTCTTTGCTCGACCACTTGTCCCGTACGAAGCTTTGGAGGGACTTGAACAGTGTCGGAAATCTGGTGAGTGGTGACAGGATGGGAATAGTACCTGCCACACTGTACGTTGACACAAGAGTAACCGCATCAACAAATGGTGCGACAAGGACAGCGCCGGCAAATACAACAGGAGGATTTTGCTGTGCAAATTGATTCTGGATAGCGATGCTTACGGCGGTGCCCATAGATTGTGCGAAGATGAGGATTCGTGAAGGAGGGATACCAGCCGTGTTTATGGCCCAATCAACAACTGTGAAAGCATCAAGAAGCACGCCATTCTCCGTCGGATTGCCGCTACTGCGTCCAAACCCTCGATAGTCGAAGGTCAAAACGTGAATCTTTCCTGGCTGTCCAGCTGAAAGCGCTCGGTAATTGGGGACTCTGTATCCTGAACCAACAGTTCCACCTGCACCATGCATATGAAGAATTAATCGAGCTTCGGGATCTTCGCGTAGTAACTTGAACGCGAGTCTAGATGTTATATCTGAGACGAGGCCAACAGGTTCCTGGAGAAGGGCAAGTTCGTGTTTGCGATATAATTCGACAGGGAGGATGTGCCATGCGTGTAATTTTTCGGCGTCGGAAGTCTCCAAATAAAAAGGCGTGACCTGATTTCGGAGGAAGCCAAAAGTTTCGGGGACGTCGAGGTCTTTGAACCAGGTCATCTGGATTTTATGGAGGTAAACCACGTGCGCTTGGAAGGACGGCGTCGTCAAGAGTCCGAGAAAGGTCGCGTACAGGCCCACGAAGGCTGCCGCCAAAATCGAGACATACCTGAAGATCGTGGCTACCATATCGACACCTATTGTGACGTGATTGGGGAAGGAAGGTATTGAGTTGTTCAAGGCAGACATGAGGAACGTTGGAAGGTTGAGACGACGCGACAAGAGCATGCAGGGGAAAACCAACGCCGGCTAAGAGGCGCTTAATTCACCGCCAGCCACAGGTATCATCACTCATATTATTTGAACATATTTCCGCTGCAAGAGTCGATTATGGCAGCGGACATGAAGGAGACGACCAAACAAGCTTTGCTTCTGTTGAAGAACTCTCGGCCCGTGGAATTCATGCCTGTGGCCAAAAAAAAAAGTCAAACAGTTAGACTGGATCAGGTGACTATGTCTAGAAGCAGGTTTGCCAGAGTGCTAGAGCTTATATTCGGACCTTTTAACTCAGTAAACCTTTTTTTTCTCCTTCCTATTCTTGAGTAGTCATTCATTCAAGTTGTGCTTATAAGACATTAACCAGAATCAATGTCATGTGATAGAACAGGATATTTTACTTCGATTTTAGAAGTCAAGCCCGCAGATCAGCGGAAAAATGATCAAAGCTCATTCGACTCTATTCTAGCTCCTGGTCATTTCATGAAATATTGATCGTGATTATGCGCTCTGAAGGCTGCTATCTGCAATGGGGAGTTGCATGAGACGAAGCGTGCCACCCATGACGGCTTCTCAAATTCCGTTTGCCGACAAGCATAGAGATTCAAGGGCCCCCAAGCTCCTCATATCTTCTTTCCACAAGATTTTCTCTGAAAGCCTGTCGCCAACTATCTCAGCGGATTGACCATAAGTACCACAACCGAAGAGAATGAATGGATCGATCCTTGGGTTGTAGCAGGTCAGCAATTCGGGGTTGTCTTGTTGGTCAAGCGGACTTCGAATGAGGCCCTCATGAATACTCGCCAGAATTTGGAGATCGTGTCCAGGTTGTCGAATATCGAGCTCATGCTTGTGTGGTCGACATCATACGCACTGGTAGGCGTGTCGAGGTTCCTCGGGCCAGGTTCTTTCCGTTGAAGATAGGTATGAAGTGTGGCTGGGCAGAAGGTCGGTGCTATCTTGACAGTCAAGCGGACGTCGCACCAATTCGAGGCAGATAGATTCGAAGTCGGAGACCTGGTGACGGCCAGTAATATACTGGACTGTCATTCCTAATACGTTGATCGCATTCGATTCAAGAGTACTCTCAGAGTTCCCTGGAAGATCTTTTTTCCTTTCAAGGTTGGCGAGAGTTGTGCCTGTCAGGAAGGACGATGTCGATGTGACATTGAAGACCCCGAGAGATTCTATGCAGGTATCCAGCAGTCCGTGTTGAATCAGTATATCTGGCAGGAATGGCGCACAAACCCGAACTCAAACGCATCGAGACCCTCGCTCCCAAAGCTGTTCCTCTTCCCATTGTCCCACGACCCCCGCAGCCTCCCGATGACCCCCAATCGATTGAAGGGCAGCGAACAGGTGCAATCCTCATGATTCTTCAAAAGCCATATGGTTTTCTTGAAGATGTGAGAACCAATGCGAGAGAGAGCTTGTTCTACGAGATCGGTGGCCTTGTTGAAGTCGAACAGAAATGCCTGGACGCTCCGAGATAGCTCAAAGTTAGAAACTACCGGACTAGAAAGGTTAGCGACATCTTCTAGGTCTCAGTCTTTCATGTATCTGAGCGAAACGTGTGCGACTGCCTCAGCAGATCAGGCTGCGCATGTCGATGTCTTTATATCGACTTTGACAAATCTTGGGTGAACATTCCCAAACAATGGTTCGTGGCAGGATCAATGAAAGGTGAGTTGGCGTATGCGAAGACACGGGGTCTGATTTGAGCTCGTGAGCACGAAAACGAAAACGCATGTTTGGCTGTGGCTGTGGCAGACATACTGAATGTCCTTGGGGGTGAATAGCAATAGGAAATGAAGGATTGTGTAAAATACAAGGGGTTGACGATGTACTTATTTCTCTCGATGCGTCATCTGATATCCCAAGGAACCTTCCTCTCTCTTTTTGCGTATCTTCCAGCAAGTCTTGTCCCCATAAGAGTCGAGATGAGTTCCAACTTTGACCTCAACCAGTCCTCGGTCTCGCTTCCATCCTCCACAGACACCATCGCAATGTCAAACGGCCAAAGTGCCAATCTTTCTACCAGAGGTATCATAGTCGGTGTTGGGATAATGTTGCCTTTGCCGTCCACTTCTCCCATGTAGAACGGAACACTTGAGCAGATATCAAACACCATATCCTGAATGGTTGTAGTCGCATCTTCCTGTACGTTGCCAATGCCTGAGATCATTGATGCGTTAGGATGTGCTTGAAGCAGGAATTCGTATCGCTTTAGCACCTCAAGTAGGTGGATCCGACAGCGACGGAACAAGGCCCATAGCCACGCAACGTGAATGTCGTAATAAATATGAATTGGATATCTGGCAGCAGTTGGGAAAGACGGCTTGAGCTGTTTTATGGGATATGCTGTCGCAGTGGTTCACCCCAGGCTTGGTGTTCTTCCTCTACTGTAGTTCCACGCCCAATTTGATAAATTGTAGCATCTGCACGAGCCATGTGTTGTCTTGTGAGGGGCTGTCGAAGAGGTCTTGAGCATCAGTGCACAAGGCATCGATCCAGAACCGCGTCTCAGGAAGAATCCTAGAAGCCGATCACCCATCCGGGAAGTCCAAATAGTCCCCAATCTCTGAACCATCTGCGGCTGGATTATCTGCGTGCCATATTGCAGCTCTCCTAAAGTGCCACAAAGCGACTCAAAGATTCCGAGCAACCTCGAGATGGTGACCATCAAGCAGTATGAATGGATTGATTGTAATGATTGATTCCGGGAGGTCTGGGCTAGGGAAAGTCTCGCCTAGTCGCTCGTCCTGTCATGTGCACGATAAGGCGTGATAATTATTTGGGGTCACTGTCAAGCGATGCGTGTTTCAGGGTATATTGGAGAGGTCTGTAGTTGTCTCTGGCAGCACCCTTAAGACTCGAATCTCATGTTTCGATGCATCAAGCGACGTGTAAATCTGGGCGTCCAGGGAGGCGGTACTGTAGCGGATAAGGCTTCGGCTGAGTTGGGCCAAATCCCAATGACAGAACCGTTAACTGTCAAGCCGAATCGAGAACGCTGGACTCTGTGCTTGTAGCCATCATCCAAGCGCAAGAACTGGATTCTCATCAACCCAGATTAACCTTTCCAGTTAAACGGTCGAGTGGATGTAATTTTGTTGATTACCACATTTGAGTCCACAAAGGCAAGGTAAGTCGGCCCCCCCTTCCCGCCCTTTGGGCCACCATTTAGACTAAAAATCGCGATTTTAGGTGTAAATGGTGGCCCAAAGTAGAGGAGGGTCCCGACTTAATCCTCGTCTCTTGAAACCAGGAGTCGCGACCCCGCATGTCAGGCCTCAGCCTTACTTACTGGTGTTGGTTGCCTAACAGTTCCAACAACCTCTTCTCTTCCCTTCCTTTCCCTTCTCCCACCAAACCTCAATCATTTATAACTTTTGACCGAGCCATAGATCTCCTGAGATTGTTCACTTTCATCATCCCCGTCAGAAGTCACCGTGTTCTTCGTAATGGAGAGCGCGGGAAGGCGCAGCAAGCGCAAGGCTGAAGCAATTTCACCCACGCGTGACAGTGACAGTGTTTTGACATCATCACACAAGGACCGCAAGCGGCGTGATACCACTAATATTCGTGAGTTATCGCCTGGAAGTTGATACACAAGGAAATGCTGATCAAGATAGATGATTCTCCACCATCTGCCGATAGAAACGACCTCGCTGCGGATTCAAACATTGCCCATGAAAAAGCCAATCAAGACACTTCTGAGACTGAGGACGAGGAGGACGAGGAAAATGCTGAAGATTCCCTGGATTTTGAAGATGAAGACGAAGAAAATTCAGAAGATGAACTCGACGACTCCGAGGACAAAATGTACGGCCAATATTTCGACGACGACGAGGATATGGGTCCGCCGGAGTGTGAAGTAGAGGAAAAGGAATATTACTTTGGGGGATCTCAGGAATTTAAATTAATCTTCAAGGCATATCTGCAAGAAGATGATGACGAGTTCGAGAGATGGATGAAGACCATACATGTCAGCTGCAGCTATGACGGAAAGGAGATTGGAAGAGGCTTTGGCCGATACGTGGACAGAGATCGGATTCGACATACCTTCTGGCGTGACATGGAAGAGCCTTGCGAGGAGCTTTCCAAGGTTGCTTTTGACCTGTTTGACCGCCACGGCCGTCTTAAGCAGGAATTGAGGGATCATACGATCCGGAAAGGCACCGGAGTCTGGGGCAGTGAGCTTGATATAGGTCCTCTCTTTTTCATCGAGGAAGTTTGTGTTGATAGAGACTGGCGCCGAAAAGGAGTTGGCAAAAGAATTGTCACGAGCCTTATTGAGAAGTCTCGTGCTGGACGGCGGGCCCCAGAGTTTTTGCTCGTTGGACCTGGGTGGCTCAGCCGGGAAATCGAGCCAGACACTCAGGGGAAGACAAAGTTGGAGGAGCAACAGATTCAAATTCGCGTTCGCGGGGTTGCTATTTCCCTCTACCGGTCTCTTGGATTCCGTCGGATTGGTGCTTCTAGCTTCTTTGGTCTTGCAACTGATCCAACTCATCCGGCCCATACAATTCCCTCTGGTGCTGATTTTGATCCGACCGACCCAGAGCCCGATTTTGAAGGCCCCGAGACTCAATTAGTGGAGGATTGGTTTGGAGACCCAGCTCGAAGCTCGTGGCGTCTAAAGCTATTGCAGGAACGCCTTCCACTTCAACACGCAGCCTTTACACTCCCGGACGGGGAGTGCGTGGAGTTCTTTAATAAGTTCAAAATTTCCAACATGTCAATGGATGACTGGGGTAAAGTCGACCGATTCTCCAAGAATGCCTTGCACGTTGCAGCTTGCGAATTTAAAGTTCAAAGTGTTCGGTGGTTGTTGGAAAATGCGAATGAAGGCCAGACACTCAGCTTAGCTCGAACTACTGAAGGTTACACTCCACAAGAAGAGCTGGAATCTCAACTCGAATCAAAGAGAACAAGGCGGGAGCATGGAATGTTAACAGTTGACATATCCAACAACTTCCTTGGCTTCCCTTCAGAAGCTATCGGATGTCTGGCTGCTCTCCGAGCAGTTAACAATCCCTCCGAACTAGAGTACGCACGAATGAAGTTTGGATGCACTTGCGGCTCGTGCATAGACGGATTTCTATCACCGCGTATGAAGTTTGCGCTTTTATGCGAAGCCGAAGTAACACATGATATGTTGAAGGATGGTGTTGAAGACGGAGAGATGTGGTCTGTGATTCATGACGACTTGTTTACACATGTGGCTCGAGACATTCAGCAAAACTTTCGTACCAACAAATCTTATCGACAAGGATTCGCAAATGTCTTTGGCCATGCCGCTGTGACGCTGCAGGCTGACAAGGCGCCAACTATTCTCAACGTTCAGAATACAGTGAGAGATTCCAATGAATGGCCTCCGCATACCAGAAATTTCTTCCAGAGAGGAGGCAATACCGAGAGTGCTCTGCGCATCATCTTCGAGCAAGCCCGAGATCAAGACGAGTGGGTTGGAGACGGCATGCATATGGATGTCTTCGAGAACGGTATCAATGCCTTACCAGAGTGTCGAAACGACCACGAGTTCGGATTTGTGGCCTCCGTTTGCGGGATTTCAGATCTGACGCGTTTGTATGGCTAAAGAACCTCCGTGAATAGTTACAACGATCGAACCGAAGGAGCAAGGACTCAGTACGGTGTGAAAAGGGAACTGCTGTGTGCTGGACGGTTGCATATTGCATGGTCCTAATGTCCTGTTTTTAATTATGCTCCGTACTCAAACATTACATATAACGGGAGTGCTCTATCAATGAACCTTTTTCTTCTCCAAGTGAACTTACTTGGCTTTGTCGTAATGGAAAGTGGGGCTAATGACGGTTGCGAGACAAGCTAGTACAGTAGGCTGTGTAGAAGAAATATAGAAGTAGCCTTGAGGTGAGAATTAATCCGAATTTTGCATTATCTGGTTCCACCAGAGAGTTTTGAGAAATCTAAAAAGCCCAACAAGAAGGCGAGAAGTAGAGTAGAGTAGAGTAGAGTAGAGTAGAGTAGAGGAGAGGAGAGGAGAGGAGAGGAGAGGAGAGGAGAGGAGAGGAGTTCTCAGTGAGTTGCCGAAGCGCTGCAGTAGCGGCACAACAGGGCGCCGTAGTGGACCCACCTTTCATCTCCTAACCTTTCTTTTTGCATCGCTATCATCAACGATCGTTCAAAAGAAATGTGCATCAATGCGGTCACAAAGTCTTCTAAAACAAACATTTCTTTATGAGCACGAAAACAACAATACTCGAAGTAGTTGCAGTCGAAGATTGACAGACTACAATCATCAAGATGTTCCAAATGCCACCACAACGGTCGAGCGCGACGTAGCAAACGCGTTTAAGACTTTCGCTGCTCGTGAAAGGAAGGTCGTTGGGAATACAGCGGCTTTTGGTGCTAGTTTTGGAGGCGAGCCTCCGCTCCAAAAAATCTATAGACGATGGCCCTGCTCTTGCCGGTGGCTCTTTGGCATAAGGCGAATTTCTCGCCGACCGCTTGGGATAATATAATTACTAAACATGAACAAGAATCAATTCGACACTTCGGGCGTCACAAAATACGCCGCTATTCCGATCAAAACCCAGTCGGCAAGAAGCAGAACACCATGAATCCAATGCACTTTTGCATCTATAACCAAAAAGTTCAGGAGCAAAATCGTCGTGAACAAACTTACAACCTCAAACCCATCAAACGCCAACGTCACACCCCCAACACTAATCCACCACGCTATCAACACCACCATCGGCTCGACCAGCAGCGCCGTCTGGATACTCCGCCCCACTGTATACTTCATCGTCTGCTCGAGGCTGTCATCGACCGCCAGCGAGATGGGTGCAAACTCGCAATTCGGGATCGGTAGCAGTATCAGCCCTACGAACGTCTCCGATAGCGCCTTCTTTTCCATTAGCACCGAGATACTGTTAACCGTCCCATCGATGCAGAAGAACAGCAGCACGATGGTTACGGCGAATACAAACACCGCCACGTCGAAGCGTAAATGCGGGCCGGGGATTTCAGTATAGTTATTTCCTGGTTCGACGGCGTCTTGTACAGACAGGATGGGCTTGCGGAGTGCTTGCGAGTCGATGGAACCCGGTAGGCCGGTCTGCACACCGGTTGCGATTGCGGCTGCGGTGGTGGAGTGCTCGGTAGTTCCCACGTTGTCGTCTGTAGAACACGCGGACGGGCTAGGATCACCTTGGTTGAGATTGTTTGTTGCATGTTGGACCCGCTTGCCTGTGTCCCTGTAGTCTTTCTTGTGCGTCACCATTTGGCAGAAGGTATAGGTGAAGTAGACAAAGAGCAGGACAACGGCTGCACCACGTGACTGCAGGACTAGGTTCTTTGGCGTTGTCTGGTCGAGTTGCTTCACGGCTGCCGGGATGAGAAGACTGGTGGCGGCAATGGACAAGAGGCTAGAAGACCCTTGTGCGCCGGTGCGGTTGAATAGCTGTTCGTGGTTGGACACTCCCCCAATGAGGAGACTCAGGCCGAGGAGCATCAGAATGTTGCTCAGAATGCCGCCAACGAGAGATGTCTGCAGTATCGAGACCTTCTTCGCTTTTAGCAGGAGGACGCTGGAAATCACCTGGACGGTGTTGTTGGTGAAGATGTCGAGGAGGTCCGACGTTGTCCGACCGATGTATTTCTCCATCTCTTCCAGCGCATAGTCGCACATGAACCACAGCGGAAACTCAGCCACGTAGTTGAAGACGAACGACTCCGGGGAGCTTCCCCTTGAGGAGAGGTACAACCCGATGGGCACGCAGATCAGGAAGACGTTGATCCAGGATGTGAGTATTGTTCTCTGAATCTGATTCGTAAAGCTAAAGGGTTCTTCTGGGACGGGGTATTTGAACTTGAACCTTCCTATCTCGCAGAGTTGAAGCTCTACTACAATGAAGTATTATTAGCCTGAGCTCCTGGAGTGGTCCGAGGAGATTGTTTTTCAGTATTTACTTTGATGTGACCTCAAGTGTCGCTGGGCCCCAGCCTCGACATCCTTGCGATCCTTGGAAACCCAGGGAATATGCCTAAACGGGTTGAAGCGATCGACCCCTTTCCGTACTCGGAACACTCGATGGGCGCTGCGGTGGTTGTCGATTATTCGGTGATCAACTGTGTGCTGGTCCAGTGCCATGGTTTGACTCGGTTGACCTGATGCTTAGATCAAAGACTACCCGTGCAGCATACAAATAGCTGTGCTCCACGCAAACGAAAGTAATGAGTAGGATTGCGAAGAATATTTTGGTCAGAACTAAACTGGATTCAATGAACACATCAAGATGTCTCAACATCTTATCTTTCCCTCTCCCGACGGCGAGGCTCTCAGCCTTCTCAAAGAATGCGCCCCGTGCTAGACTTCCCTACGCCTGGGGCGCAGTACTATAAGCCGCGGCGTTTAGCAAGGACGAATCCAGAAATCATATTCGAACAGTGTGGTTACACCTCGCAGTTGTGTCGTGTCTATTGAGCCTCATTGGCAATACACCATGGGCGGGACATGTGTCAGCCTGAAACAAGGAACGAACCATCGCTTCCTTGATCTAAGCGCTCGGCTACTTATGCGACCGTTTGCTTACCTTAAAGATGCCGCGGGGTTTAAAAAGTATAACAGTCAGCATAAATATATTATTATGATAGGGCGCCAAAACCCCTGGTGTATGCACCACTACTATTGTAATAGCAAGGCTTGCAAATAAGCATTAAGATCTCTATAAGCGTAGCACTCGACGAGAGAGGGCATATGTGTATAGGGATATCATCAATTTTCCCGATCTAACTAGCGTAAGACGAAACCCCTCAAACAACAGAGGTCCAAGCCTCAAGTTTCCGCGGTATTTCGTTCGATGTAGATCAAGATATAAGCAGATTCGAGCGCACCTCACATTCAGCTTCCCGATCATTCGTATATTTGAGTTGAGTCGCCTTCAAAAAAGCTCAACCATCTTGCGGCCTCCTCGGGAGGTCTGATGTGACTCGAAATGCATTTGATCATCTGAACTGTGGTCCGCAGATTGGCCGGAAGCCTGATGAAGATGTACTCGTACATGCAAGTTGAAATGTGCGCCGAACAAACGTCTTCCGGCTTTGGTTTTGAATTGATCGTCGCCACGGAGCAATTGCAAAGAAACTCGACCTGTATGGTGCAGAGAATCCCAGAAAATGACTGAATCTTTCGAGACCAACGACTAGACGGGGTCAGAAATACTTGTCAGACCGTATCTCAGAATTCGTGGTAGTACCTCAAAGTAACCGAAAAGGAAGGTTGCTGCAAGCAAAGCATCGTTTTTGGCCTGTGGCAACGTCCGCAAGACTTGTGCAGCTCCAAGCATCGAATGCCCATACAATCGTCGAGCCTCCGTATCCAACCATCCTTGGTCCGTCTGATTTGCCAGACTCACAAAAGCGACAGCTTGCAAGGCTTCGGTCAGGTATGTCTGAGAACTGTTTTCTTAGAGAACATCCCTCAGAAAATAAACGCCGCCATCTGCGATGACGTCCGAGGGTTTTGAATAGTCAGCAAAGAAGTGTCAGATGGGTGGGTCATTTTGTGGGCCCTTATTTTGTATTTAGTTTTAGCTTCCCTCTTTCTTATTTGGCATCCCACAAGAAGCGAGTACGGCAATCCCTCGCCAGTCTATGCTCATGGGTGCTGGAATTGAACCGTTTCTCACCCACAAGGCTAGGTGCCCAGGTGATGCAATTTGTAAGGCAAGGCTGCAGAATATGCGGAATCGGCGTATCAAAGGTGCTGCACGAGGAAGGCTGATCTCGACCCTCGGTCCTCGTCTTCGCCTTCTTCTCCGCGTATTGGTTCATGTTACGGAAGACGAGGCTCGACTCGTCGCCATAGCCTGAACATTGCCTGCCTCGTCTCGTGCACCTCCCGCAATGCGGAACAGCCCTATCGCACTTTCTATGCTTGATACAAGGAACTGCAGGTGTAAGAAAGAGGCACCACAAAAAAAATGGTGATGCAAACAAGTGCCAACTAGGTATCCTGTACATAGTCGCGTTCGGCTCATATAGACATAATTTGCTGTCTTTTGATGGAACGGCGCGCCTTACTAGATGGGGTGGATCGGAGCGACGCCTACCCATGATTGCGGCTTTTGTGAGGAGATTTCCTTGTATAGATCATATAGCGTGGGTTCTGGAACCAGCAGCTGAAAGATGTACACAGTAACGTTCCTGCGGCTTCTTTCTTATTCGATTTGTTGTGCTCCGGGCGGCCCTGTGCCTCCAGTCATATCATGGAAGATACCATCCAATAAAGTTCGTCGTTATTAGGGATTCTTAAATTGTTCCAAGGTTGTTGTTTATGATCGTCGTCGAAAATAGTTCAGAACCGTCGGCGATTAACCTTAATATGTAGTAGTTTACCTAATTCAGGCTAGGGTGTTTGCTATCCAACCTCCTTCTTAACTTCTTAAGCTTGACATCCACCACCTTTACGATCTTAGAGTCTCAACAGGAATCAGTTAAGACCAACACCTATCATTCAACAGCAAAGTCCCAAATGAATCACACGACAATCAGCTCCCAGTCTGTTCACAGTTGCTGGGAATACCTGTTCTGCCCTCAGGTTTTACACCGGTCGGTTGACCATTGTAGAGGGGTAAACCTCTTTGGAGTCAATTCTAGTGTCTGCGAACCACGTAGAAAACTGCCTAAAGAACTAAGAATACAAGATGCCAAATCTCCTAATATATCCTCAGCCAGACCACGTGACACACCGCCTTGTTTTGCCCTGCCACACCATTCGAAGAAGATATCAGGCCGGGCCACTGCCGTCCGAGATGCAATTACCAAAAGCTCCAAGCCGCACGGAGTACATCGACTTGAACATAGCCGTCACTCCTTCAACTCCATCTAGACATCTATCCGAATACTCGTAAAATCTACCACTTTCTTCTATGCTCTCTAGCAACCTCAAATTAAGTGCTTTTGACTTGAAACTCGGAATATAAACTAATTAATAAAGCCGAAGACTTTGTAGCCCCCCGCAGGCGCGCCCTTGCGAGGCCTGCGGAGCAACATGCGCGTCGAAGTGAAAGAAGAAAAGGGACTATCTGCTGGCTCGCTTATCGAGCCAATCAACGCGGACGGACCCCTTTCTTTCGGAGAGAAGCATGTTATTTTATTCTCGGAAATTTATATTTATAAAAATTAATTATTTTATATTTAATTAGAAATTATTAATTATTATCAAATTGATAAGTATTAAATATATTATTATAATTGTTTCGAATTATAATAATTTTAAATATTTTATAATAATAAGAATATTAATATAATATTAAATTCGATAGAGAATTATATTTTCAATTATTAATTTTGAGATTATATATAAAACAAAAATAAAAATTTAATTAGCGGTTTCTTAAACGATTAAATTACGCTTAAGGTCAAATATATAAAATATATACCAATTGTAATTTCTTTTTATTGGCTACCAATACTAGTAACATCAACTTAACCACCCATTTTACTATCAACTCCTACATCCTTTGCCACCCCCTAAACCTCATTTGAGAAGATGCTTAGCCTATGAACTATATTATTGATCGTCTCCTTCAAAAAGCGTATCTCTCCCGCAATTTCAACTTCGATCTTTTAATTTATATTTCCATTCGCGATAGCCTAGGTAACCGTCGATATTCGTCGGACCTAAGCTATCAGATTGCTTACCATTGTATTCACGTTTTTTATTAAGTCCTTCCGTTCTCCTTCCACAATATCGACCTAAGCCTAACAGCCTAAAGTCCTATCGGTTCCGACCTCTTAGCAACTTTACTCACTTCAAAGGCGAATGTGCCGAGTCTATCAACCGTAGTGTTTATAATGTCCTTTAAAGATGCAATTTCTTTTTGCAACTCGACTACAATCTTCTTTGTCAGATTACTTCGAGCCACCGCGGTTGTAACCTTCGTTATCTCCCGCACTCGCATGGTGAGATTCTGTCACGTGTAGGATTGGGTGTCCTACTGGCGCAGCCTCCATGACCTACGTAGGGCTCGCGTAAGCTTACGCGTAGCGTAGGAGGTCTTACGGGGGCTGTGCGGTTGTTATTCTTAGGCTGTTATTCTGTATATAAGGGCCCTCTGAATCTCTGGCAGAAAGGCAGAGATTAGTCTAGTACCAATCTGACCTATTGTTGCCTCCTTCTATTCTACACCTCACAGATTCATAGCCATTTTATTCACGCTCTCCGTCAGATCCTTCTACGTCCCTTCGACATCGTGGACCGTAGCTTGACCACCAAGCCTACCTCCTCAACGAGATCGTGCTGCCGGACCAGAAGTGTCCGGTGGACTTTGCGGCAGCCGACATCAACATGATGAGCGCGTTGGCCGGCATGGAGCGCAGCCGCTCCCACTGGGTCGAGCTCGTCGAGTCTGTAGGCTTGAAAGTCGTCGCCGTGCACACGCCGCCCTTCACGGAGGACTCTGAGGGTGTGGTGGAGGCTATGCTAGAGGCTATGCTAGAGGCTTAAACGCGTGGTAGCGCGCCCATTCGAATTAATCTGCCAGTTTGCTTGTGTCTGCACATTCTAAGGTTACTTACTGATTTGAGCACGTACCTGCATCCACGTGAGATTATCATTGGTCACTTCGGCTACAATTATTGATGACAATAAGCAGGTACACACCTCATGCAAGGAATATCCGACTGTAGTTGCAATCTATAGGGTTGGCATTTTAACTAGCTAATCAGAGCGAGTCAGCAACCTTGAGGCTGACAACCTTTACAGGGTAGATGAATATCTACTGGGAACATGAGCTGGAGGACTAGTCAGAAGACTTTCAGACCTGGCAATCTTATGTAAGCCTATTTGATCTGTATTGACAATCCTACACATAGGTTTGAAAGCAAGGAATGATATTTAAATGGGTGCTTCCCAGCTGCTTAAAGTCGATTGGCAGACATCATTTTCAATCCAGAGGGACATTTCCATAAACTACTTTGAATTTAACATCTCAAGTCACTAAAATGTTGTTCGGACTCTTTCGAGATGTCGGCTGTGCGTCCTTAGGCTCTTCATTCCTGATGGGCCTTGGCCTCTGTCCCAACGACTTCGCCCAACAACAACCAATTTTCGGTCACAACACCCCCAAAACCATTCTCGATGAGCCTTCCCAGTCTATAACCTCAGATCAAATTCCTGCATCGCAACCACCTATAAGCCAGACAGGAAACTGGCTCGGTTGGGGAGGAGATGTCTACAACAACCACTGGGCTGGCTCCGACGCAATCGTGGACACTACTAACGTCGCATCTCTGACTTTATCCTGCAAAAAGAAATTCTCTCCGGGTGTCAGTGCCTCGCCTTTGGTCACAGAGGGCATTGCTTACTTTCCAACTTGGAATGGCCTCCTCGTCGCCTTGGACTATAGATCTTGTCACAAACTATGGGAGACCAATATCACGGAGTTGATTTTGGAGTATAAGCCACTTTCTGCAGATCAGAAACTTCTTCTTGCTCCGGTTTCGAGGTCTACGCCTGTTATTGGAAAGAATAGGGATGATGAGGTGTTGTATGTTGGGACAGAAGCCCATGCGTTGCTTCTTGCGATTAACAAGACGACTGGGAAATTAATTGACGCGCTTCAGCTGGAGACGCATCCTTTGGCTCTCTTGACGATGTCTCCTACTTTCTACCAAGGTTATCTCTTCATGGGTGTTTCCAGTCTGGAGGAAGGAGCTCCGGGTACGATAGTTGACTACAAGTGCTGTTCCTTTACGGGAAGCATGCATGCTCTTACCTTCGAGCATGGTCGGCTACGTTTAATCTGGTCGCAGGCTATGATCCCTGCAAACTCGAATTTCACTGGAGCTGCGGTCTGGGGTTCACAGCCAGCCATCGACCCTATCCGAAATCAAGTCTTCATCGCAACCGGGAATTCATATTCCCTTCCAGAGGCCTTTGAGGCTTGCCAGAATCAGACCGCGAACATCACCGTGATCAAAGACGGCCTGACTTCCGATCCGTGTCTCCCTCCTACCGTGCTCCAAGAAACCGTTTTAGCCCTCGATCTAGACACAGGACGTATCAATTGGTTGCGACAACTAAGTCCCCTCGATGCATGGAATCACGCTTGCGTGCCAGGTTTACTAGGCCCATCACTTCCAGGCTCGGCGGCAGCTTGTCCTGCTACTCCAGGCCCGGATGCCGATTTTGGGATGGCGCCAACGTTTGTGCTTGGATCAGAGCACACACCGTTCGAGCTCGATATCATTGTTGTGGGCCAGAAGAATGGGAATTTGTACGGACTTAACGCTGCTACCGGATTTGTTCTTTGGTCTACGTCAACTAGTCCTGATGGGCTCGACGGTGGATTGAGTTGGGGTGTCGCTGTTGATGATACGGCTGTTTATTACACAGCTATCAACATAAATCGCGTGAACTATACTTTGCCAGTTGGAGATGAGAAGACTGTTATTTCAAATAGTGCCTTCGGGGCAGCGAGTTTGAAAGATGGATCTATTATTTGGCAAACACCTTCGCCGAGGAACACGACTAGCATGGTTCCACCAGCTGTTGCGAATAATGTTGTACTTACGGGTATTACTGGTAACTGGAGTACTACAAGCATTTTCCCTAAGGGGCCCGGTAGCTTTTTGTCTCTTGATAAGAAGACTGGGAAAATTTTAAGTGAGGTGCATCTTGATGGTTATTTTCATGGTAGTTTTGCTGTTGTTCACGATTATGTTATGTTTGGGACGGGATATGGCGGGGTCGAACCACCTGCGGCAGGTTCGTTCCAGACATGGAAGTTGAAGGCGGATAGATAGATGATTGCAAGCTGAGAGCCTCTAACGAGTATAAATACCTCTCCTGGCGGGTTCCCAGAAAATATCATACTTTGCCACCACGTGTATGCAAAGCCTCCGTCGAGCAGACTTGTGACATGTTCTATAACACTGGGTTTCGAAGTGAGTAATTCTTACAAGAAGTGAAGTAGCAGTCAGTGAAATTAAAGACTTGATCCTCCTATGACTTATTTGAATGTTGAACATAATTACAAAGATTTGAAGATGGGGTAGCAGATTAGCGAGTTAGCCGATGGCGATTTTCCGAGAAGAACGCAAAAGATGTGCCAGAAAGGTTCTATTTGCTCGAGAAGACTAGGAAACGAAACTAGAGTCTAGAGTGATGAATTTATCTGTTTTGAAGCGGACTTGAACGATCGCTCCGAATTCACATGTGTATCTTGATGAATTTGACGATCTTCAATCCTCGTCATCGCTTCCATGTCGTCGACCCCTGACAAGCGAAATACAATATCCAAAAGTTATTGCGACATCATCTCAATGCATCAATTTACCAATTAATTTTTATTCCACTTTAGACATCTGCAAGCAAGTCGATAGAAGTATGGTTCCTTAGAGGGGTCGTATAGTGGGGTCATCGCGATTGTACATGATGGCGTATTCTACTCGGGCTAAAAGCTCATGTGTTTGAACTATCACTCAATATATGGGAGTAATACCGGGTTGGGAGAGCACAGAGAAGTCATTCACTGGCATACTCCTTCAAAGCCTGCCTAGCCTCTTGCACCAATCTCTCCACATCCGCTGGATTCCTCCTCGGACTCATGGCTCTCGCGTCATCCGGTGGAAACTCCTCTTCTTGAATCTCAATCTCTGGATGGTCTCTCGGTACAATAATTGATAGCTCTGGACCTGTCAATCCAGCTCTTTCAAGCATTGCAAGTCGGCCTCGTTCTAAGTCAAATGATGTGGGTGTTGCGAGACGGTTGGAGACGGAGCGAGGTTGGATCGAGCTGGAAAGGAATCTGGCGTAGCAATATAGGTGGTGGCTGGTGAGGCCATAGTGGAAGGACTCGCTGAAGGCCTCGAATTTTGAGGGCGCGGTGAAATTGAGCTCAGAGTTGGGGGAAAGTTCTGATCCAGAACGATGGCTCCCAAGTGACCTAGGGGTCAGTGATGCTTATTACTGTTTGGCAATATTAGGTGGAGGTTGAGGCGCGACCAAGGCACGGTCGTGCTACTTAAATCTACAAAAGTATAAACATGGAGTTTTCTTTGATCTGATGTTTGCCAGATGGATCAGACTTACCACAGATTAGTAGCGAAAGTTTGATTACTCAAGTGGACAAGCAGAGGAAAGTTATGATGGCCTATTATCTGAACTAAAAATGGGGTCCGCCGGTTTTGGATGGATAGCGGAGCAAGCCCCACTGGTAGCCAAGCGTAGCTCCCTGCGCGTATAGAAGGGAAAATATTGTGCCTCCTCAAATCGGAAGGGAGATGGATGATGTCCTCTCCACTTCTCACGGGTGGGCCTCTCGCTCACAAGACAACCCACCAATGGCCAATTTGGTGGCCCTTTGCGAATTCTGTTCCTAGTATAGACTCCACAATTGGAATGGCAGCTCTCGGGGCACGCCCGACTCGGAGTAGGGCACCAATTTGCTGTCCATCTAGCTCGTTGGGATCTGAGATACTTGGTCCTGAAAGTGGCTTCAAGGCTGCGGGTATGTTGGTTCCAATTGGGGCAAAACCAAGAGACACATCGTTTCCGAGATGGTCTTGGGCCTCGTGACAGGGACAAAAGTTGTAGTCTCCCAAGGTCGTGATCCGTTTGGAACTCGAATACCATCCTCGGTGCACCACTTGACTCGGACTCTGACATCTTTCTGCGGCCCCCAGCTATTTTCACCTTCTAGATCACGGTACCATTCGACTTTCAGGAAGACCCGCTCGTTGGGGAAGATTGGCGCCCGGCCTGAGTCATCTTCACTGGGAATGGGAGTTGTCCTGCAGACGAAGATAGTGCTGCACTCGGGTGCCGGAGAGGGGGGTCTGGTCCGAGTTCGTTTTCTCCACAGACATTTCTTGTGTTGATGGGCGAAAGATGACCAGTTGAGGAATTGAATTGGACATTTGGATGCGTTGAAGATCTGTCGCAATTTCACTGGCCGAAATATTGGGGAGATCGGGGAGATCTTGCATCTGATATACTCAAATGCTGGTTAGGTGAACAAAGCAGCAGTTATCGAGACTTATGGACAACTAACAAGAGCTGGAATGGAAGGGAGTATTCAAAATATCGCAGGAATGGGATGGAAGATGCTAGGGTAGGGATGCCTGCAGAACAACAGATAATTCTCATGCGCCAATCCTGACATGAAGAAAATCCATATCTGTTCGGAAAGGTGAGCAGGGCTGCTTTACAGGCAATTTTTGGTGAGTCAAAATGAGTAAGGGTGAGTCGAAGGTGAGAGCGGTGGTGGATGGACCGAAGGCGACCTGTTTCGGCTCTAGCTAGTAATATCTGAAGCGCCTTGTGGGGAAAAATTATATGCGCTTGGTGGTATTCATGAGGCATGTTCGCGGATAATAGAAACTAATTTCGACGAGACCACTATATACCCTACCTCACCGTGATTTGTGGATGTCATTTAACCAAACCTTATGTATATTAAAATTTATTTCCTCTTTTCGGCTTGATCAACTCCCTGTATTGCTCTCTCCATATACTAAGAGGATTCCAACCCAACTAGCAACTTGCACAAGAGTATCTTTTCGCACTATGCCCGAATCGAAGACTACCACAGAGCCTTCGCCAGAGGAGATTGTAGATGGCGGGTCAAATGTGCTCAAATCAAGTTCGTCCGACTTATGAGAGCCTTTGCAGATGAGAGGAAGTCCGGGCCCATCTCTTATCACGATTACCACTGTGTGTTTCCCCGTGCCGTGCTCAGGCCTATAGATGGTAGAGGATGTTGGATATTCGTGAAAGTAGACAAATCGACGATTCTGGCATGTTTTTGCGCGCAAGGTGATAAGGTTTGGTTTGAGTCTCTATCGTTCCATTAGCATAGTATGCACCTCTTTAGCCCTTTTCACTTACAGTTTCGAAATCGCGTACAACAGCGTCGCAGTCACTATTCCATTTGAGCTTAGTCTGCCGGATAAGTCGCTGCAAAACATCCAAAGACCCCAGTCGGACTTTTTTGACCAACTCCGAGTCGATCTCTCCTACTGTAGCGATACCAAATTCGGAGAGTTCATCGTCGGCGGTACGCCCGCTATCAGACATGATACTATAGCTGTTGGCAGGTTGGCGGTAGTGAACAGGCTGCGCCCCCCCCCCGGAGCTCGTTCTGGCTCTCCTGAATCCTTCTCGCCAGGAGTTAACGCTCTCGATAGTATTACGACCGGGGATGGCCACATCCAAGGCAAGAGGGGTGAGTAGAGGTGAGGCGGTGGAGTGCGCACAAGAAGGCTGGTGAGGATGGGTGAGGTTGAGGTGAAGCGAGGGTGAGCAGAGCGGCGAGGGGTCACGTGCGATGTGGCTTGGCGCGCACGCAAAGGGAGGTGAGGATTGGCGCGAAATAACAGACAGGCATTAATACACCAATGCACACACCTGTACAATGACCCAAGCAAAATGGAACAAGAAGGAAAGAGCAAAAGCTAGAAGTGTTGGCTTTGTTCGCAAAATTACAGAAGCCTCATCTAACAAGTAAGATACTTCATCCCCAGGACAGCAGCAGCAAAACCAACCGCCGCTGCCCCAATAATCGACCCCCACCTCACATACACCTGGCTGATGATCGTATCCGCCAGCTCCTTCATCGCAGCTGCCTCATTTGCTTTTGGAAACGGAACATCCGGAACAAGTACGTCGAGGATCCTGCACAAAGGTTCCCATCCTTCTTTCACGTTAAAGAAGTGGAGTCCTTCGGAAGGGACGACTCGCTTCAGCCAGTCGTTGTGCATTGTGATATAATCTGACATTCGTGAGCATGATGCAGTCAAAGGCTCCAAAGGGAATGATCTCACCTTTACTATCAGGTTCTCTTGCCTCAATACCATACTGTTTCACCAACCTTCTCCAAAGTTCCTGGATGGAATACGGAAACAATCTGAAGATCGGTACTGTGGCGAGCAACACTTTCATCATCCAAGTTGGCGGAGCATTGCCTGTCATATCTGTCTAACTCTTCCACCAGGCTCCTGGCTCACGTGTTGTACAGATCACAATAGCGTCAAGATACATTTCTAGCAGTTCGGGCGTCATGGCTGCCCCCTAAGTGTCTGTGATGCCGATGTATCCTGCTAGCATTTCCTCGAGTGTCGATTTGGTGTATGTTGGGGACGTGTCTGGGTTGAGTACTTTGCCCCATTTCTTCATTATGTCTGTAGACAGTTAGTTTTACGTTTGTGCAACCTTAGCGGCTTTTGTAAGCTAGGAATGCTCGCTTCGAATAAAGGGGGGAAGGCGTGATTCACGTGACCTTCAACCAAAATGGTGAATTGAGTTTGGCTAGATCTGATGAGAACGAACCTTCTTCATAGAACACCATTGTTCCAGTATGATAGATTTTACCGTCAAGGGGCCTCTCAAGTGCCGCTGATAAAGACATCGTTCCCGTGGGCCCGAAGCCGCTGCCGATGACCTGGATTTTGCGGCGCACCGCTTCGTAGCTCAGATACTATCGATGTCATCTTGGACGATTGAATTTGATGAGTCTCTAATCCCATGAGCACAGAAGTGTTGAAGGCTTTCAGCTAGGACGCCTCAGGTGTGATATTGTAGGCGGAAAAGGATTGTTTTGATTCAAGATGAGATAAAGTTGAAATAACAGAGTTTCTCGGGATGTCCCCTACCCGGTGGCAGACGTCAACGTTAACCAAAAATGCTTAGGGGTGAAGATCGCTGGAATCTGCTGTGCCTGAAAGACAGCGCTATCACTGCTAAGCTTTGGGCTAGAACCACCAGAAGCTTGGGCTTTTAACCGCTAATTAGCGAGACCCCTGATTCAATGACCACAACACTTGAACTTCTTACAAGCCGAAGCATACCAAACCAGTCGTTCTAGAATATTTATTCTGTAAGATGCCAGTACTTGGGCTCAATGGACAGGCAAGATGACTGGAGAGTACCTTCTGCGTCAAGGAGGCCCAGGAGCAACCTCACCACCCTCTGTCGGAACAGTCGCTCCTTCTCCATCACCCACTTGTCTATCTCCATTGGCCATTTTTAAATTCGGGGTTTTCGAACTTGCGATGAGTTCTTTCTCCTTCGAACCTTCTCCGTCTTCAATCCTTTTCAGCTCTTCCTTCCTCAACCTATCGAGCCATCCAAAGGTCCACCCTGCCATCCTCCGAATCATCACCTCAACCCCGTCTTTGATCCTACCAGAAGCACCCTTCTTCCACCATTCCGAGATCAATAAAAAGAGTACATATAATGGCCATGCGAGTACTATCGACGACAACCCTATTCTCGCCAACATCGATTTTTTTTGAAACCATATAACTTCAACCAACATGAACGTGAGCCAGAGATACATAAACCCGACGATGCCGGCTATCACAAAAGCAGTTATGATTCCGCCGCCGAATGATGACGATGATGTTGTTGACGAGGCTGTGCCATTTTGAGGTGGTAGGATTGTTGAGGTGGGGAGAAGAGCGGAAGTGATTGTGGTGGTATTTGACATTTTAATGTGATAAGATTGAGAGGTCTTGCTGGTAATCAGGATGGATGAACTTCAAGAGACGTGAAGTCTCGTACGAATTGGACCCTGGTGTTGGTCAAATACTTGTGAAGGTTGACAGTGAGGCTGTGCATCACGACACTCTTTTGCGAGGCTAGATGGAAGGCAGATGTGCCACGTCGGGCTTCAAGCGTCATCAGCGGGGTAGAACTACAGCTCAGTACAGTACTTTCAATCAGCTACCTCAGAACATGAGCTCATAAGGCTCAATATTACAGAAGCCTTTACAAAGTCTACGTAACTTATAATCAAGCTCCCGGGACCTCTTGAGCACGCTCTTCTTGGACTTCTCCCTGTACTTTCCCAAGCTCCGTTCCTTCAACCTCCCTCTTCCTTCTTCTATCCCAAAATCCAGAGACCTTCTCGCCAAGATCATCTCCCCATATCCTAGTCACCGCTCTTCCAAGAGAAACAATGTGTTTTCGCACCGAAGGACTGCATATCGCGAATATGGCCCAGAAGGGGAACGTAAGGAGGAGGACGAGAGTCGCAGCCCATCTTGGGATGTTTCGATGGCCATGATTATCAGCAACCATCGCAATTGCGAACGCTGCAAAAATGACGAAGAAGTAGCCTCCGATGGTGAGACCGATTATGAGTTTTTCGCGTGTTGGGATGGTGCTGGAGTTGTTTGAGTAGCCGCCGCCTCCCATGTTGGTGATAGGTATGGGCAAGGAGATGGGTAGATAGCTGAAGAGTGTATATAAAATAAACCTCTTCTCGTGATCTGTGAGAGATCCTGAATTTTCAGGTCTCTTATCGTTGATTTGGAAGCCTGATGCAGGTTGTCGGAGCGGGATTGGATGAATGGCTATTTTTAGACGAGGCTCTGGACGCCACAGCTGCAGGAATCTCAATGCAGAGTATGCCAAACTCAATCGCTGCAACTAGACACAACTTTAGCACAAGCGGGAAGCAGCACGAATGTCCAGGCGAAATGTTGGTCTCCTCCGCTGAACAGTATCTCGCTAAGATCAGGGGCTGCCCCGCTTCGACCCCGCTTCCGACTCTTCACTTGAAAGTCCAGCACATACACCGTACTTTCATAACTGTAATAATCTTTTATTTGTGGTTCTACACCTCCGTAGCCTCGATCATCACGGGCCCTGCCTTCCTCCTCTTCTCCTCCAACTCCCTCTTTTCGTCCTCAACTCTTTTCTCCTCTTTCACTTTCCTCTTGTCCTCCCTCCTCCTCCTAATCTCCTTCCTCTCCCTAACAGGATACCAACACCACATCCCCACCCCCTTCACACCCCTCCAAGTCCCCCTCCACCCCGGAACCACCCAATGTCTCCACATACCACCCATACACCAAAAGACAAATATTCCCAAATACCAAACTATCGCACCCACAGCTGCTACATGGGCGCCGGCAAACACAAGTGGAGAAACGATAAGACATGGTATTACCAAAGTCCATCCAGAGCCATCGGTACAGAGGTATAGGAGACCGGAAATGAGGAGAAGTCCGCCAATGACAGTGGGAAAGACGATAGAGAAGATGTGGATATTTGTGTGGATGGAGTAGCATTCGTCGTAGGACCAGGTAGCAGGATCATTGCAAATACTGCCGTTGGAAGTGCTGTTTGTGGTTGAGTTTATGAGGGATGTCATAGTGGGGAGGGTAGAGGAAAAGGCGGTTGTCATCTTGGAGCTATTTGCCACAACAAATAGAGAGATGTCGGACCGCTTGAGTTAATTCGATCTGCTCCTCAAGCTGGAGATATACGTTCTCAGGATGGCGACAACACATACTTAAGGGTGTTGAGTGTGTCGAGGTGCGGCTCGGTGTGGCACCGATGGGCTGCATGAATGTCTCGATCATCATGCCTCCTATTGGCCTCGCTTCACCATTTTCAGCCTTGGCGTTTTTTGCACGACGTTCTTGTTGGCTAAAAGTACCGACGCCAAAAGGGCATCAGGGCAGATTCAAGCAGCTCACTCGAGGATCAGTATGAAAAGCAAAAATACCAAGCAAGTTCAAGAGGCCCTCAAGAATTCAAACAAGCCTGTGGTTTTCGCATTCGCGCGGATAAAAGACGTTCAAGTCGTGTCTCCTATTCCCAAGCACTGCTCTCCATCCTCATACTCACAGCCCCACCTCCCTCCGGTATAGCAACTCTCTGAATTGTTCCAGCAACATACACCCAATACTCACCAATACTCGTCACATTCCAGACCTTATCCAGCCCTCCAAAACCACCATTCGTAATCGTCACATTTCCACCATCAACCTTCATCTCAATCTCGACTGTCTTGTTTGTCTCTCTGCTATAATAACTGAAGCTCGAACATTCAACATCGAAGCTAGGAAATACTTCGAAGTTGAGGTAAGGCTTCCAGTTGGCGTCCCATTTGGCGTTGTTTTGGTGAAGATCTCCTGTGGGGATAATGGCACCTTCTTTGACATAAACCGGCATCTCTTCGACACTTGCTGTGACGTTGGTAGTTTGTCCGCCGGCGTAGACTTGTGGTATGGAAGTGGTGTTGGAAGTGAGGGAGATGTAGTTGATCCATTTGGTGGATCCGGGGAAATAAACTTCGCGACTGTTGCCAGTCGTTACCATCGGGGCGACGAGGAATTCGGATCCAAAGATGTACTGGTCTCCGATGTCTTTGACAGCATCGAGCTCATCCGGATACTCAAGCCACAACGCCCTCATGACCGGGATGCCAGTCTTCGTCGCTTGATAAGTGTAGCTCCGAATGTACGGAACTAACGAGACGTGTAGGTTGGCTGTCGTCTTGAGGATCTCAACCAGAGAAGACGTATAAGGCGCATACCAAGGCGTATGTCCTGTCCCCACCATAACCTCAAAAACCGGACTAAAAGCACTAAACCACATCCACCTCGCCCACAACTCCTCCGTCGGAACCGTCTGATTAGCAACCCGAATATAACCCCCCGTATCACTCCCCCACATGCTAAACCCCAGTATGCCAGCCCTCAGACCAGAAGTAACCGAATACTGAAGACCAGTGAAATTCGCATGCGAATCTCCGTTCCAGATCCCAGTTAAAGACCGCGCACGATCAACTGCGGAGCGTGCGAAGGAGTAGTAATTTCCGAGTCCCCAGGCTTCGATCATTACTTCGTGGCAGAGTTTTTCGAAGAGTGTCATTTGGATGTTTTGTTCGTAGAAGGGCATTTCGGATTCTTCGCCTCGGTCGATTTTAAATCCTTTTACTCCTAGATCTGTGAAATACTTGAGATGGGATTTGAAGTAGTCGTATGCTGCTGGAATTGAGAGGTTGAGAGCCGGACCTTGGAACTGTACAGGATCGATGCCTGGGAATAGCCACCCGTTTGCGACTGAAGCGTTAAAGAGTTCTGTGTAAAGGAATGCACGGTTGGCGACCCAGACTTGAAAGTCGAATCCTGCGGAAGCAAGATCTGAGATGAATTTGGCGGGGGTGGGGTAGAATTTTGGGTTGAAGTCGAAGTTGCCGAAGCTTGAGTTGCCTGTTCCATATGGTCCTGCGTTTTCTAGTTAGTAGGTGGGAGGGAAAGAGCAGAGGGACATACGATCAGCGAACATGCTCGTAGCTCGAATCTGGTTCTCCGCAAGATGGTTGATGACATCAAAATAATTTTCCTGAGCATTTGACACATTTCCGTGGAAATCTTGCGTGAAGTCATCAGACCAAAAATTAGGACCGTATGCCGAGTCTGGCGGCATCTCGATCCTCGCACTCAATTCCGTATACTCCCTAATAACACTCTTGAAACTCCCCTCTTTCTCAGGAAGAATGATATAATATGTCAAACTACTAGTATTGAAGTTGAAAGTCGCCATATTCGGAGTAGTAAAGTCGAAAGCTCCCATCTCAAGAGTGTCGACATAAACTCCATACCCCGCAGTGCTGATAAAGAATGGCGCTCGGGCATTCGACCAATTGATTCCTTCATCGTTCCCCACACCGAGGAGTTGGAGAGAGACGTTCGTGTTGTCGAGTTGTCCGTGAAAGGGGTATTCCCAGACGCCGAAGAATTTGTCGGAGGAGGGGACGGTGAATTGAGCACCGGTGAAGCTGTAGTTGCTCGATACTTCGACTTTTATGACGTGGTGTTTGAGGGGCTGCCAGGTGAGGGTGACGCCTTTGGTGGAGGCGGTGATCGGTGTAAGGGTTGTGTTTGTGTTGCCGATTAGGACGGCGTTGTTGTTTACGAAGGCTTCGCCGCCAGAGGTGATACGAATTGGGACGGGGCCAGTCGCAGGAATTGTGGTTGCTGTTGCGGAGTTGAAGAGGGAGAGGAAAGCTGCGATAGCAGCGGAATTGAGGATTCTCAATTTCATGGTTGCGTTTGTGATACTTCACGTCCTAGCAAGGAGCTGCAAGGACAAATTGGCGATACTTGAAACAAATAAAAACAAAACAAAAAGAATGACGTGAACCCGGACAAAACTGCAGCGAGCAGCGAACCCCTCACTACAAACAGAAGAAAAGTGTCAGACTCAAACTAGAACACTGGACAAAGTGGGATGGACCTCCCCATATTTCGTGGGGTAAGGCGAGGGATCGGCGGCACCTTACCGAAGTGGAAGAAATTTCCCCTCAATCAGAATAAGGCTGATCTCCCAGAAGAACGTTGGGGAAAGCTTGGCATCAATTTAGCCGGACGTCTTCCTACTGTTCCTGAACTGTACCCGCCTGCAAATGAACTTTTAATTAACTATGTTTTGGCAGCGTGAAGAACCGCGCTGCCGGAAATGTAGCGGTCGTGCTACAACTTTGAGCCGTCCGGAAGTACGGATCCGAGAATTCTGCCCCGGCCTCGAAGTAGAACACAGAGGGGATTTGATGCAAAAGTAAAAGGAAGCAAACGCGATAAATGTCCCACAGCCCATCAAGATTCGTAAGGAAAAGTAGTGGTAAAGTAAATCTCGATTTTAGACTCCACTTGAGCGTCGATGTCGACAACTACCTACCCCATGAGCAACGCCTCCGCCATGCTGCAAGAATATCATCCATAGAAGGCTCCAACGCAATACGAGCGACAAATCCAGGAGCCAAAGAAGCTCACCAGTACCTCCGAGAGTGTAGATCGTCAATCTAAATCTCCCACTTCTTCGCCTCCATCCCCTCTGGTGGCTCTGTATCGAACTTCTTGCTGCCCACATCGGCCCAATTCGTACTCAACGAAGTACCATTACTCTCCTGGTAACTCTTCATCATCGCACGTTTCGTGTCCGGGTCCGCATTCTTGTAAAGTTGCTTAAAGAAATGATCCACATCCTCGCCTTCCTTCTCGTCTTCCTCATCACCCATAAGTTTATCCCAATTCTTTGGTCCATTCTTGGATGATGTCGGATAGACAGGTGCTGTTTCTGGTTTGAAGGCTGCGGCGGGGATGTCTTCTGTTTTCTCGGACGGGAGCTCGCTGGCGATGGCTTCGGTTCCTTCGAGTGCGGACCATTTGCCGGGTGTAGACTTGTGGAGGACGATTTCGATTTTATGGGGTGTGATTCTGTATCTTGATTTTGTAAAGTCGACTTTAGAGAACAGGGGCTCGATCGTGAAGCCGTATGTGCTATCGGAGCCTGCGAGAGGGAAACTGACTTCGAGCTGTTGGATGTTAGCATGATTCTCGAAATAGGGAGAAGGGACACTTACACTGCCAGCATCAATCTTGACCTCTGTATTCTCCGCTGGCACACCCTTTGCCAAAATCTCAATAGTGACCGAAGTTGGAGATTGATACCACTCATGACGAATATTCTCCTTCGTTGTCGGCTTTGGTGCTGCAGCAACAAGAGGTTTGACCGCGACCTCAGGGCCTTTCCCCTTGTCTTCCTTCACCGGCTTTGTATCCTCCGGCGGTTTGGTATCCTTCGACACCTCCTTAACCTCATCCGGAACCTTCAACACAGTGATCTGATTACACTCCGCCTCCTCCCCTCCAGCCTTATCATAGTCCGCCGCAACCTTGGCAATCCAAATCGTCAACCCCTTCTCCTTATCATTATATTCATTCACCCAGCGCAAGCACATCCTCGCATCCCCGTATCTCTTCAACCCATGCAACGCAACCGCTCTCCGAAAATGGGCAGTAGCGATTAGAGGGCGACTGGATCTTTTGATGGCGGCGAGGACGGCATTATCAGCGTCTGCCAAAGCGAGCGTGTGTTGCGAGGTTCGTTGGTATGCGGTTGAGCGCCAGATTAGCCAGAGGGGGGATTTGGTTGTTTGCAGAGCGAGGGTTAGGTGTTGGATGGCGGTGGGGTAGTCGGAGGATTGGAGGGCGGCTTGGCCTTTGTTTGCGTGGGCTACATCGGCCATCTTTGAATACTTGCTGTAGAGATTGTGTGAAAGTTTAAGATTAAATTAGTTGTAAGAAGGTGGGAAGATCTGGTGGATGGATGTTGGTTTTATGTGCGGCGTGGGCAGCCGAGATGGAAATCAGACCGGACAGAATCGCAGCCTCGTCCCACTTTTTCGGTCAGGCTACAGTGGGGCGTTTTGATTGGCTAGAAACTGATAGAAGTAGGTTGAACTGCTTCTCGGTCAGTGAATCGGAATTTCGGAATCATATTGATTAATATGTTATCTACAAAGCTGGGACATTGAGACTGAAAGCCAAAATTTGATGGGCGTGTTCGAAAGGGATACCTCCATATAACACTCCGCATGATGCCCTCCATGCTCAAAACATTACTTTCTCGATGAGGGATGATCATTACATTATGTATCAAGTATAAAAGTATGTAGTCTCGTGTCACGGTCATCATCCTCGTTCTCGTATCATAGCAATTCTACATCGCCATAGCGTTTGGCAAACATCCCTAGAGCCTTCATCGGGAAGATGAACTTGTAGTTCGGGTAGGAAATCATGCAACTCTTGTTGAACACTCCTTCAATCGCTTCCTGCAGCCACTCTCCATTAGGCTGCTGCCTGCTCATAATGAGCTTGAGTCCTTTCTCAATGGGGGCGCGATCTGGGTAATGAGCCTCAAGCAATCCAATGACAGCCCAAGCAGTCATGACAACTTGCGAGCCAGTTGGGTGCTCGACGTAGGTGTTGGTCTCGCAGGACTATGCTCTGTTAGTATTAATCATTGAAATCAGGACAGACTTCTTACTCTATAACTCTCTGACCAGCCGCCATCTGCCCGTTGCTTCGAAAGCAAGAACTCACATCCGGCTTTGGAGTACTGGCTATTCTCGTAGTAGTCTCCAAGGCTAGCAAGACTTTCAAGTGCAAACATGCCAGCATAGGTGAAACAAATTCCCCAGCTGCCGTACCAGCTTCCATCGGGTTTCTGGGCGTTTTTGATGTATTGAACTGCCCCTTCCTTGAACCACTTGATATCCTCGGTCCGATAGTCTGGATAATATTTCGTGAACAAAGAGAGTGCTGTCACGACAGCAGTGGTACATTCCGGATAATCGTATTCGATCATAATTCTGCCAAAGACCTCAGCAGCATTCAACAATTCCAGATGTTCGGAGCCACGAGTAGGCTCGTATGAAGCACATCCACCAGAAGGGTTCTGATACGTCAGCAACGTGTCGATAGCATCAAATATCCGCTGATCTTCGAGGAGAGTAGGGTATCCGGGCGTTCGCTGGAGGAGCAAGACTGCTTTCAAGGCCTCGGAAATGCAGTCGCTAACTGCATATCCTTGGTCCTTGTTGCTGAACGCCCAACCACCTTTTCGTTGTTGTCTGTAGCATTTGTCCTGATCATCAACATTCTCACGCATTTGTTGGTCTTCCAGGAATTCCAAAGCTCGGGTCAGCATTGGTCTCCATTTCGGGTCCTCAGCAAGGCCTGCGTCCATGACAGCCTGGATCAAGAATGATGTGTCCCAACATTGGACTCCGTTTGTACCATTCACCAGCATGCCTTCGTCCTTCATCCAGAGGAAGTCTGCCAATCGGTCACGATGCCGTTGCACCGAGTACGATTTTGGGCCTTCTTTAATGTAGCATACGAGGAAATTCATCGGAGAATTAACCGGCGCCAGATCAGAGTAATCAGTGTTTTTGTCCTCCATCTTTATCAGTTCCCAACACCAATCCTCAGCTGCTTTGGCCAATGCATTCGTCCTGGTAAATGGGATATGAATATTGATGAGAAACCAATTCGCGGTCTTCAGCAGCCATGACTTTGGGTGGTAGTTGTCCATGTCGCTAATGCTATTTCGATGATTTGACCATACAATGGATTCGTATGGTTCGACAAAAAGCTCTTGTCGTAATTGTCGAACCAACGGTGTCTCCTTAGCCGTCCATCGCTTCGACCAGATGAATGACATTGGCAGATAGACCATTCGCATGTGTATCCACCATCGCCATGGAGCAAATGGTACCCAGTCAGGCAGAAGCCAGAACTCGGGCGGGACAGGGTTCACGATATCCCATTTGCAGACACCAAGCACGCTCAGCCAAAATTTGGCCCAGTGGGGCCCACACTTCGCACCTCCAAGTTTGTGCAATATGCCTCTCGCCTTGATCATGTGTGGATCTTCCTCACTAACACCAAGAATGCGTAGCGCGGTGTAATTCATAGCAGTTCCAAAGACGGAGCTCTCTCCCTCGATATGTAGTCCCCATCCTCCGTCCTCAGGGTGCGCTCGCGCGAACAGGTAGTTCTTCATCTCGGTTGCGATATGATCGGGTATCTCGGTTTCGGTGACATACCAGGCTATCACGAAGCCAGGTAGTAAGAACATCGGTCCACCATACTCGCAGCCCCAATTGCCGGGTGGGAGTTGCAGATGTTGGAAAAATTCCAGGCCATTCTTGACTGAGTCGAGGGGCGTTTTGGCAGGAGTCAATTCAGGCAGGCCCTGCATAGGTCAGACCCGGGTTTACAATGAATGGCACATCACATACCAGTGGCAGACCGAGGAAGTATTTGTCCGCCTTGGACTGGGGCCATTCCTTAGCTTCATCGTCGTCCTCGAGGTAATGCCAGGTCTGCCTTCCCTTTTCATCCAGCATACGCCATTTCGAATGATCGGTTCGTTCTGACAGCTTTGGTTTCTTGGTCTGCGGTGCCTCACTCACTGAAGCATCAATTGGCCGTTTTCCGTTGGGTCTGGCGGTGACAGAGCTTGTTTTCTCGCTGCTGATAACCATGTTGACGAGCTTTTCTAGGAGATGAAGGAGCAGATTTCCAGCGGCAATAGCAGAGATTGTTGAAAATCTCACATGAAGTATCCTCAATGATAGCGTGATGCGGAGGTTAGAGAAGGAAAAGGAAGAGAAGAAGCAACTCGTAGGGAATGCGGGTGTCGATTTAGCCTCGAGACAGGGGTCTCGTACCGCAGATCTGTCAGGCACCAGATTTCGGGCAGAGCCGAGTTTGTGGGGCCGACCTAAGAATCTTCGACGATTCAACACACCTTCGTTGCCCAA
Source organism: Phialocephala subalpina (assembly GCA_900073065.1). Lineage (NCBI taxonomy): Eukaryota > Fungi > Ascomycota > Leotiomycetes > Helotiales > Mollisiaceae > Phialocephala > Phialocephala subalpina. The sequence continues at coordinate 1,026,015 of FJOG01000008.1, read as the reverse complement.
CATCTTCTCCTTTGCAAACCGACTTCTGAGGGTAGCGTCGAGAATGGAGCAGGTGACTGTCAGACCAAATGCCCAATGGACATCGACCTTCTGTCTGACCTCCTGGAAGAGAATCAATCGTCATTCCATTCACAATTGCTACAAGACTTACCCAACAGCAGATTGACTACAGCAGAGCTCCCAGGAGCTCCTGGTACCAGCACAGGCCCATCCAGAGTGTCAACCAAGAGATCAGCTCTACCATCAGCTCCAAACCGAGCCGGAGCCGTTATCTTGAAGATTGAAAACATCTTCGAGTCCATCGTGGAATGCGTGATGGGCGATAAGAAAGAGCTTGTGATACAGCTCAAGACCAGAAGCAAAAAGGCCAAGGACTCCGAGGAAGATGTAAATATGGAACTTGGGAGGAAATCCGATATCAGACGAATCAAGTTTCCGAGCAAAGGCCCGAGGGAAGCATGGCGATTTGGTACGTGAGATTGTTCGAAATATGCTAAGTCACTGACATCTCTTCAGCGGCCTTGCATCGCATTCTCGAGCTGTCACACGAAGCCTTGGTCACTGGAGTGGTTACTACCAAAAGGTTGTGTTCGACAATGGATCTACGAATCGCCTCCCAACCCCGCATACCCCGCCATTTACGCACATGCCGAGATAAGAGTGCTGACACGTGGGTGTAGAGATATGTATTATCGAGAGCCAGAGCTGTTCATGAAGCAAGGAGTTGTTGACCGATACGTGGACGACATTGCATACACATTTGGGGTGAACAGAGAGGCGTTGAATGTGGTAGGCAAGCCTCTGCTACAACATGAAAGATATGGACGCTGATCATGCGAGTATCACAGGTTGCAGCCGCAAAGGGTCTGATCGTAGGATCCTTAAGCACGACAAGGAAAGACGGGTCGAGGACTGAGTACGGATCTGAACCAGAGGTCGAGCATCACTCCCCAACAACGAACACAGCTGCTAACAGGACGCAGGGCATGCTAGTTCCTAAGGCCGACGACGTGGAATCTATAGACATCGGCACAGCTCAATGGGTTTTAGTGATAGAGAAGGAGGCGAGTATAATGTTGTCCCCTGACAGGCTCAGCTAATGTGCGAAGGCCACCTTCCGTACCATCGCAGCATGTGAATACTGGCGACATTTCCGAGCGGGAAACGGCATCATTATCACAGTGAGTTGTACGTTGGGGGTAAAGTCAATCTCTTTTCTGACCCCTATTCCAGGCAAAAGGGTACCCCGATATTCAGACAAGACAATTCCTTCGTCTGCTCTCCACGAGCTTCCCACATATTCCCATATTCGCCTTGGTAGACTTCGATCCAGATGGCATTGGCATCATCTCCACCTACAAGCACGGATCCAAGGCCCTAGCCCATGAAACGAATCTGGCCGTGCCGTCAATTCAGTGGCTTGGCATTCGAAGCTCAGATTTTCTGGAAGACAATACCTTAGGTCAGGGCCTACTCACATTATCCAAGAGGGACAGGAACATTGCCAAGAAGATGCTGACGAGACACGATACGGACGAGAGAGATGAGGAGTGGCGTAGAGAACTTCAGATGATGCTGATGCTTAACATGAAAGCGGAGATCCAAATCGTAGGGAACGAGGAGAAGTTGGGAGAGTGGCTAGATGGGAAGTTGAGGGGAAGTATACATGATGCAGATGGAGATATCCTTATGTCCTAACCATAATTTCACGCACGAGTTCTTTATCACGTCTCCTATGTAGCGTTTCTTTTGTCCGCTTTTGTGGTTTTGGTCTTGTTGTTTTTGAGTTTCACTTCCAAGTGCCAATTATTATGGGACTCCGAATTCGCTCATTTCCTTGACCCGAAGTCGCGGGAGGTGTCAAGTCCAGCCAGCGTTCTCAATCCCCCAGCCTCGACGGGCCAATCGAGCAATCTGAGTAAGTCGGAGAAACTAATTCAGCAAAGCATTATGATACTATCTAGCTATCGTTTTCGCTGGCGGAAAGCAGGCCGCGCATGTCCAGTCCACATTGAGAACTCTGCTCTCTTCCTAATTTTACTCTTTTGTCTTTGTTGCACATCGACAGCACATTATTTGGTTTGTTTCTGACGACTTTAGTTTTTCTTTGCCATCTTTTTACTGTACGTTATTGCACGTCGATAGAGTATTACTTGCCCCGCTTTTTGTAACTTTAGTTTCTCTCTGTCTCCTCAATTATTTCGTTGCACATCGCAGGGAGGGGGAGATCCCTTATATATAGGTTTTCTAGAGATGAGTCATTTTCTGTGAGGGTTTGTGCGAATGGAAGGGCCCGGTCCCGAACTTTCTAAGACAAGGCCTCGGATAGTGGGGAGAGAACGAAACCATGATGATGAGACATTGAGAGGAGAGTTTTGTTGCATGTAGCGAAGGAAAGAGAAGTGGAGATGTCATAGGACGACAAGGCTTAGCGGGTTTGATACTAACGCCGAGCGAGTCATAAGCTGTTCCTCAGTCTACTTCATAAAGTCTCGCTCCTAAATCAGACTCTCCTTACAACCAGTCTCCTTCTTATTCAAAGTGCCATTCCTGATGTTGGGGAAACAGATACCACAAATCCTGACGACCATCTTTATTCAATAGCACGCCCATAGCAGCGCTTCGTTACGATGTTTTCTTTCAAGGAAGACCAGATCCGCGCGCTTGTCGATGGCAAAGAGTATCAGCAATATCTTGACGCCATAGTATCTATAAGGGATGATCGCCGTCCCCGAAACACAATCGAGCTTCCTGGACAGTCGCTTCCAGAACTCGGACGAAAGTACTTCATCTTCACTACCTTTCCACGAAGATGCTCTCGAATACATGCACAGCACACTAGAAGCTACAGATTTCTTCCTCTCATTCTGACCCCTCATCTTCGCCAAAGCTTACGGAACCGCTCCCAAAGAGATTTCCTCAATTCCCCCAATAATTTCCAGCAGACCAGCAAAAGAACAAGAACGAATTCTATCCACTTCCCTCCCAGTCTCAATGTGGGGGGACAAACGCCGCATCCGCAGAGCTTTATTACGCTTTCAGCTTTATTGTGAGCTTTTCCACCAGCCAGGCGACAACTCTGACAGCGTTTCCGATTGGGAAGAGCGCTTGCCAGAGCAAGAGGCTTTTTAGCTCCGATACGAATGGTGGGAAGTTGAAATTAAGTGCATCTACCAAGTCTTTGTTTTCTGCTTAGAGAATATATCCATTGGAGGATCGACACACTCCGAGGAAGTCCCAAAATACGGTCAGGAACGAGGATTAATCCAGCTACGCCACTCCCTAGATGACTCCATAGCAAAGCCCATGGCTTTCGGAGAAGGGTACCTGCGTTGCTTCCTGGCGAAAGCATTTCATGGATTCAACCGAACGGACCCAGATGACGATGGCTGGTTTTCGCTCCCCTGGCCTGTTTACAAGTCTCATTTTTGCGCAACGGGTTTTATACCAAGGTAGCTATCGGACTTTGCATCAAAGATACGAAGACCACATATCCGTTATAACCCAAGGCCAGGGAAAGTACAGGAGATGGATGCCATCCCCCTATCCTGGGGTTCAACTCAGGCATTTCAACCCAGGAGCTCCGAGAGTGGTACGTGATGTCGAAGAGGTAAGGAAGTCGATGAGGCTTTTTGGGTGGGTATTTTGGAGTCCAGGTGATTTGCATAATTGAGTTGAATTCGGGAAGTCGTTTGAGATTTTTAGAGTTGAGGCTGGAGATATTGATGAGAAGTGGGATGCTCCTAGAAGTTTGCATAGGAGGAAGGCGTGGCTGTGGAAGGATCATGAATTTGATTGTTGCGATGGGGAGGTTGGGAACCCGTTTCGTCTTTGATTTAACACTGAGAAGGTGAGATGTCGCTTTTCTTTGGGCACAAGGTAGGTCTTGAGAATGTAAGTTATCTCTTTGTAATGCTCAAAACACAGTTAATTGAAGACTACCACCCGATGTTCCATATGAAGTATATAATGTCCTTTGCGGTATCCACAGCGTCCACCACCTGGCCGAAAAGTGTGCGGCGCACATCGCTATGCGTCTTGCCTTCGTTTATCTCCCACAAGGCGTTGAGCTGTAATTTATCATCCGTCGGAGGGATTCGCTTCCTGTGGTTGGCGAACTCACTAGACACACTCCACGACACGTCTGCGTTTTCGTCGCTGCTGTCAAGCAGTATCTTCGCAGTTAGCTCGGGTAGCTCCGGAGCGTCTTCTCCGTCTTTCAGCTTTGTTGATGGTAGGATTGCGATGGTTCTACTTTCAGTACTGAAGCTTGTCTGAAAAGCGCTTTGGTAGCTTTGAAATAGAACTTTCGGTTTTGATGACCCTCTCATCATGAGAAATCCGTCGTCGGACGAGCTATCATAATCAGCATCGATGGCATAGCTTTCTAGTCCATCCTCGTCATCGCCGCCGTCTGCGACATCCACTGCTATACACTGCTCCACTTTTTCGTCAAAATGGATATGGTGCCTCTCGCCCGTTGGAGAGACTGAGGGGAATTCATTGCTGCCGTCTCGTCTCGGTAAGGGATTCGCGAGTGACGACACGGAGAGCGACAATTGAAGCATGTTTTCTGATGCACTTCGCTTCTTCAGAATGGGCCTTTTATTCAAAGGAGAGTTTACTTGGGGTATTCTGCTTCCGGCTGGGGATTTAAACGACGTGGACAATTTGTCTGAGCTAGTCTGAAGAGGACCATAGAGCCATGACACATCGGAATCTTTCAACCTGGTGCATTTTTAGCAAGATTATGAGTATGCCTTACAATGTGAAGAAGGCATTGGTCGAGAAAGCTTACCAGTTCAAAGTTTCAGGCGGCACTGTCTTCAACCGGTATTGCGACTTCGTCCATGCTCTCCATAATGCGTTCTCGAGTCTCCCAGTATTGCCGTAAGCTTTTCGTATAGAGACGATGTGTTTCCATGACGACCAGATATCCTCCTCTTCCCAATCGTGACAGAGATAGTCGACATTTCGTGAAGGTTGATCTCGCACCATAGTATCGTCTTTCGTGTGCTCAACGCGTTCAGCGGGAACCGGAGATTCAGGTCTTGAATTACTTGATGAGCTGCTGTTGGACGTTGACGAGACGGGATAAGAATCACTGGTGCGTGGCGTGGCTAGAGGTAGCAGAGCAATGGTCTGCGTGTAATATCTAACTTCGTTGTTGGATAGGGGTGCGACTTGGTATTCTCCATCCTCATTAAACTATGCGTCTAGCTGTGAGCTGGTAGGTGTCGGTGACGGTGTCAGTGTCGGTGTATGCAAATGGTGAGTGCCAGCAATCAGCGTTAGGCATTCGATAACACAAAGTAGCGGGTGAGTGGGGAGGGGTTGGTATTTGGTTGTTGTATTTAGTCTCTACATAGATATTTTGAGCAGGTTGCAAAGATAGAGAACCCACGAGGAATGACGGCCGGGAATACAAACGATAAAGTGCACTCGACTGGAAGGAAGTGTTCCCATCAGGCTAGAGAGGAGCAGGAGAGGCGTCTGCCTTTCTGTTCTTTAACAGATTGAGGCCTGATGTTGAGAACAGAATTGAAGCAGTCTAGCCAAGCTCGAAACGCAACTCCGACTTTGCCCAGGAGCCACTTTGCTATTTCAGAGAGTCAGTCCGTGATGACGGAATATAATATCAGAATCTAAATGCTAGAGTGGTAATGAGGGAAAGAAGTTCAGGACCAGTAACGCCACCACTTGTGTTCCGTTAACCGAAGCTTAAGATGGCTGAGCTATTTCCGCGGCGAATTGTATCTGTTGAGCGAAGCCTGGACACAGAGGATGAAGCAATCATGATTGGTTATGGTCAACTATTGGAAGAACATCTGGCTTTATTCAATTTGAGATTGGTTAAGGTGAACTACAGGAGATTTCACATGAGAGCGGGGAAGGAGGCTTGCATCATTAGTTACTGATCAGGGATTGATGATTGGGGTTACGGGGGAAATATCTGATGTCACTCTTGCGGACACTGCGTACAGCAATGCACGCGTCAAGCCCCCCGTAGATCACTCATTCTTGGTCCATGGGTTAGCCAGCGCCCAAGATTGCTGATCGCGATCGAAAGTTCAGGTCGTGGGGTTGTTCGGCTCCACAATGAACATTAGCAGCTCGACTCCTAGTCTGTGCGGGGTGCGACATGCTTCGATTGTGTGATTTGCTCGACGCCAACAATGCCTCCGATTTTTGTGGCCTGCATTAGTCACCCAACGTTGATGAGATCCTTGCACGGCACTTGGGCTTCCCTTCCCGAATGCACGGATGTCCCTGTTTCAATTGATAACTTACATCGACTTCAACATCGCCCCCGCCACTAGACTGCCTGCAACAATGTATCTGGGAAATGATCTCTAGTGTCAGACTCATTCAGTATCTAGCCATTTGGGTCGACAGATGGATGATGTAAAGCCTTGCCCTTCACCCCACCATTGATGTACTCCGTGCCAGCGGAATATTCCGTCTGCAAACTCGGCATGTGATCGGGTATCATGATCCGAATATCATGATCCGAATATCATGATCCGAGTGAGGATCGGATGATTAATTTCGGCAGGCATACCGATGAAACCACGGGAACAGCCATACCCGAATTTCATCGGCAGAATCTTAGTTCATTTACTTGAATTCCTTCGTAAGAGAGAGATCCGCAGTGTGCTGACCTTGTGGGCGTGCAGTAGCCTTGCACCTTGGAACCCTGTTCCTTCCACCCCCTCCCCACTTCTAAATATTTCAGGTCTTCTCTTTCGGTCCAGACCGTTTTGCTCTGCAGGTTGGCTCCAAAGAGCGAGGATAGCGGGGTATCGCATCTCAACATCTTTCCAACTCCCTTGTAGAATCCTTTGAATATCAATCATACCTGGGAGAGAGCAAGAACCTTGCGTATAATTCAGCTCTGTAGCACAAACCCTTTGTGGCTTGTTTCCAAGCGGCGGGACAATACTCTAGTTGCCGTGTGTTGGAATGTCGATTCCGATAAGTCATGTAAAGGCAGCGGAAAGATAACAGCTCAATCACTGAAGCTATTGATTATAACCAGACCTTTCTCTATAGATCTCATTTTAATGTATAGGCCGAAGGCCGCTGGGTCTACAATCCCAACACTTTCAGATCCGCCTCTGCGTACAAGGGTCACGTTTCGACTATAAATCTATCTCTTCGAAGTGATTCAAAGCATCGACCTTTACTGCATTATTACGCTTAGTGTCTGCGTACCTTGCTTCAGACTTCCCGATTATGGCCCCTTGGCTGCGAACAATCGAAGCATGTCCCTTCGAGTTGCCAACCACACCTCCTACGCCGTGTCCCTCTCCCACAACTCTAGCATATATAAGTCGTCACACAGCATTGACGGACAATCCGCGTGAGAATGGTGACCCAGAGCTGCAATCCCCAACTTGCAGCCCACACGGTGTATTTTACTCGTTCAAGAGTTCAAGAGCCACGGGGGTTCGTGTTTCCTCGTGCTTTCCCATGTAGAAGCTTACCCATTTTAGAAATATGCAACCGGGCCTTCTTACGTTGCGGGGCAACCACGCCCTCCCGAAATTGATTCTCAAATCCAAAATGACGCCCAGCATGGTGAGCGAAGCCAGCGGCGATATTCTTCTCTGCCAGCGCAATTCAGCAAAGCGCGACCGGAGCCAAGCGATGGCAGGGCCTGGTGGAGAGAACCAAGTGTCATCCAATCTCCTGCTCACGCTGCTACCCCAGCATCCACTCCATTGGACTCGGGCCTGATCAAACGAATCACAGATGACTTCAGCACGGGTAGTGTTTCGTTGGATACTGTAAGTTGATCGAGTTTCCAAAATTATTACACAAGTGCTGACAAAATTTCTCTCAAGAACCTGGGAAAACACTGCTCAAATCATCCATTGGATATCTGCGGCTTGTCTCTGAACAATGGCACTCTTCGAGTCCATTTTGATTGTCCCAAGGTCGACTCGGACTGGTGGAATGAGAGCAGCGAAATGGAATTCGCGGAGCCTTCCGCTGAAGAGAAGGAAAGAAACGACATGTGACGGAGGTTGGGATTATACAGGTTACAAACCGCCACCGCCGCGGGGCCTGGTTGGGCAATGAGGAATTGGTAGCCGGCGGACGAATTTGGGCTTGCTTAGCATCACTGTCTCCGTGGATGATATAATCCTGGTGCGCAGTATTCAATTTGTACATACTCTTTGGGCTTGCATCCAGAATTCTATATACATTTCATAGGTGCCTGCAATTTTCAAGGTGCCAACGATTTCCCAAGTACCAAATATCATTTTGTGCAAAGATTTTCGGAGGGTCTCTGTCACCGTAACGAACCATTGTTCCCCAACTTGGAGGGGAATCTGCCTGCTGTTTGAAGGTGGGGCAGAAGTCTCGGGGTCGTCCATTATTGCATTAATCTGTCCGTTGGCAGATCTTTTTACTGGTTCGAGCTGCGCAGCTATTACTTAGCAAATGCTTTATTTAATGGAAAAATTATCACCTTGATCATCAATAAGTCGCAATTTGGGATCTAAAGCAGCCCATGGAATTAAATAATAAATTGAAGATAATTGGTAAATATATAAATTAAAAGAAGTATTTTAATTAATATATATAAGATTTTATATATTATTTAATAAATTATATTACGAAACACTTTAATTATATATTTAGTTTATATATTATATATTTATTAAATTTTTATTTTTATTTTTATTTTATTTTATTTTATAATATAATTATATTTAATTTAAAATAAAATAAAAGAATTAATTTAAATATTAATTCGAATATTATCCGAAAATCTAAGTATTTATATTATTAAAAAAATTTTTTTCTAAAAAAAATTATCTGAGTATATTCCTCGAAGAAAGCAAAAGTCATTTCTAAAATTTCGTGCTAACGCCTAATATTTCTTGACAAGCAAGCTGAAGGGGGTGCAGGGGGCGCTCACGTGAATAGGTCCCAGTTCGTGGCCTCCCCATTCTATGCAGGCATCTTGAATTTGATACATTTGTGTTACATGCTTCTATGGTCATCGAGCATTTCAATGCACCGTGATCGACTTCCATTCCGCAGCTTGCCTCTGCCGCCGACACTTTTCACTTCGCCTACGATTATCTTCAACCACACCATCCACCCAGTCCCAGATCTCTATCTTATTCAGTTTCTCACTGAAAATACCGCGAGTGTGGTGATACTTGTTCACTCGAAGCCAAAGACAAGCCCTGCTGAATGAAACAAATCGATAACTCCCATTCCCTTCCGGCCGAATGAAGATCGGCGCTCTACTATATCTGATCCGACAAACCAGATCACCCTCTCTCACTTCGCAGGGTACAAGTTGAAGCACCCTGGTTTCTTGGCCCGTTGCAAGGCAAAGATTGTGTTTTGTCGCCCATTCGACGCCTTTGATCAACCGATAAGCTGTATTGGCGACAGTATCTCGGATCCATTTTTCGTGGAGTCCGCTAGCGAATAGTTCAGAAGCTTCACTCTTGTATTCAGAACTCTTAGAGTAGATTCTCGCCCATTCCTTCAATGTCCGGCCACGATACTCAAGAAATTGCTTCTTTTTGTACCAATCGTAGAAAGACATCGAGGCGGTGCCAAATTCGTCTGTGAATTTGTCCCTTGACTTCGTTTTGGTATACAAGTATGTCAAGGCACATGATACTTGTAATTCATGATCGAAGCGTTTTTTGCGCTTTTTGGTGCTGAAGTCGTACAGCAAGAGAGCATCGCCATAACAAGTCATGGCTCGCCGTGCTTCGTCAATACATGCTTCCGGTAAATCAGTTGAATGTTCGTTCCAGTTTGAGCGATCGAATCGGCGGTTTGGAAGTGTTAATATGGAGTCTATGAAGACTACCGATGCTCGTAATCCAGTAAATGTGAGGAATGGAAAGCCTTCTAATCCGGTTGGTCCAACATTGCGTGCCCCAGGGAAACAAGCAGACGCCATAGAATCTATCTCTAATCCTTCTATCGTCTCTGTTGGGTCTTTTTCTTTGGGTTGCAATGCCTTCAGAATCCAAAAAGGCATTCCGTTAGTGATCATTGTCCAGTCAGGGTGGGGAGAATTGTCGACACGCGAAGGACCGCTGAGGGTGGTTTGACGAGCAAGGTAGTTCAGTTCTCGATTCCTCGATACTAGGGCCATCAGAAGATCGAAGTATATCCTTTCAGAAGGTTGCACATAGTTTGGACTCTGGACAAGGTAGGGTCCATCAGAGCACAGACCCAAGATGGCGAAAATCTTGTCGCGAGGATCGGTTGACAGGCTGTGAATCGTTTCGAAGAGCCCTGTGACGAGCTCGGGTCGGTCCAACCCCATGTTCGACTATTCCGCTTTCCGAAATTTCTGAAGTGCCTTGATGACAGGAGAGACGAGTTGCCAGCTTTCAAGAACATCGAACATTTCACTCCAATGAATGTTCTGGCTCCCACAAAAGACTCTGAGTTTTCGCGCTTTAGACACTTCTTGGATGATCCAGACTCGTCTCCAGAACGGCCGCAGAAGTAATGCCAAAATGGCAGGTTTGGTGATAGGAGGTGCTGCTGTACCGAGGGGCTTTTTCCTAGCTGCTTTCTTCAGACAAATCATGGCTCTTGCAGAGCCCTCGGCTTCTTCCCCAAGCCACACTATCACCTCTAAAGCCCTGGAGTACACCAACCCCATGCGCGAGACTTGAAGTCCTCGCTCAACTACATCGCATTGATTGATGCACAGCGCGTCCACCCAGATCATCATTAATCCTTGATGTCTCATTTCTCTGAGAGCTGCTTCAAGATTCGTGGTGACTTGCACGGGATGGCCGTTGACTATAATTCTTGCAGTGCGACCTGGATCTCCCCAGCAATACGAGAGCGCTCGATATTCAGGCGGTTCGATTAAAAGGCTGTGGTCGAGAGAGCATTGGATAGTATCATCATTGTCCCCATTCCTGATTGACATGATTACCAAAAGCCGGAATTCGAAGGTCGTGAAGTTCAGCGGTTTGTACTCCATCTTGGTTCGTAGACACTTCCCGCAGAGATAGAAGGGGATAACTAATTTGATGGCGAAGAGAAAATTCGAGATGTCGGCATTAAGTTACTGCTTAGGGGTGCCGGCTGAGAGGCCACCCTGGGGCCGCATAGAAATTTCAACTTGATATAGAAGTGGCGATGACAGGGAGGCAAGCTCTTTAGGCAGCAAGAGCTTTTAGGGACAGAGACAACAACAACACCCAATGTCGCCATCTCAGCATTCGAACAACATGCGAGGCTGAGGCTGATGGAAAGGCGGAGCACGGTCCCAGGTCCATGACTCCCACGCTCAATTTGCTCAGCTCTGAACTCCGGCATGGTGGAATCATTGAAATCGCACCTTTGCAACTTCGGGAATGAAGATATCAGACTCCAAAGTCTGTAGGGCAGTGAGAGTCTGCAGTGAGAGTCAGGAAGATAGAAAGTTCTGTAGAATATTGTATTTGTAAATAATTGAAACATATATGAAGACGAAGGACAAAGTGCAGATTTCCTTCATTAAGCTCATCTTCTGAGGCGTATTTTACCGACCGAACGAGGATTCAACTCGTCAGAGCATTGCTGTCACACAGTGGAACTGTTTTTGAGTGCGGTTACTTCGGTGAGCATGAGGAGAATTGAGGCGGATGAAGCGATAGGTTGCAAGAACGGTGGCAAATCACCACTACGTGCAAGGCTGCGCTAAGGGCAACCCCACTGCAGTTGCCAACACATCGCACATTATCGACTCCAATCGAGGCCCTTGCGAACACGAGGGGTAAAACAAGACCCGCGCTCGTCTCAAAACGTACTACACAGTCCCATCGCAGGTGGACCATTGAACTCGGCTGCCGCAAAGGGTTAACAGATTTAAACGAAAGGGAAGCGGGGAGTCGCGTGGAAAGAGTCTTGACTTGGTATCTACTTCATGCTAGATAGGGAAAGTTGCAAGGCGTCTATATCCAGTACTCATCCCCGCTCTCGAATAAATCTCAAAGTTCCAGAGGATCCCCAAAACAGGGACAAAAGCGCACAAACAGCAGCCAAAGGTATCGATGCATCTTGAAGATCCCAAGGATGATCAGATTGCCACCACCCCCAAAACGCAAACGGACCAGCGAAGATGATAAGATGATAGATCAACATGCGAAGAAAGGATATCGTATGATGGGCTTCTAAACCCCAGGCATATTCTCGTGCTCCCGATTTGAGCTCGAATTCCCCTCGCCGTTTGGGAATACGTTCGAGCGCATCACTGCCTTGTGGCGTGCCGACGCAGTCATGGAATAACCAGAAGAAACAGGAGGAGTTGCAAGAAGACAGGGCAATTTCAAATTCTTCGGGTTGGATTGGCGGGACATCTGCGTGTGGCGGTCGAGGTGAATACTCGTATAGCAAGTCCTCAGGAATGTCGTGTTTCTTGCTAACGATGATACGGCCAGGACGGAACTTCTCGAACTAAGTTCGGTTTATTAGTACATAGAAAGACGACAATTTCGGTAGTTCCAAACTCACCTTAACGAAATCGCAGTAGCGGAGTTGCCAGACTGAAAACCAGAGCCTCCAGAGACCTCGTCGTCGCTTGTATTCGCGCAGTAAAGCTTTGAAGAATTTATGGTCATCCATTGAATTAGGTACGTGGATTTGAGCAAGCTCCAAAGTCCTGCGCCAGCCTTTGATTCCAAGCAAGATGAACAGCTCCGATTTCAACCCCATGTTGATATTGACCTGGCCGCTTTGCTCTTCGGTTGGGACTTTATTCTGGCCGCTGCTCTGTTGGTGTGGAATTATAATTGGCAAGGTAGATGAAGTGGAGAAAGTTGAGGATGGAGACGAAGATAAGGGGGTGAGAGATGTTATGTTGGCGGTTGGTGGAATAGCAGCCGGTAGAGTGGTGGCGGCGATAGTGCGAAGTTGATTTGAGTGCTGAGCCTGTATAATGGATGAGGAAGAGGATGATAGGCTACTAGCAGACCCCATCCCATGCCATTCGCCCTGATTTATAGCAGGCTGAAATATAGACATTACAATTTCAGCCGTTGACTTCGGTAGCTCAATCCAATGACGTTTGTTGCAATCCTTTTATTTCATCAGACAAAGTTCTCTCAAAAACTAGTAGGCGACCTACACATTTCCAGTTCAAGCGGACCTGATCCTTTCCCAAGGCTCGCATCCTAGGATTGAGAGGCCACCAATTCCAGTTGTCTTCCGTCAGATCTTCTAGAAGTCCTTTAACTTTACTGGATAAAAACATCCCGTCATCTTCGTCCAACCAGACTCTCTGGTGAGGGGTGAACATCAATGCATGTAGAAAAAGTCTTAGTGACGAGGGCAGTTCTGCAATCCGAGCTGATATATGCTTCTGTAATTGGAGTCGAGCTAGAATGTCCCTCCGCTGAAGAGACGCCTCGTTTCTGCTGCTGGAACTCATCCTCCGTTTTGGAGTGATTAGGGGTCCCTTTAATTTTCTCTTCGGAAACAGATACGGGTGTAAGTGGCTTGTTTCGAAAATGACCATATCGTTATTGGATCCTTTGGGGGTCCGAATCGGTCAAAATATCAACGGCTATGGCGGATTTGAGCTTGTCGAGACGGGACTGGAGATCTTCCCAAGTCTGAAGCTTGACATACCATTCGAAATTGTCACCATTACGGATATACTTGAGCACGAGCCAAAATGTCAAGGCCACTGAGAACTGCGATATTTATATTAGCTCATTTGTTCACCAATATCGTCATCGTGCCATGTGGACTGCGACGTATTTTGCGTGCTCAATCTCCCAGCCTTGCCTGGGCTTTCTTGGCCCACATTCTGGGTCAGAGCGATCGTCGACCAATAAAATGACGCTTTATTTCATGTGGTATTTTACTATCTCAGCCTAGCCCAGTGTTCTCAATTGTCCTATCAAAGCTGGGACATTGAGAACGCTGGATGTAATGAAATTGGAGAGGGCTTACCAGGATTGTCATGAACATGGATGAGAACGAGTTGACAACGATCTGCTTCCTTCGTAAATAAACTCCAACTGCAAAACCAAGAAAACTTGTAACGCAGTACAGCAGCCCGATATATGCAGGAACAGGCTGAACTCGACCAAAGAAGGTTGCAAATATTGAGTCTCCCTTAACCGAAGCACTATTGTTGTACTCGGAGTAATGGTCAGTCAGTTTAGAATCGTGGATTTGCAGGCTAAATTTTGAATATAGTCAGTTTGGCGGTTGAGAAGTGCCGGGAGGGGGCGGCTTACCATTTGTGATATCGAATGAAAGCCCAGCATTGGGAGGCCCAAGAGAGAAGGGCCGTTGCAGATGTTATATTTGCCAAAGCATTCAATGTCTGCACCAGATCGAGAGACAGTTAGTGACTCGTCAGCTAGATCGGAAAAGGGCCTAAGTTACTTACATCACGATGGCTATAACGTGTGCTGGCGTGTATGATTAGTACCCCGCACAATGCAACCACAGATACAATAAGAGTGGCGGTTGAAGTTCGCCAGGGGGTCGTAGAATTACCAAGCCTCGAAATCCACCAATGTCTTTTACGACTTGAGAAAACGCTACGTGTGAGCGCGAAGAGGGTCCGAGATGAGGTATACATAGCCGAACTTGATGCGCTCAAAGCCGACAAGATAAAAATGGCGTTCAGAAAATTCGACGCCATACCCCGGAATGGAGTGCGTTGGAGTTGAACAACTACCACAAATGACGAATCCGGCGTGGCGTAGCTTCTGAGGTTCGTGCTTATCGACAGGCCTGGATGTAGCAGATTTTTCCACCCAGGCTTTGAAAAGTATTCAAAGTACCCAGTGCGAAAGTAACACGAGATACCAATCAAAAGAGAAATTGCCAACGGTAGCCACACAGCAAGCTTTGTCGGTTGGTGTGCACAACCGAATGGGTCGATGAAGTCTGCTGTTGTATCGATAAAAATCTCACTACTAGCATATACGTATGTGATTACCGGCACTGTTTGTCTGAGCGGATACATCAGCAGGAACTTAAAGTTAGATTGTGCAAGTAACATACGACCAAATCGTCCTACTCTATAGATTAGTTGTTGACAGAGGTTCGAATGTAAGAGTTATACGTACCAGTCGTTGCTGGAATAGTTGGAAAAAAAGGGGTCATGGATTGGCAGGAAAAAAGATTTAGACTCCAGAAGCTTGTCGATTGACTGTACTTCCCATCTTTCATTAGCCCAGTAGAGGAGGTCAGCCCACAGGCTGGAAGCAACAAAAGAATCCTGAGGAAGAAATTCGGTCCAATGATCAGAAGCCAAAAGCTCATCGATTGACATGGTTTCGAACGCTTGACGTTTCGCTGGGGGAAGGAATTGAGGCCAAGAGCTCCAAGCAAAGAGTTCATCGACTGATTCGAGTTCTCTCCTCACATAGGTACCCCGGTTGACCCCTGGGGAACGTGTAAAGTCTGTGATGGAACGTTAGCGTCAAGTTTAGATCACTGGTCGCTTCCAGAAACTTACCATAGTAACTGTACCAGCTCATGCAAAAGTTGAGGAGGAGACCGACTGTTATAATCGCAAAAACAGTACATAGATATTTTGACCACTGGAGAGAAAGTTAGAGATGTCGCGGTATACGATAGAATCATCCACATACAAGAGATTTGAAGTGGACAATGAACGCAATGATTAGAACAACAACTAAAACAGGGGCATAACGGTGAGATATCGGCCACGACCAATATCCCAGAAGATTTAAAACATCCACGATCAGATTGGCGGACGTAATGGTATAGACGGACCTAATCAGAGTCAGTACAGCGCGATTCAGCGTAGACTTCTCGCGTACCAGTTTGCAAGTCCTACAATTATGGCAAAGTCCTTGTCCAAGAAAGCGTCGACAACGTCAACGACTGGGTTCGAAATGGGCCAGTGGCCTCTCATCTCGCCAATACTTTCCATTATACATAGGATACATATTCCAGCCAATGCAAGGCACGTTAGACCAACTACTGGTCCTGCAAGCTCCAGGAGTGAGTAGATTGTGTCAAAGATACCCAGCCCACTCGCTGTACCAAAAGCAATTATCTGCCAACATCTTCCGTCAGTACCAATGATAGAAGCTGGTGGTCTTTTCCCCGGAACTGAGAGACTCACGAGTATTTGCATTGATTTCAAGACTTTGCTACTGTCAGGCTTGGAGTCAGCTTGGAAATCAGCCTGTCTAAGAATAGCCAACTATACCTGAAGATAGAATACCTTCGCCGAGAACACGCACAAGACCTGTGCGTGGAGATATCAGCATCTCCCGTCTCTCGATCGGATGCCGGCATATCCACCACGAGGGGGGGGCGAAGAAAGTGATGGAGAGTCCATATCACATCACCGAGGCTATCAATATTGCCTTCTATTGATAGGCCCTGGCACGAGACGCCTGAATCTAGTAACAGCTACCAATTAACCGAGATCGCTGGTAGATAGGAGAGTAGCCTGAACTATAGACAAGGAGTCGGGTGAGATGTTTCGACAGTTGGGTTTGTGACACGGAGACGAAGGCGAAGTTTTGGCGGATACGCACAAAATGTAAAATGCAAAATGCTCGCAAGGCTCCGTAGTGGCTGTGAGGTAACAAGTCGGGCGGTAGGATAAGGCAGACTTAAAGATTTGATACTGCCAATCAAACGTTGTCGCTTCGCGCCGTTCGGGCGTCTGAATGACGCGTTGTGACCCTACTGGCTCAAAGACTAACCCGCTTCTTCTGAAGAATTTGGTACATTATAATTCGGGTGCAGCATTCTCGATCTCCCACCTCGTCATCTCGACCAAGATTCTTGATTCAAAACCTACCTACCTTCAATTTTCGGGCATGATCCTGGCCGCGGATCCAGGAGAAGTCAGCTTACAATGTCCCGGCAAGGCTGGGTCATTGAGAATGCTGTGGAGGAGTTTCAAAAGGACCGAATAGTTGACATCAAATCTCGTCAAAGCCTGATACACCAGCACGTTTAATCTTCCAGCTTTCTCGGGACTTTCATTGGCCTAGCATTCTCACGCCTTGGGGACGTAGCAGTTCCTGGAAGACGCATCTTGATTTTGATAGTTAACTTGCTCTGTTTTCACGGGATCGAATGACCATGATACTTCTTGTATTGTGATTCAGCCTTAGACGCATACTTGGTGCCGCCCGAACTTCAGCACTCGCCAACGCCAGTCTATCCCTCCACTCTCAATGGTACCGACGAAAACCATCGCTCGGATCTATATTCGTCCTCGATATAATTGGCCGTATGCCATCGACTTGGTTCTCTCAATCATTGTCCCGACACCACTGAGGACTTCACAATCCTAACATCCGCCTACACCCCTCCCGCACTCGCTTCTCATACTCCGGTCTCTGTTCCCTCCACATCTTCGCAGCCTCCACATTCGCCGGACTCTCATCATTTGGCTCTGCCAACATGCTCATCACCGAAATCAAGATTTTCTCCACAGATTGAATAGGTGACCATCGCTCGGAGGCGTGTTCGTAATGGTTTGGGTCATCTCCGGGTGGGTGTAGGATCGAGATGCAGACCAAGCCGCTGGGATATACTGTGAATCATTGCGTTAGCATCTCTTCCAAATCGCAGGCTTGATGTGAGAGTGAGAAGTGAGTAAATGAGCACGCGACCTACCATTAGGATGCCACACCTCACCCAGAAACCTCATCGTCGGCGGCGCAAGAGGATAGTCCTTCGGGAACTTCAATTCCGCAGGAAATATGCCTCCCTCGAACGGTGTCCCCTCAGGTCCTTGAATCAGAGCCTCCCAGTACAGCATATCATCTTCGGAGACTGGGCCGGCGGTGATGCCTTCCGGCGGGTTGTTTGTGAGGGCGCGGTATTCTTGTAATAATCTTCTTTGGGCTGTTGTTGATGCCATGTTGTATGCAATCCAGGGCTTCGAAAATTGGAGGAAATTCGATGCGCGTTATGAAGTTTGTAGATGGTCTGATTATCAAGCTCTGGATGTGGTTGAGTTGTCGTTGATCCTGGGAATGTTCCTGGACCCACTTTCGGAAGCGGCCGCCTGGCGTCATTGGAGTGGACATCAAATGCCCCTCATTCTGTATCAGCCTCAACTTCTCAAACTTTGTATCCTCCACAACTGTTTGTTCTCCAAAACTTTCCTTGTTCGATCTTCTCTTAACTCTCTGCATTAATCGACTTCATCTCGTTGTAATCCGTCCTCTTCTGCGAATGTAATACTTGAGATGGCGTCGTCTGATAAACTGCGCATTGGTTTCGTCCCAGAACATTTCAGTACCCCGCTATACTTCGCACAAAAGCATTTCGGTCTAGATGCCGAATTAATTCCTTTCCCGTCCGGCACGGGACATATGATAACTTCGCTTCGATCAAGGGAGATCGATATCGGCATTGGACTTACAGAAGGATGGGTCGCGGGTCTAGGAAAGGAGGGACAGGAAGGAGACGGAGGATACAAGATCGTGGGGACCTATGTTGAGACACCGCTATGTACGTCTCATTCTCGAGCTTCCAGCCTTCTCGAAATTCCTCAAATACTAACGGATATTGCTCTACAGGCTGGGCCATCTCCACGGGCGCAAAACGAGACATCAACAGCATCGCAGACCTCAAAGACGGAAAGATTGGAGTATCGAGAATTGGCTCTGGATCCTACGTAATGGGCTTCGTCCTCGCAGACCAACAAGGCTGGCTCTCCTCCCCTTCCACCCAACCATTCGAATTCATCCCTCTCCAAACTTTCGAAAAACTCCGCAACGCAGTAAACGACTCCACAGCCGATTTCTTCATGTGGGAACACTTTACCTCAAAACGATACTATGACAACGGTGAGATCAAGAGGATAGGAGAAATTTATACTCCTTGGTCAAGTTGGAAGATTGTTGCTAGTACGGGGATCAAAGGGGGAGATACACGGTTGGAGGAATTGTTTGAGAAGTTGGATAAGGGTGTGAGGTATTTTGGGGGCAATAAGGAGGAGGCTGTCAAGTATATCAGTACGAAGCTCGATTACAGTGAGGCGGATGCGAGAGAGTGGATGAAGACAGTTAAGTTCACTAGCGGGACGAAAGGCGTGGATGTGGGTGTTATTGAGAAGACGGTGGATACGCTGAAAAAAGCTGGTGTGCTTGGGGAGGAAGGTATGAAGCCGGAGGAGATGATCACTACCAAAAGAGAGATGTAGATGCCCTCGTAGACGAATGAAGGAATGTAAGATCAAGATGCGGAAAGTCTAACGTCAAGTCGACTTCGGACGATTGCATCTGACCAATCCCTAGCTTTGAGGACACACTCTCCGCCCCGCACATCCCCGCTCTATTCCGCTCTACTCCCCACAATACTCCGCCCAAACCCCATTCTTGAAATGCTTGCACTCTCCAATCGAAGCAACATCATAAGCATTACACTCCGAGTTCTTGCAGAAAAGAGGATATGCACCATCTATAGCATCATCAGCCTTATGCTTCTTTCCCTTCTGAACCCCAGATCGCCTGAGAGCAAAAATTGAAGATTGAACGATGGAAAGTACGTGTGGAAATTGAAAAGACATACTGCAATTACTATCAGGAGTAACATAAACCCAAAGTATACTCTGAGCATCAGCCAGTCCACCGACTACATGGCCTGCTCCAGGGGAGGAGGCTGGGGTGAGGTTTTGGTGGCCGGCGTAATTTTGGCAATCGGCGTCCCAGTAGCTTGTGCGAGTTAGAGAAAGTTTACATTGTAATCATGCGTAAATTGAGAGTCGTGGGAGGAGAGACTAGATAGAAGAAAGGGACTAACAAGTTCACTTGACCATTAGCAGCAAGAGCTGTGAAAGGAGCAAGAATGGCTCGAGGATAGTTGAAGAACGCATTTTGAACGAAAGGAAGTTTCTGATTGCTGACAGTTCTGGTATAGAGCATGGAAAGGGGTCTCAGATAGCCATTATATATACAAGATGTGCGTGAAATCTCTTCTTCAGCTACAGAGTCATCTGGTCCCTTGCAATACGAGACCTTTCCTTCAGCAGCGGCCGCCAGTACCTCCAGAAATTGTAAATGTTCAAGAAAATAACGCTCGCTTCCACCTGGTCGCGATATTGGAAAGCTTTATCCTGTAAGCTTCAGGACTCTGGACCCCCAGACCTAGGGCCTGGTTTCCCAAAACAGACAATGAAGCTTAAACATAGCACCGGTCAGAGTTGTACCCCGATATATTGTGCTACATCATGACCGGAACATGTCCGGAAGCAGTCTGATACCCTCCATCGGTCAGGGGAGGTCTGCAAGGGATACGAGACTACCTCATCGTACTTTCAGCCGCAAAGATTTGTTCAGCCCTATTTAGGACCACGTGAACAGAAGAGGGCACGCTGAACAAATGCACGATGCTGATAGAGGAAAATACGCCGTTACATTGCCTCTGAGGTATTATGAATGGAAGCGGCTGACATACGGCATTTATGAAGACGAGGGGTAACAATAAGGTTTAAGACAAGGTGACTGGAATGTTGGCATAAGACATGTTTCTGAACCAATAGGGAGTGAACTGAGAAAAACAGCAATTGAACAATTCAAGCTTGTGAAATCTACTAAGGCATCTAGAGCACTTGCTGGTCCGCCTCTGGGTTTTCTCCTCACATCTAATCTCAATTGGTCACCTCGTCGCCAGCCACGACTGATGACTGGAATTAAATTTTGTATGTGTTAAAGCGCGAGTATTTTGCATTCAAATCCATGGATGGAAGCTTCTTTGAGGTTTGATGGTTGACGTTGAAAAGAAGACGCTGACATTCGAGCCGAGGTCGCTCCCTCCAAACTTCAACGCGTCATCTCAACCTCTCCTCTCCCCTCCTAACTCCCCCCACAACATCCCCCTTTTCGAAACCGCGAATCCGCCAGTTGCCACACAACCTCCAATATCCCAATGTGATGTCCGTCGGCCAGCTTCTGCGGAGGCCATTCCGTTTCTCTTCGTCCTTCACACAACCTCGAATCTTCCGAACCTCTCTCCGAAACCAATCCTCTACTCCCTCCCCATCCTCCTCCCCAGCCTCACAAGCAGCAAAAGAAACCCGAACCCGCGCCCGAATAAATCGCCTACACACCCGACTCCCGAAGTTCTTACAACCCTACACCCGCGGCCTTCTGAACGCCCCAATTTCCCACCTCGTATCGTTCCTCATCCTACACGAAATCACAGCCGTAGTTCCACTCGTTGGCTTGGCAGGGCTGTTTCATTACACGAACTGGCTGCCTCGGACCTGGGTTGAAGGACGCTGGGTTGGCGAAGGCGTCGAGAGATTTGGGCGGTATTTTGGACGGAAGGGATGGTTTGGTTTTACGAAGGAGGGGAGGGAAACAAACCCCGAAGGAGATGGGGAAGTTAGTATTGAAAGCGAGGAGAAGAGATGGCACGTCAATGAGCAAGGAAGTAGGATATTAGTAGAAGTCGCGACTGCGTACGCTATCACCAAGGTTTTTCTGCCGGCGAGGATTTTATTGAGTGTTTGGGGGACGCCGTGGTTTGCTAGGGTGGTTGTGGGACGGGTTGGGGGATTGTTTGGAAAGGGTATGAAAGGGAATGTGACGGGACTGGGGGCTAGTGCTGGGGGAGTTGGAGGGGGGATGGGGAAGGGTGTTGGTGTTGGGGAAGGGGTGAAGAAGATGCCTCCATGAAATACAATCATACAATCACAAATTCAATATAAAGTTCGAGAAAAGAGGGCATTTGGCATGTTCATCAACAACGCTTTTGTTCTATATAAAGAAGCAGCACCTCAGTATCTGCCACCCACAACAACTGCTCGATGTGTATGATTCGATGAAGGGAAAGATTGCAGAATATGCATCTATGGCTTCTCGTAGATCCAGTCGTGTTGAGCGGACTTCCATGATTGGACCTCACCCTCCTTAAACCAGAGAGAGATTTCCTTCTTGGCGTTCTCGACGCTGTCGGAGCCGTGGCAGACGTTACGTCCAACACTAGAGGGATGTTAGTGACTGATGTCTGGAGAGCGAGGCGGGTGTTGTGAAAGGGGGACAATGGTGTCTTACTCAATGGCGAAGTCACCACGGATGGTACCTGGGGCAGAGGCGAGAGGGTTGGTGGCACCGAGGAGAGCTGTTGTTGTCAGCGATTGGGGTCGTATGCCAATAGCAGGGTAACGTACTGCGGCCGGTCTTGACGGCATCACGTCCCTCCCAGACCATAGCGCAGATTGGTCCGCTGGCCATGTCTATATAATGTCAGATGCGTGCAGTATTGGCAGATTGAGTGAACATACACTTGATGAGTCCTGGGAAGAAAGGCTTGCCGTTCAGGTCCTCGTCTGATAGCATGATTAGCAAATTGGCATGACAGCATTTCCCACAGTCCTTACAGTGCTTCTCGAGGTGCTCAGTGCTGGCAGTCATGAGCTTGATAGCAGCAAGCTTGAAGCTATTAAATTGTCAACACATGTTCCACCATAATGTTCTTTGCCAACATACCCACGGTTCTCGAATCGAGAGATGATAGGGCCGATGAGTCCACGCTGAGTATCATGTCAATGTCTGTTATCCGGTCGCTCTATGTGTCTACCATACCTGGACACCATCTGGCTTGATGGCAATGAAGCTGTCAAGAATTAGCTTCACCGCCAGAATTTGCAGCCTTCCGCTGAGGGGTATCCAACTTACGTCTGCTCGGTGGCCATGGTGAAGTCGTTAAATCTGGCTGACTCTTCTCTTTGATTTGCAGATGCACGAAGAAAACCTTGAGTCTTTGGGCTCAAGTGTTTGTAGATTTCTGGATCTTTGTGTTGTTCAGTCATGATAGAAAATAGATTTTGGAGGGGTTGAGTGTTGGTGGGGCGGCTTGGCGGGTAGCTCGTGGCTTTAGCTTGTGGCTTGAGACATTTTGAAGCTAAGCCTAGGTTGGGGTGGTCCGTATCGAAAGAGCGGCACCCAAAGTCCAGGGAACAATAAAAGATCTTCAAGTCAATTCTTTTTATTTAGCAAGTAAACTCTTAGGGCTTAGCCAAACACTTCTCGAAATTCACCACAAAGCACCTCGGATTCTGCACCATTTTATCCAAAATCCCGTGTGCTGCTTTTACTCGACAGCCCGAGCGCGCCAAGACATTTCGGCGTTTCGAGCAGGGGTCGAGGTCATCGTTAAGGACAGCTGGAATGAGAGATAGAGACCCTCCAACTCCAACTTCACCATCTCTGCATTAGCAATTGCTGGTCAGTTGGTAATACCTATTTCGTGACGGAGGCTGTTTAATAGATTGTTGTGTTTTAATATGCGACCTTCTTCGACGCTGTCCAACACATGGACAGCTCTCTCCATTGCTGCATTGTGTCTATTTACTCCCGCTGGTAAGCATAAGTATCACCAACACCAGCCACCTGCTAATCGTGTATAGTTTCTGTGAAGCATGAAAACTTCAAGACCTGCGATCAGTCTGGATTCTGCAAACGTAATCGACACTATGCCGATAAGGCGACCGGTCTGGGATCACAGTGGGAAGCTCCCTATCGAATAACACCCGAATCCTTGAGCTGGAAGAATGGACAACTACAAGGAACAATTCTGAAGACCATAAACACAGCAGGAGAGACGGTCAACCTGCCGCTCACAATTTCCTTCCTCGAGTCAGGATCTGCGAGAGTGACCATCGACGAGGAGAAACGTCAGAAGGGTGAAATCGCTCTTCGACATGATAGCAAGGCTCGAAAGGAAAGATACAATGAGGCAGAAGGATGGGCTATTGTCGGGGGGTTAGATCTGAGCAAGGCTGCCACCGAAGAGAGGGATGACTCTAGGAGCATTATCACATATGGTCCAGAAGGGAAGTTCCAAGCTGTGGTCACATTTGCACCATTTGGGATCGACTTCAAACGAGAAGAAACCACCCAGATCAAGTTCAATGACCGAGGTCTTCTGAACATGGAACACTGGCGACCAAAAGTCGAGAATCCTGCCCCGGAGGTGAAGGAAGGCGAGGAAGCCCCTCCCGCGTTACCAGATGCAGAGGACGAGAGCACATGGTGGGAGGAGACTTTTGGTGGCAATACCGACTCGAAAGCCAGAGGACCCGAGAGTGTTGCCCTCGATATCAGCTTCCCTGGATACGAGCATGTCTTTGGTATCCCAGAACACGCAGGCTCCCTGTCTTTGAAGGAGACCCGCCAGTCAAGCGGCAACCACCAAGATCCATACCGACTTTACAATGCCGATGTCTTCGAGTACATCATGGATAGTCCTATGACTTTGTATGGTGCCATTCCTTTCATGCAGGCTCACAAGAAGGACTCTACGGTTGGGGTATTCTGGTTGAACGCCGCCGAGACATGGATTGATGTCATCAAGGAGAAGGAAGCACACAATCCATTGAGTCTTGGTATTGGATCAAAGACCGACACCAAGACCCACTGGTTCTCTGAGAGCGGATTGATTGATGTCTTCGTCTTCCTCGGTCCTACTGCAAAGGAGGTTACCAAGGCTTATGGTGAGCTTACTGGATACACTCAGCTCCCACAAGAATTCTCCATCGCCTATCACCAGTGTCGATGGAATTATAACACTGATGAGGATGTCAAGGATGTCGACCGCAAAATGTCAAAGCACCAGATTCCATATGATGTTATCTGGCTGGACATCGAGTATACAGACGACAAGCAATACTTCACCTGGGATCCATTGCAATTCCCTAACCCAATCGGAATGCTCGAGCAGCTTGACCAATCTGAGAGAAAGCTCGTAGCTATCATTGACCCTCACATCAAGAACAAGGACGGCTATCATATTGTGGAAGAGCTCAAGAAGAAAGACTTGGCTGTTCACAACAAGGATGGCAACATTTACGAAGGATGGTGCTGGCCCGGCTCTTCACACTGGGTCGACTGCTTCAATCCCGCGGCTATCACTTGGTGGAAGGGTCTCTTCAAGTATGATGCATTCAAAGGCAGCATGGCCAACTTGTTCATTTGGAATGATATGAACGAGCCTTCTGTCTTCAATGGTCCCGAGACCACCATGCCAAAGGACAACCTCCACTACGGCAATTGGGAGCATCGTGATGTGCACAACATCAACGGGATGACTTTCCACAACGCCACCTACCAAGCTATGCTCGAGCGCAAGAAGGGCGAGGTTCGCCGTCCTTTCGTGCTTACTCGATCCTTCTATGCCGGCTCCCAGCGTCTCGGTGCTATGTGGACTGGTGACAACCAAGCTAGCTGGGATCACTTGGCTGCCGGATTCCCCATGATCATCAACAACGGTATCGCTGGCTTTCCATTCGCTGGTGCTGATGTTGGAGGGTTCTTTGGTAACCCAGAGAAGGATCTCTTGACTCGTTGGTACCAAGCTGGTGCATTCTATCCATTCTTCCGTGGCCATGCCCACATCGATACTAGACGCCGAGAGCCCTACTTGGCTGGAGAACCATACACTGGCATCATCACTCAAGCTCTACGTCTCAGATATGCGCTTCTACCCGCTTGGTACACTGCATTCCACGAGGCTAGTGTCAATGGCACTCCTATTCTTCGTCCTCATTACTTCGAATATCCTGCCGACGAGACAGGTTTCGCCATCGATGACCAGTTCTTCGTTGGCGGTACAGGACTCCTCGCTAAGCCAGTCGTCACTGAGAACGCTGAAAGCGTGGATATCTATCTTCCAGACGATGAAATCTACTACGACTACTTCAACTACGAGAAGTACTCCGGCCAAGGAAAGGTCACCGTCGCAGCACCACTCGAGAAAATCCCACTCTTGATGCAAGGCGGCCATATCATCCCTCGCAAGGATCGGCCTCGACGATCAAGCGGTCTCATGAAATGGGATCCATACACGCTCGTCATCGTTCTCGGCAAGTCTGGTTCCGCTACAGGCGAGCTGTACGTTGATGATGGCGAAACCTTCGGCTATCAACAAGGAGCTTACATCCACCGCACCTTCGAGTTCTCCAACAGTGTCCTGGAAAGCAAGAACATTGCTACCAAGGGCAAATTGACTGACAAGTATTTGAAGACGATGAAGACTGTTGGTGTAGAGAAGGTCGTCATTGTTGGTGCACCCAAGGAGTGGGCTGAGAAGTCTAGCGTTAAAGCTGGCAAGGAAGATGCGAGGTTGGAGTACCATGCTGAAGAAGGGAAGAACGCTGCGTGGGCGGTGGTCAAGGCACCTAAGGTGCTTATTGGTGAGGATTGGAAAATCGAGTTTTAGATAGTTTGCATTAGGGAAAAGGAAAACAGTACTCAGGGCTTGTATCAGTAGATGTTATAGTTGTAAATGCTGCTATCTCAATGCGAAGACGTTTTTCTGCTAGCTTGCGAGAGTTCGCGAGAAGGTAAAGTGGAATCTAAAGTGATATTTCGGACTGCCGTTTGGCCGATTGACTCATTGTTGCTGCTTTCTGTCCCCCTTTTTCGTTGGAGGTCGCCGTGTGTATTGCATTGTCACCGGCCTCCCATTTTGAATGCCACCCGCATTATTCTGCTTTTTCTTCTCTTTATCTCATTGCTAGGTAGAGAGAGTATGAAGGCCGAGAGAGGTGGGACGAAAGGAGTAAAATGTCGTTATTAAGGCCAAGCCACCTCACAAGTGTGTGTAACAGTCCACTCTGAAAGGGAACTCGGTGGAAGTACGCGGGAAGCCGCGAGAACTTGAATGGCCAGTTTACGAATGACGAATGAAAGCTTGGTACGCCATTGCGCATACTGAAATCGCCAGCATGGAAACAAGAGATTGAGCGGTGTGCTTGGCTGAGACTTTGAATGAACTTCGTTCTTCGTTTTCTCCGCCTAAGACAGGAGGAACGGGAGGAGCGGTCCGTTCAGCCGCCACCATGGGATGGTCCGAACGACGCTAACTGCGATGTCATCAAGTGCCCAAAAGCAAATGAGACTTACTCGTCGATGGCAACATGTTAATGTATTGCACCCTATGCTGTCTTCTTCTACGTCATGATCTAGTCCGGAGAAGATGTTGGCTAGCGTTACTGGTGCCTCCGCAGGACATATCATTGCAGTCCGGAGTGTAGCACTACAATTCGGACTGCTTCGGCCTAAAGTATAAATAAAGCACGTGTGTTATACAGCGGGAATATTCCACATGAGTGGAGCCGCTTTTCCTCAGGCTCGACTCAGGCTCGGCTTAGCTTTAGCTGTATATATTTCATTCGCGGGTTATTTTAGGTCATAAATGCCTGGGGCGAAAAAACCTGGCACAGTTGTGTGAGGTTGCTTTTGGCCCGCGCACCAATTTACACAAACAGATTCACCCAATTGAAGCTTCTGCTATAATGTGGCGGCACTGCCTTGGATCAGGTTTCTAGAGTTCATACATGTAGGATATTCGATAAGTTCACGACTCTCAATGGCATGTCTCCTGCAGACCATGGATTTCAACGGGGTTCCAACCTCTCGCAGTTCGTTTGCGGATGCAGGCTAATACCTCCTAAGCTTCAAATCAGGACGAAAGTTTGCTCCTGTAACTCTCCCGCACTGCGCATTGAGACTGCCTCCCCATCCATGATACCATGTACATCTAAGATAAGTAGTCAGCCGAGTGGCAACATAAAATGAAAAGGATGGGCCAACATACAACATTCTCCTAGAAAAAGGTACTTCGCATCGACCGGACGAAGAATAAAAGGGACGCATCCCCCATAGAGTACGCAGACTATGTCCCCAGGCCTTACCCAAACCTTCCCTTTCCCCATATAGCCGGTTTTTGTGATGAAAAAGCGATGAGACACGCCAGTAGCCAAGCCGTGAGTGACCCTCTCTGTCGTACCCTGCCGGGATTGACTCGATGGGGAATCTTGTTCCCATCCCAATACATTATTTAGTATCCCGTCTCTAAAATTCTTAGTTCCTCGTCGCGTCTGAAATATCCAAGTACAGATGTGTTGCGGAACGCCTTTTGCTGGTCGTGCAGCAGTCCGTAGGGCTTATTATGCCCAGTTGAGGTCGCCATCACCCACAGGCTCCACTCCTCTTGAAATTTAGAGATAAGAGACTTTCCGTCAACAGAGGGAATATTGTCTGGATCAAAAGGGGGGATTTCCGCTGGGCAATCTCCAACTAAGTCTACCTCATCAAAGAAAATACCCTCTACAGAGAGCTCGAGGTCATTACAGAGAAATTGCACTCGAGGGGGTAATCTAGCAGCTGCCTCGTCATCTGAGGACCTTCTCCAATGGAGATAGAAAAGGTCCCACTGTCTCACAGGTAGAGGTAGATGGTCCCAGCGGGGAATCCAGGAGGGGAGGCATTCCAACCCTATGTCGGTCCAGGACTTTTCCCATTCTCGTAGTACGTCCGGATCTGTTATGCCGAGTGCATCATCGTGCGTAAGGGCGAGCATGCGGCAGGCCGCCTCGAAGACACGCACTTTTGGGAGGGTCTGCAGTTGCATCCCGCAGATCTCTGCCATCCGAACGAGGGTAGTATGGTCCGTCATTATGCACTTGTCCGGGTCAAAGATATAGCATGCCGAAAGGGTGTCCAGGCCTCCGTCTTGAAGGATCTTGTTCCGGGCAAGCTGTTGGTACAGAACCGGAACGGGGACGTTGTAATTAATTGTAATTGGCAGATCTTTGGCGATGCCAGCAATTCCAAAGACGTAGTCGTGGAGGTCTGTTGCGTGACGACGCCGACTATGCATAAGGGCAGAGATGGTGAGAGTTTCCAGCCCTAAGCGTTCCCAATACTCCCTCTGCATCAATCTCAAAAGAGCGACCAGATGTGGTTTTAACTCTGGCGAGCGGGCAATGTCACTCCAGTTTTCTCCTGTGCTTTCGAGTCGCATGAGGAGATCCATGGCAAGATGACTATCGTCTCCGTCTTCTCCCAGCCACATGAGAACAACCGCCGCGCCTTCATATATCGAGCGCATCTGGCCCACCTGATAATTCCGCTCCTCAATGTCTGATTGGTTGATGCAGATCGCGTCTACCCACAGATATCGATTTTGGGACTCGTGTCGGAGATGGTTGAGTGCGGAGTAGAGATTTGTTGTCACCGTAAATGACTTTCCTTCTAACTCTATTGTGGCTCTCGGTTCTGATTTAACCCAGACATACGATAGAGCTGCATACA
This sequence comes from Phialocephala subalpina, assembly GCA_900073065.1. Taxonomy (NCBI): domain Eukaryota; kingdom Fungi; phylum Ascomycota; class Leotiomycetes; order Helotiales; family Mollisiaceae; genus Phialocephala; species Phialocephala subalpina. The sequence continues at coordinate 996,955 of FJOG01000008.1, read as the reverse complement.
GCAAGTTCTTGGCCGAATTGCTGTGTACCAATTGACACTCCACAATCGCCGAAGGTTCTGTGCTGGGTAAGAGAACGAGTACCCTAATCTTTCACGGCCGGGTTGAGTGGTCGATATGGGTAACCTGGGGCCATAAGAGAGAGACCCCATTGGTATATGCTGTGCAGTAGGGGTTGGTCTGATAACAGCCGCCCGGCTTCCGCTTCTTCAAACAGGCTGAGCCTCGATTTCAATTCAACATCAGGCAGCGCGTCATCAAGCTGGAGTGCAGTGAGGCGAAGGAGAGCCTCTTGAAAAGCACGACTCCTGGTGGAGCACCCTCGCCTTTGTGCTTCTGCTCGGAGCTCCTCATAGGTGTGCTTGGCCTCTTGGACACGACTCCTGATAGATTCCAATATGAACGTGCTCCCTTGTTGCTCTTCGTGGCGCCGAGCGATGTTGCAGTTGGCCATTAAGACCTCGCCAAGAGGTAGTAACAACAATGGTCCTCCTTTCATACAACATCTGAATGCATGTTTCGCTTGGTCGGTAAGGTCGCCAAAATCGAAATGTGAGGACACAATCTGAAGACAGGTTTCCAAACCGTCTACTTCCTGGCTATCCATCATGCTTGGCGGTCCAGAAAAGAAGACTTTAAGCACAGGAGCCTTGGTGAAGGGCTACTGAAGAGAAAGAGAATCGCTGTGGAACATGGCCCGGTATGTAGCGGCGCTAAGTCTTAGCACCAAGCCATGGTGCTGGACTCTAGCTGCACCATACACAGCATTGCCATTGAAACAAGCAGCGCGTCGCGCTGCTTGCCTTAGGTAGAATTAGCTTATGAATATCACTAATAATCATCGTGTTTTGAATGGATTAAGTGGATAGAGTGCGAAGATGACTTTAACTTGCCGATAAAATATGTGCTCAGCACCGATATCCGCCGATGTCATGTGACCCTCACAGAGCAAAGGAGGTTAGGTGGTGCAGGGATCTAAAAGGAGCTAGTCATAATAGTACTAGCGCAATTGAAATTTGTAGGTCCAACATTAAATTATCACGTGTCTAGAAGCGAATGTGGATTCAAAATGATTTCGGAGGGATCCTAGTAGGAGCCAAAATAAGATCTACGAGTAGAGACAAGACGAGGGAAGTGTAACCGGGCCTCAAGGGAGCCAAAACGAGCCCCTGCGGATACTAAATAGCTGCTCAGGCTAGTTTAGCGTGTGCCCAAGCGCTACTTAGGCGATGCTCAGAACGCTCACATTCGGCTTATCCTTGCTCACCCATAGCTCAGGCTAAAGCAGCAGCTGCTCAGGTCCAGAGACGGGAATGGAAAATGGCATGAGAACATTCCCATACCGAATTAACTGTTATGCTTTAGTATTTTGAAATATAATACTTTAGAAGCAACCACTTTGAGGTGCATGCAGCCTTACAAAAGGATGCGCTTACAGCTGGAATTTTGCGTTATCATGCATTTTTTTCTCTCTTCACAGAGCTAGGGTTTCGTGCGAACCAAGCTGCAAGCTCACATTTTATTTGAGGAATTGCAATCTTGTATATTATGTAGAAGCCTTTGCTGCGGCGCGTGGTACGTCACTATATGTCAGTTCCACGATTTTATTCCCGGTGTATACCAAGGAACTGAATATTAAGCGCCTAGGAGTAAAGCAACGTCCAGGCCTAGGCATGTTCAGTGTTTCTATTCTATTCTATTTCCTCAACATAAAGAACTGAACCTTCATCAGAATCACATCTTGGTCCGGTACTAGCGTATTTCCGCCTAATCGCTCCTTAAATCGCTCTTTAAATCGCTCTTTAAATCGCTTTCTCAATCGCTTCCAATGCAATCAATCATAGTAGCTTTATAACCCTCTCTTCCGAGGCAAGCTCGCTCCCAGATTCAGCATTCATTCGATAATCTGAATTTGAAGTTAAAAACCCTATCCTTTCAAAAGTCTCCCCTTCCAGCTGTCTCAATAAGAGACTCCATGTAATCAGCCTCGGTACTACAAGGTAATCACGAGTTTTCATACAGAAAGTACGTAACGGAGATTGAGTACTGGCCAAGCGCAGGCAATGAACTTCCATGTCTGAATCAGGCTTTATTAAGCCACTCTCAATCAGGTCGAAGTCAACATTAGCATCATGTCCGTTAACTGTAAAATTTGATCCAATGCGTACCCGGTCACGACGACCAGCAAGCCATGTGACTGTGTAGCTGCAAGAAGGTTGATCAGGGAAAGACTTTTTGTGTCGTAGCAAAGCTCGAGTAATATTCCCCTTCATTACCAGGTGTCCCTTCAGAATTGCACCAGTAGGATCCGCTGAAGCAGGGATGCATTCAGCAGCTATAACAACCGCATTGTACTCAATTCCGGATGTCCAGGCCTTGGTATTGCTAACATATTGAATAGGTCCTTCAACTGACGCCCAAGACCAACTTGGAGATCGCCACTCGGATGGTCGATGCGTATAGTACCGTTGTTCCTCCTGTCCACGCTCCGGCGCAGCATACCACAAGAGACCTTCAAGTATATTGTCGTCCCATAGCCCAGCCAAATATCGACTTCCTAACTGCATCTGAAATTTCTTCGCAGCGCCCGAGAGAGCTGGAAGACGATCATTCTCGTGCGTGAGCCGTAACCACGTGAACTCCATCACCAAACTGCGCCAATGGTCATGTAGTGCGGAATCCGAAGAGCTTGATAAGAGTGATGCGGTATGGCTAATCTTTAGTCTGTGTGAAGCTCCTAAGCATTCACAATAGCTTGCCTCCCTGCACTCCCAAACCAATTCTTTTCCGAAATGCAAAACTCGCGGGGCTAGGAGTCTTTCTTGGAAAACCCAAGCCCTTGTAATAAGAGGCCAATTCGAAGTGACGTGGCTACCAAGAATATCATCATCTAAGTAGTGATGGATAGGACGTCGAGCATATATACAGTAGGGCCTTCCGTCCGCTGTTGATCCGGTAAGCTCAACTGCCTTAGAACTTTCGACATCCATTTTCTGAAAGAAAAGTCCACTATCGTCCGCTGCTGTGCTTGCTGCAAGCGTGAGGAAGGAATTTTCGAAAATGTTAGCCATGTTTGAACCTTCTCGGATCCAGTCTTCTTTATCATATTGAATGATGCAGACTCTATCGATACGAAAGGCGGCAAGTCGTTTCCAAGTCGATCGATACTGGAGAGCGGCAAATCACACACCCCGGCAAATCCTCAGGCCCGCTAAGACTCATTCCCCGCTAGTCCTCTCTAAGCACCACCGAGCCAACTCTCACCTCGTGAATTCTTTCCTCTGCAACCTCCCACTGCATCCGCATCACGAATAAGCCCACCCTCGACATTCTATACTTTTCGCATTATTAAGCCCATACTATTGCTTTTGCCGAGACGTAATTCTAAGGAATGCCTTAATATACTTATATTACCGTTAGTAGTTTATACCCCCCCCGAGGCAAAGTGTAAAAGCCTAAAAGAGCTCCCTTCCCCCCAACCTTAAAATGGCAAACATTCCCTCCTTTATTGCCCATCTCTCTTTCATACAATCTTTCTATACTCTACTCTTATAAAAAGTTTTTATATACTCGCTTTTCGTAGATTATATTATATTATTACTTTTTACTTTTCGTATTTAATAGAATTTTATAATAATACTTATTTTACTTTATTTTATAATAATTCGATTTTATTTTATTACTTCGATAATATTATCAAAAAAACGAAAATTTCGTTAAAACGATAATTTTAAAATAAAGAAAATAAAAGAAAAAAAAAATTATTAAAGAATATAATTAATATTATAAATATAATAAAAAAAAACGTAAAAAACTAATAATAAAATAATAAAAATAAATTTAAAGTTTTAAAGTTTTCTTTTTAATTAAATGAAATTTAAATTTAAATTTTATATTTTTATTTAATACGAATTATAATTAACGATTATTATTTATAATTATTTTAATATCTTTAAAATAAACCCAAATAATATTTAATTTAATTTCTATCGTAATAATATTCTCATTAAAAATAAGTATTAAAGTTTTTTAAAAGTTTATATTAAAGATTTTATTTAAAAAGTTTTTATTTTTAAATTAAAAAAAATTATAATAAAATAAACCGTTATTTTCCATTAATTCCTTTATT
>FJOG01000008.1:972337-984393 GCA_900073065.1 Phialocephala subalpina | reverse complement strand
AAAAAATACGTAATACGTTTTATTATTCTTTTTATTCCCAATTCTTTAATTTATATATCGAATAATTTTATTACGATCGAGCAATTTAAAGTGCAATAAATAGAAAAGTAAATATCGAGAATAATTATCAAAGTATATACGTAAGACTTTTTTCTCGCTTTTTTTCAACTTTAATTAATAATATTTTAAAGAGTAAAATAAAAATTTCAATAGAATTATTATAAGTTCATTTGATCCTTGGTTTTAATAATTCTTATAATTGGAAAATATTATTGGAAAAAAAATACTTCTTCTCAAAAAATATAAGTAATTATTCGATTAATATTTATAAAGAATTATATAAAGGGATTAATATTTTATTTGAGATTATACCGATTATAATTATACGAATTGGAATCAATTCGAAAGACATTATATAAAAAGTCTTTACTTTAATAGAAATATATAAATACATTGAGTTTTAATCCCGGTTAATTATTTATATAATCTTTATAATTCAATTTCAACGTTAAAATAAACGAATTGCGAGATAAGAAACTACGGATCGAATAAAAATTGAAATAATAAAGAGATCAAATTATAATAAAATCGGAATTCAAATAGCGATTAAAGTACGAATTAAATTAATTTAAAGCTACTAATTAAATACTTCAATAGGAATTACAAAAGAATATAATAATAATAAATTATTTTAAAGATAATATATATAAATATATAAGAGTAATAAATAGAATTAAGGAATTAATAAAAAGGTTGAAAATTAAAAAAAATTCTAATAAAAGTTTACTTGAATTTATTCCCTAATTAAACTTTAAACGAAATATTTAAATAAAAGTATAAAAAACGATTAACGTTTATCCTTATATATCGAAAAACCCTATATACCGAAAAAAATAATAAGTACTTCAATTTCAAGTATTTTAAAATTTGTATATATATAAATATTTCTTATATTTTTATATAAATCGTATTCTATAATTACTTTTAAATACTTTAAACTTTTCCTACTAGAAATTTATATTCGCATTATCGTTCTTACGTTTAATTTACGGAGAGTCCCCTTTTATAATATAATCAAATTCCTTTATTATAATTCTATTATCAAATTCTATTACTTTAAAATATTTATAAAATAATTATATTTAAATTATAAAGCTTTAATATTATATTGGAAATCGCGATCAAACCTTATAACTATTATAGTAAGCAAATTTATATAAGGTTACCACTCGTATCGGTACAGCGTAAAACGACCCCGTACAATCCATAATAATTACGATTGGTGCGACGTAATCTCACTTATGTAATTGTTTGCTAAGTTTCACGCACGGGCCATCCTGCGACCGTGAGCGGCAACGAGCGAAAACTAGGACCAAATCAATACAAATATTTAAAACGTCCCCAATATATACTATATTAGAAGATGCTAATAATGGGAATACTAACGTACTATAAAAATAAATACTGCCTTTGACCCTTTATATATAAGGAAAAAAAATATTATATATTATAATTTTTATTTATTTAATTAATATAATAAGAATTGAAATCGATATTAATTTGAATATTTAATATAAATTAATTTTATATTTTGATTTATATTTTCTACGCGTTAATATTATTATAATTAATTGTATTTAAACCCTATATTAACTTATTTTCCCTTGTTTTAAAGCGATATACGTGAAATATAAAATATTATTTAATTTAAGGATTCAAATACATCTAATCGATATCGGTTTTAATACTAATAATTCACGTGATAGAAATAAACTTCTATTTAAAAACTAAAGAATATAGTACTTATTAATAATTCGCTAATATTTACTAATAGAATTATATAGTTTAAAGGTTAAATAAAGTTATTAGAATATTTTAAATTCGCCAATATAAGTAATACGTTTAGAAATTATATAAAAGTATTTTTAATATTAAAATCGTATAATATATAAAGATTAATTCCTTTAAGCTTCTTTTGATCAAAATTATAAAAATATAAAAATATAAATTACTTGATAACGTCGATATACTTATTAGTCGCCGCTATATCAGCCTTCTTCTTGAGCAGTAGCTAATAGCTTGACGACTTCGACGTGCCCGTTTTCAGAGGCCCGGCGCAGTGGCGTCCGTCCGTTTGGATCAACCGCTTGTATATCGGCCCCCTGCTCGAGCAGCAGCTGGACGACCTCGACGTGCCCGTTGCTAGAGGCCTCGTATAGTGGCGTCCGTCCGCTATAATCAACCGCTTGTATACCGGCCCCTTGCTTGAGCAGCAGCTGGACGACTTTGACGTGCCCGTTCTCAGAGGCCCGGTGCAGTGGCGTCTGTCCTTTTTCCTTGGAGTACCCGATACTAGAGACCCGGTACGGCCTCCGTCCGCCTCGATCAACCGCTTGTACATCGGCCCCTTGCTCGAGCAGCAGTTGGACGATCTCGACGTGCCCGTTGCTAGAGGCCTCGTATAGTGGCGTCCGTCCGCCATCAGCAACCGCCGCTGCATTAGCCCCCTACTCGAGCAGTAGCTGGACGATCTCGATGTGCCCGTTCTCAGAGGCCTTGTATAGTGGCGTCCGTCCATTATCAGCAGCCGCCGCTGCATCGGCTCTTTGCTCGAGCAGCAGCTGGACGATCTCGACGTGCCCGTTGCTAGAGGCCTCGTATAGTGGCGTCCGTCCACTGTCAGCAACTACAACCGCATCGGCCCCCTGCTTGAGCAGTAGCTGGACGACCTCGACGTGCCCGCTCGACGAGGCATTATGTAGTGGCGTCCATCCGTTTTCATCAGCCGCCGCTGCATTAGCCCCTTTCTCGAGCAGCAACTGGACGACCTCGACGTGTCCGCTCGACGAGGCCTCGTATAGTGGCGTCCATCCGATTTCATTAACCGCCGTCGCATCGGCCCTCTGCTCGAGCAGTAGTTGGACGACCTCGACGTGCCCGCTCCCCGAGGCCTCGTGTAATGGCGTCCGTCCGCTCTCATCAGCCGCCGCTATATCGGCCCCTTTCTCGAGCAGCAACTGGACGATATTCTCACTCCCTTCCTCGGCAGCATACGATAGTAGCGTCCGACCTCCGAAATCTTTAACGTCGATATCAAAATCAATTTCCTTTGCCCTTTCCAAAATCAATTGTAACGGCCGAATCAACTCATATCGCGATACTATGTGTATTATAAGAGTCTTTTCTCGTGGACAATTTGGTAAGTAGCGTCTCTACGCTTTTATATTATAAACCCGTACCCATAGTTATATAAAATGTTTTAATGGTCAAGCGAAATAATCTAAAAAATCGTTTTATAAAACTTTACTTATCTTGTTTTTTTGTACATACTTTATCCACGATATAGTGGCGTAGTCCAATAAAGGAAACGTAGACACTAAGTTAGCATAATCTTAAGTAGTTAGTTGAGTGATCTCCTCTATTGCCAAGTACCGTATACAAATCCTAAAGAGCTGATAGTGTGCCATTCCAATTGCAAAATCGGCCTTCGCGTGCTCAATCCCAATTGGCATTGAGCGATCGTCCAAATCCGATAAGCCTTTATCAACGAAAAAGTCTTTGACTAACTAATAAATAAACTATACAACTTGCGTATTAAATGACAATACGATCTCGACAAGGCCGCAACTAAGCTTTTAAACTCGCCTCTTCATTATATCACTATCGGAGACGTAGTTTTCAGCGTTTTAGTATTCATACAATAATCGCTGTAAACAATCGAGTTTAATAACTATAGCTTATCGCAACTCGTTTAATAATAGCGGCCGCGTAGCGAAACAAATCCATTAGATCAGTTTTAGGGACGCTAATCTCTTATCTATACTTTGTACGAGTTTGAGATATAATTCATCTATATTTTTAAGGATAGTATAAATTGCCTTTTCGATTATCTTCAATCCTTTTCCACTAAATTCGAGCTCTAAGACTCTCTTTACTACGAGACGAGCCCATATAAAAAGGCTCGAGGCGCGATCCGTAATTAGAGCTAGAATTGTAACCGAAATCAGAGCTTTACCGATACGACGCGCAAAAAGTTGAATTTGTACGTAAGTAGAAATATCCTCTCCGTTTTCATGATAAACGGATATTTCGAATTTGCAATCTAAGTCTAAAACCGGGTACTTACGACAAGTAAAGCAAATGCGCAATTGCAGACTTGTATATAGGAGCTCTTGGAGAAGGGACTTGAACTCTCCAATTAATTTTAAAACATTCTCTTAGCCACATTCGTCGAGCGCGTCGATAAATAACCAGACTAGGCGACTCGCTAATACTTTCGCAAGCGATAACTCGAAAAAGGTTCGTAGTTCGTCCTAATGCCAGTGCCACTTTTCGCCCGGCTCGCCAAAAGAGTCGCACCGTTCTTGAAAAGTAGTCATAAAGTCCGACAGTGCGTTGCTCGACTGTCGAAGAAGCTAATGAAAAAGCGACCGGAAGAGGCCGAGCGGCGTCCTTTAGAGCTCAATACTACTACTATAGAAGAAGAAGGAGAGAATGAGGGCTGTCTCTTAGATGTTGAGTATTACTCTGACTTTACCGAGAGCATATCGTAGTAATGTTAACTTCCTAAAGTCGGGCTTCCCCTTAATTTAAAGTAAGCCTCGATCGCAAGTGGCCCAATTCTTATACGTCTCGTATCGAAGTAGCCACTCGCAAGTCCCTTTGGCTACGGCGCCGACACCATTGAATCGATCGTCCATTTCCGGAAAAGCCAACGATTTTAAGCAATCTCGTGATAGTTGAGAGGGTTTGGATGGGATTTGGACTATAAAGCAATTCATTTAATTAAAAACTATAAGATATCCACGAGAACGTTACTTCGTACTAAAATCGACCTATGCTTTATGCCCGACTTGTAGTTCCCATCTAACTAGCTCACTAAGTAGCCTTTTAAAACCGGTATCTTCCGTAGAACCAAATCTGACCATTTCTCTATGATTTGCGTGAACATTGGCTGATGGATAACCTTCGAGGATCGCGGACTCCTTGGAAACAACTTTCCCACTAAACGGTAAAAGCAACTCTTCAAAGAAAGATGTGACTTCAAAAAGTCTACCGCGTTCACGAAGTTCTCGAATTATCGACAAAAACTTGAGTTGGATCGACTCAAGCAGCTAATTATTTACTTCGAGGACTGCCAATAGCGATTTGTTAGTGGACTTTACGAGCCCTAGAGTAGAAGCGGAGATGCTCGCCCAATCAGCCATCTAAGACCCTTTGTGAGGCGTGCCTATGAACACAATGCCGATAACGCAATCGAAGATCCCGCGAAAGTAAAGTTCGGGATTATTGCGTGAAAATAGGATAGTCTCTTTGCAGACAAGGCCGCCCAGGCTATAGGCGACAAAGATAAGTCGGCGAGAGGACGCAGAGCACGACATCCTATCGTTCGTCAAGTTTCTAAGGAGGTTCGTAGTATGATCGATCAGCCGATTAATTAATGCAACCGACTTGCGTACCACGTATGCGTCGTAGCCGTATGTGAGTAGGCGAGCATTTGGGAGTTTGAGCGGGAGGAGCATTTTCGGCCAAGGTACCGATTGCCCGTGGACCGTCCATGTGCTATCTCTATCCCCGGTCAAGCCGTGGACGAAGCAGACGTCGACCGTAGCGTCGGGACAATTGTGCCACACTCGGACTCCATCCGAGAACGACAGAACGTCCCTAGATGTTATAGGAGACGGGCTGGACTGGCTTATAGTGGGTGTTGATCGCGGGTTGAATGAGGCAACGTCACTGCTCGTTCTTTGGTCGCTCGCCGATGTGGCCCGAGACTACTTCCCAAGACTCTCGAAGACGGCCTTGATGCGTTTCATCGAGGAGATATTATTACGGCGCGCTCTCAAAAAGGAGCGGAGACGGTAGCTAAGATTTCGTAATGGCTTATCAGGCGTTGATCTGGCTTCTGTGCAGGGCTAGACGACGAAAGAAGTGGGTAGAGTAAGGACTACTTTGGCAGATCTCGACGAGCCGCATTTTTGTTACCTCAGGCACTCACGCCAGATATTTTCTTATGCCCTAAGGCACAAGAGACTGTACCTAATCGGTACTATAAGTCACATGCTCCAATCGAACATAATGAAGAGGTAACATAATCTCGGAGCGAAAATGCGTTTACTTCATATAGTGTAGAAGGGCAATAAATGAGCGCCCAACCGTAGGTCACCAAATGTTGGAGTGTGAGCTGCTTAAAGAGCTAAGAATACAAGATGCCAGATCTCCTAATATATCCTCAGCCAGACCACGTGACGCGCCGCCCTACCACAATAGGCTATAATGAATGTTAAATAACGTAATAGATTTACGTATTTTCGAATTGAGGCTCGTATATAAAATTAGAATCTCAACGAAATCTTAATCTTATATAAAAGATTTTATTTCTATTATTATATAATATAAAAAATTAATTCTTATTAATTTTCGATAATAATAATATATCTTTAAATAATAATTTAGATTTCACGTATAATACCTTAAATCGAAAAGAAGAAATTAATATAAGTTTTCAAATTTAATTAATTATAATTATATTAATATATAAGAAATATAAGTTTAAAATAAAAAATTATTAAATATTTTAATTAATTTTTATTATATATTAAAAGTAAAATACTAGTTTATTTTAATTAAACTTTCTAAATAACTTATAATATTTTAAAATTTATAAACTTCTTTTTATATATAATGTTTTTTTATTAGAATTATTTATTAATTCTTTTTATTTTTTATAATTTATTTTTTCTATTATATTATTTAAAATTTAAAAAGAGAATTAAAATTTTATAATATATTAAATACAAGAATATAAATCGTAATATTTAATTATATATTAAAGAAATCGTTATTATATTAATTATAATCGATTAATTAATTTATTTAAAATATATAATATAATAAAATTTAATATTATTTTAATAAAATTATAATTTTATTTTTAATTGAAAATATAAATCGTTTATAAATATTATATTTATATAATTTAAATAATTTTTACGATAATTTTTTTATTTTAATAAACTTATAATTATTAAATATTTATATTATTTCGTGGAAATATAATTTATTTTTAATAAATTCTTGTATTTAATTTAAGTTTTTAGAATTATTATATTAAAAGAATTTAAATTATATATTTTAATTATTAAAATATATTTAATCGTATTACGATATTATAATAAAAAGTATAAAAGTATCAAGGGATAAGAATCGGGGCTTTCCGAATGAAATAAAGAACTCCAATGTTACGAATCATGTGATCCAGTGTACCATAGGCTCAACAGGCGAGTGTGCTTACCTGGCAGGAGACCCTAGGAATCACATGGTTAGGAACTGGAGATGAGAGAGTGCCTGCGGCACACCTCTAGGGAGCACGGGACCAGGGGTCACGTGACGGATCCGAGGGAACCCAAATGAGAGGTTTGGACTCCATCGGACTCCAAGGGATCTACCGGGATCCAGGAGCAGGAAGGTTCTATATAAGTAGATAGGTTTTCCTTAGATAGGAGCTTCGTGCTCAACTCAAAAGAAGTATCTTAATTTATACTTGATAATATTAATTATATTGCGAATTTTCCTTTGGAATCTCTTAGTTCTTATTATACCCCGAACCCAACGTACCCGCTGGATAATACCTACGTTACACTTTGTTCTTTAAATAGTTAAAAGAATTATTATATTTGTATCCTTAGTTTAAGGCTTTAAGTAAATAATTAAATCTTATAATATTTTTTGAATTATTTTAAATTAATATATTATTTTATTATAAATATTATTCTCGTGGCGTTTTTAAGTTATTATTTTTACTCGTTGTAATTTGAGTACTAAATAATGGTTTTAGAAGTCCCGAGGTTAATTCTTACTCGGAGGTTTAATTATTTTATTTATTGAATATTAACGAGCGATATTAAAAGCGAAAATAAATAAATATTTAATTCGTATAAGATTCCCGAGATTAATTATTAGTTTTAAATACTTTTCGAGGGCTTTTTCTTTTAACGAAATGAAATATAATTAGTTTTTGCTTTTTGCTTTTATAAAGAGCCGTTTATAATAATGATAATAAAGAGTAATTAAAAGAATTTTATTATATTTTAATATAATATTATATATTCGAAGTTTTTCCAATAAAGAAGCTTTTATAAGGGCTTTATTAGCGCGGTCGCTTATAAAGCCTTCGTATTTTATATAAAGATAAAATAGAAATTGGAATAATTGAATAGTAATTTCGTATAAAAATAAATATATATAATTATTTATAAAAATTTATAAAATAAAATTATACTTTATATAAGTTTCATATAATAGAATTAAAATAACGAAAGTATAATTATATCGTAAATACAAAATGCTTATTATAATTTACGATATTAATTATTTCAATAAAAGAATAATTATTTAAAATTATATCGCAAATTTATATATATTATGAATTTGCGAGATTCGATACTAATTTGATTAAAAGGTAACTTCAAATCGTTGCGATTAAAAGATTGCGAATTATATCGATAATATTTAATTATTATTAATATTTCGTTGCAAAATTATTTTATTGTAATAATATCTATAATATTTTTAATGATATTAACTCCGGTTTTTAAATCAAAATAATTAACAATTAAATCAAAATTAAATTTTATTATTATATTTCTCTTAATAAGTTATAAAAGGTCCAAATTAACCAATATTAATAATAACTTTTAAAACGAGTAAAAACTCTATTAAACCCATTAATTATTATATTCTTTAATCGCAATATAAATTTCATCGAACGAGAAATAATATTTAATTAAATTTATTAGAAATATATTATCTTAGGATCTCGAATTACGTTTATTAATTTAAGCGATATAAAGTAAATATAAATATTTCGATGAATACAAATAATTAATTACTATAAAGTAAATTATAATTCGCCATTAAATACGCCTATTAAACTCGAGATTACTCGCTAGAAATATAAGTATTTTGGGTTTACGCAAGTAATACTATTCGATTTGAGTAAAACTTTCGAGATATTACAAATTGTATTAAGATTTTTAAACGGTAGAATTTATAGGCTAATATATTCTAATTAGTATATAATTAATTATATAGTAATAAAAAAGGAAAATATGTTTTTATATTAAATAATATTAATAATATTAGTTTTCTTATTAAAGTTTAAAATATTAATTAAAATAAATATATAAATAATAAAAAAAGTAAAAAAGTATAATTACTTGTAAAATATTTCTCGTAATATTCGAATAGATTAATTAAAATAATAATACGAAGTAAAAGTATTACTTTAAAAGTAATTAAATAATATAATATTATTATAATTAAACTAATAAATAAAACAAATAAATTAATACTTTTTGAGAGGAAATTAAAATAGTATAATAATAGCGAGAACGTTATTAAATTTACTATAGTATTTGAGTTTATACTTCTCGTTATTATTCAAGTTATTATATATATTTCCCAAAGGGTATCGCGTTATTTCGTATGATAATATTTTTAGGATTTTCGAAGGAATAATTATAAAAGGATTAGCTTTTTTAATTATGATAACGAATAATTCCATTGAAATTAAAAGGCGAAAAACTCTATTATTATTATATAATAAATATCGTTTGATTATATTCGTGAGATATAATTATTAATTATTAATTTATTATCGTTTATAAACTTTTTTAATTGGTAAAGAATTCTTAAAACTTTATTTCGAAATTAAAACGAATAGAAAAACTCGTAATATAATTAGAAAAAGAATAATAATAATAATTATATTGATATTAATATTAGTTATAATAATAATAATGAAAATAATAAATTATAGTTTAGTGTAAATAATGGATTTGAAACCGATTTCTAAATTTTACGAAATTACTCGTTTATTTTTATTAATATAAATAATATAACCTTTGAAATATATAAATTGGTATAATTAATTACGCGAGAATAATTCAAAGCCAATATATAGTAAGAATAATAAAAAGAATAATTTATTAAGAATTTTTGTATAGAGTTTTTAATAAAAGAATACGAGAATTAAATAAAATATTAAATACTTTTCTCGTACGCGTAATTAATAATAATATAATAATCGAAAGAATAAAACTTATTAAGAGATTAGACTTTAATATTATATAAAGTAGTATAGTATACGTAGAGAATAAGGAAAGGGGTAGAAATGGAAAAGTTATTGGTTTAAATAATGAAAATCAGAAAAAGGATTCTTGGTCGAGAGTATAATAATACGTTGAATAATATAATATTAATAAGTATAATTTATAAACTCCAAGGTAAATACGATATAATTGAGCCGCTTTATCGGGAGACACTATAGCTTATAGAATAAGTCCTTGGTAAAGAGTACTTTAATATTTTTATTAGTATGAATAACCTCGTAAATCTTTTAATAAACCAAAGTAAGTATAATACGATCGAATTATTTTATCGAGAGATATTATAACTCATAGAATAAGTTTTCGGTAAAGAGTATTTTAATATTTTTAAGAGTATAAATAACTTTTTATTTCTTTTAAATAATTAGAACAAGTATAATACGATCGAATTAATATATTAAAAGATATTGAATTGAATAAAACGGAGTTAATAAATATATAGAAATGGAGTAATATATTAGTAGTAATAAAATAAGCTTTGTATTATCTCCTTTTTAATATTTTTAGGAAATATTAATAAATTTATAATAAGGTTCAATATATAATATATTTCATAATATTCTTATTTTACGAAGGATTAAAAGAAATAAATACTTTTATAATATTTTATTAATTATTATTCAATTTCCAATTCTTTTTAAAAAAAAGTATAATTTACTAGTAATTAGCAAATGGCACGTGATTAAACTCTTTACTTTCAAGTACTAGTTTAATTACCAATATTAATTAATTTTCATGCAAAAGTTCTCAAATTATATATAATATTATATAATAAAGAATTAAACGAAAATATAGAACTATAAGTAAACTAATTATATATAGTTAATATATATAAATTGTATTCCGAATTGAAGTCGATTTCGAACGGATTTATATATTATAAGTATTTACTATAAGTATTTGAGTTTTTAATTGAAGTACTTCTATTGATATCGATTAATTCCAAGTAAAATCCTATGTGATATTAGGAGTAGGATTTAGGCGAATGCAAATCCGGAGATGGGTAATTATATAGAATTAATATATATAAAATATAAATCGAAAAATATATAATATGCAATATAATACGATTAATTTAGCGTAATTATAAATATAATATTATATAAGCATTTTCTTCGCTTATTAAAATATTTAGCGTATTATATATATTTTTTTCTTTTTTATCCGAATAAATCCGATATGAAAATTTATTTTTATTTTATATTTTTAAACTTTAAAATTATATTTTTTTATGATAAAAGCTTTATATTACGATCCCGAAATTTAAAAACAAATTAATAAATATAATAAAATAAAATAAAATAATCAAAAAAATTTTAATATTATTAATAGAATAATTAATAATATAATTATAATTATAATATTTTCTTATTATAAATCAAACTTTTATAAAGAAATAATTAAAGAATAATAATAAACTAATTATAATTTTATATATTTATATAATAAAATTTAAAATCTCCAAATTATAAAATTATTCCAATATATAAAATTTTCTATTATATAAGAATAAATATTAATATTTCTTGATTCTTTTATTATAATAAACTTCCATTTAAATTAATTATAAATATTTTAAGTATTAAGTATTATTGATTTTCTAAGTAATTAATAAAACGTAATTTAAATTCTTTAAAATTATATATATATTTTTATTAAACTAATTTATTTTCTTTTCTTTAGAAAATATATCGTACGAATTATCCCATGTAATTACAAATATATATAATATGAAATATAATTCTTTACTTTGATCTAATAAATATTATATAATATAAATCCGTAATAATTTTATTTTATAAAATTTAAATTACACTTAAAAAAATAATATTCAAAAAATTAATTTAAAATTTAATTTTAAATTATATTTTAATTATATTAAATAAA
>FJOG01000008.1:875643-938606 GCA_900073065.1 Phialocephala subalpina | reverse complement strand
ATACTATTTGACTTTCATATTTCTTAAGTAATATATCGTATATTTTAACTTTTTACTTTTCGATATTTTCTTGAAATAAACGGGTAAATACCTTAGAAAAATATTAATAAATATAATATATAGAAACCAAGATTATAATTTCAATAGTAAATCGAGCTTTTTATATTGGCCCTTAAAAATAAATATAAACGTATATATAAATTGTATTATAATCGTAAAATAACGAATAATAATAAGATTGAAAATTATATACGAAGAATTCGATTTTCAATAGAATAAGAATTAAAGCGACGAAAAGTATAATTTATATACCAAATTATCGGTAACCTCGAGTACTTCGATACAATGATAATTACTCTCGAATTAATTTCAAATTACGATAATTATAAACTAAAGTTCTCTAATAAATATAATCGATTATATACGAGCGCTTTTCTAATAAATTAAAAACTTTTTTTCTTTAATTATATATATTCGATTTTATATAATATAATATTAAAGCGATATCTTATATCGTTTATTATTATATAAAATTTTTTTTATAATTTCTTTGGTATTATTAAAAACAATTTAAATTAATTGATTTTATTTTATTTATTATATAATAATTATAATAAAGATCGAGAAAACGAAGGAAAAATATAAAATATTAATAATATAAAAAGATTATTTACAAATTAACGATCGGTTTTATTATTATTATATAAAGTCTTTTTATTAATAAGTTTATTTCGTTAATACGGAATTCAAGGATTCCAAATAAATATTATAATAGAATACTTATATTAGAGAAATTATTTTTCTAGAGATTATATAATAATTATTTCCAACGAATTCATTTATAGAAAGTATTTAAATTATTATTATTTCATTAGAATATATATTAATAAAAAACGTGGAAATAATTTTAAAAATTATATAATAATTACTTCCAACGAATTTATTTACGAAAAGTATTTAAATTATTATTATTTCATTAGAAAATATATTAATATAAAACATGGAAATAATTTTAAGAATTTTTTTTAATAGGATAATTAATAAGAAGAGTATATATTATTATTACTTCGAAATCAAAGAATTTAAATAAACGTTATAAAATTACTTAGAAAAATTATTTTATAAGCCTTATTTATTATACGTACTATTTAAAGCGATAATATTTAATTTCGTTTTATCGCGAGAAATAATAAAATCGAGGATTAAATATTTCTCGTATACAAATAGAAAATCCATTGGTAAAAAGTATAGAGATTATCCAATAAATTCTTTTTTTTTCTAATTATAATTGGACCGCTTATAGAATATAGCCATTCTATTATTATTTTATTAGTATTTATACTTTTAATTACTTAATTATTTGCGATATTTATATTCGTATTTAATAAGGAGATTTAAAATGGAATCGTTTTTACGTTTTTAATTATTTAATTAATTACGATATTTATATTTGTATTTAATTAAATTCAAAGTAAAATTATTTTTAGGTTTTTAATTACTTAGTAATTACTTATATTTATATTCGGGTAAAAACAATTAATTGAAAATATAATTATCTTTTTTACAAAATATTTTATATTTCTTTTTTTATCGCAAGAAAAAAATAATAACGATATTATTTATAATATTCTTTTTTATCGATAAAAATCGTTTTCATATATATAAAATCGATTTTATTAATATGGTATTTATAATCGATACTTTATAAATCCCATCCAAAAAAACCTTTACTTTTATAAACGATTATAATAAGCGATTTAAATTAATTACTTTTATTATTATTATTAATAAAATTCGTAATTAAAAACTTAGTATTATATTTGTAATTTCGAAGGAGAAAATTAAGGAAATAATTCGCTAATTAGAAAATTTCGAAGAATCGGATAAAGAATTACATTATAAAGAACTTCATATTATTATTATAAAACCTAATAATAAACTTATTCAAATTTCAATTTAGGACGGGAATAATTAGAAAATCGCGGTGAAAAAAGTTACTTATAAACTAATAAAGAAGAAAATAAGTTTTTTTAAATTTAAATATGGAGTTCGCTTTTATAATTATAAGGGGACTTTTCTTACTATTGAAAATTGCTTTTATAATACTCAAAAGAATAATCCCTCGATAATTTATTTGTATTATTTAGAATAAATCGATTTTACCTTTTGTAAAAACATTTAAACTTTATTAGAATAATATTTACCAATATTATTATATTTATATTATTTACTTGAAAACTTTAGAATACGTAGATCCTATAAAAAATCGCTTAAAAGAATACGATTCCTAAGTAATTTCTTATAAGAATTATTTCTCCTAAAAATTATATATCCTAAGAATTTTATTATATAACCCGTAATCTTCTAAGAAATTTCTTTTAATCCAAAGTTTATAAGAAAAAAAGTCTTAATAAATTATAATTATTAAAAATTCGATTATTATAAAAACTTCTTTTCGATCGTTATAAAAAGTTTAAATTTAATTTTTTATCATTTAAATTCAAAAGAATCGATTTAAGTTTATATTTAAAACATTACTCGTTTTTGGATTATTTGCAAAGCAAATTCTATAAGAAAAAGAAAAATCGTTTATATTACTTTAAACAAAGTCTTAGAATAATTATTTACTTCTATAAATATAAATTTCCTTTCTCGTCCATTTTAATTTCCAAGATTATTACTTTCTCAAATTCGTAAAACTATAATATAATATATCGATCTTTTTATTATTTTCTCTTAATAAATTTTTTTGGATAATATTCGAGAAAAATATATATTATATACAATTAAAATTAATAACGATTTTATAATTTTAAAAAGCGAAAACTTTAATAATCTTCTTGAGTTTATTAAGAAATTATTAGGTTAAATTAAATAATTAGAAATGAAAATAATATATAAACGCTTTTATTATAATATATTTAATTAATAGATTTAATAAATTAAAAAATTATTTAATAAATAATTCAAATTACTTTTTAAAATTCAAAAGCAATAATAATAATCGAAAATTAAAAAAATTAAAAAAGTTAATCGTATTACTGGAAACAAATTAAAATATTAGTAAAAAAGAAATAATATTAACGTTAGATTATTAGTTTTCAATCGCGTAACTCATTTTTAGAATCACGTGGAAACGATTTATAAGATTAATTATCGTCCTATTAAAGTATTTCCTTACTAATTTTTTTATTTTATTACTTTCTTTTTTCGAGAGTATTATATTTAAAACTATAAATAAATTTCAAATTTAATTCAAATTATATTTATTTCACGTAATTTTATTGGTATTTTCATTAGTTTATTTAATAATATAATAAATTCAATAAATAATTATATTAATTTATCAATTAATAAATAAATTCAAATTCGAATCTAATTAATTATATCCTTATATTATTAATAGGAATTACGCTTATAATAATATTTTTATAGAAAAATAAAATAAAATGTATTTTAAATTAGAAAAATCTAATTAAAATTAAAATTTTAATATTTCAATATAATTAAAGTTTTAATTACCTTTTTCACCTATTTATCAAAATTTATACTAATATATCCAAGGATTTCTATTAAACCTTTGAAATGATTTTCTTTAATAATAAACTTTCCTAATATTATTAATTAGATTTCCAATATATATTCTTTAATATCCAATTTTTATAAGAACTTAAAGTTCTCTCTCGATTATTACTCAAATTATTAGTATTATTTCGTTTTCTTCTCGAAATATAATTCTTTTTTTTCTTTAAATTCATTTATTCGATTATTAAATATTTTTCTAATGTATAGTTTTACTCTTAGTATTATCGTGGAACCTTTTCGTTCTTTACTCGTATTAACTTGGATTATTATTAAAAGTAGTAATCCCGTTTCGAATATAACTTTTAAAAATAATTAAAATTAAAATAAATTATAATTTTTAAATAATTTCGTAATTTCCAATATTTTATTTAAAGATAATCCAATTAAAGTAATATAAAAAATATACGATTTAATTTTTAAAGTAAAAATTTATATAAAACTAATTTAAATATAATCGATTTAATTATTTACTATTTTAAATTAAATAATAAAAAGTTATTTCCTATTTTCGAAAATCGAATATAATTTTACGAATGGATTTAAAGATTACGAAAGAATTAAAACTAACCCTTTTCTTAAAATAATATTAATTAGAAATATTAAAAGCGTATTCTTAATTTGATAAATTACTAATAATTATAATAAGCGCTTCAAATATTACGCTTTTACTTTCATTTTATCCTCGATTTATAATTATATTTAAAGTTTTATTTTTTCATTTTTAATTTCCAATTAAAATTATATTTAAAGCTTTAAATCAATTCGATAAAAAAATAAAATACGATTTTCAAAAGTTATTTAATATTTAAAAAAAAGTCGATTATTAATAAATTACCTCGATATATACTCCTTATATAACCAAATTGAAAAAGGTAAACGAAATACTAATTTAAAATAATATTCGTATTATATTCTTCTTATAATTTATATTTGCTAAGTATATTATATTTCTTAGAATTTTCATTTTTCTCAAAATTTTACAAGTTCTCGCAATTAATAATAATAAAAAGATTATTCAAAATACGATTAAATATACGCTATTCCAAATAATCGCGAGATTTTATTATTTTTTTAAAATAATTAAAACGAGTTAATTATAATATATTTGGCGAAATAATATTATTTGGTTCGTTATATATATATTTTTATAAGTTTTTTATACGATTCCCAAAAAATAAAATATTAATCAAATTCTTTAAAAGTTTAAACTATTTTACTTAATTATTAGTCTCATTATAACCCTTATTAATATTTGTACTATTTAAAATAAATATTAATCCGTTATTACTAAAATTACGATTATCGTAATTAGTATATATATTAGTAATATATTAGTATTGTATTTAGTATATAATTACTAGGTTTTAGAAAATATGAAGAAATCTTATACTAAAGCATTTACTCGGTAGAATTATATTTAGAATACTTTTGAATAAAAGAAAAAACTTTAATAAGTATTTGGAAATATTACTTTATTAATTCAAATTAAATTGAATCGTATATTCTTTTATAGAATGCAATAATAAACTGGAGAAAGATAAGTCACTTACGTATACTCTAAATAGCGGCTGTTTAACCCCCGTTCAATACATTATATTGTATCGGATTTTAAATCGCGTGATATTTTACTTGGAATCAAAAACAAAATGATTAACGTATATCCCTACGTACCGGAAA
Organism: Phialocephala subalpina; assembly: GCA_900073065.1. Classification (NCBI taxonomy): domain Eukaryota; kingdom Fungi; phylum Ascomycota; class Leotiomycetes; order Helotiales; family Mollisiaceae; genus Phialocephala; species Phialocephala subalpina. The sequence goes on along the minus strand of FJOG01000008.1, from coordinate 933,344 downwards.
AAAAACTCGGTACCTTGACTTCAAGCAATTCAAACTCTGTGCGCACATTAAAATCTCCCGTATCTTTATATAGTTCGTATTCCATAGTTACCCTTAAACACTTCTAACCCCTCCTATTAACGTCCTTCCCTACGTAGCGAGAAACCTACTATACCGAGAAAAATGATAAGTACTTTGACTTTAAACATATCAAACTCTGTATACACATCGATGACTCCTATATTTGTATATAAATCGTGTTCCATCGCCACCGCTAAACACTCTAAACTCATCTCACTAGAAAATTACGTTCGCATCGTCGCTATTGCGCTTAATTTGTAGATAGTCTCCGTTTATAACGCAATAGAGTTTCTTTACCGCAGCTCTACCATCCAGCTTTTATTACTTTTGATACTTATGAAAAGGTCATTCCCGAGCCTTAGAGCCTCACTACTTTATTAGAATCGTTATTAGCCTTGTGGCTACTGTAGCGCCCAAATTCATGCAAGGTCGCCACGCCGGTCGTTACCTCGAATCAAAGCGACTGACGATTTGGTTAGTGCGAATCGACCCCGCACGTCCCATAATATTTACGATGTAATTTCACTTATGTAATCATTTTGCTTGCTTGTGGCTGTTCCGGACTGTGGCTGATGTGAGGCTAAACTGCGAGCGAACACTAGATACTTTGCTGCGTAATTTCAAACCCCAAGTCCCCGAGTATCGTACGTCGGCCATCGCAGTTAAGATGAACAACCTTTACCTCTCTCCATTACCTGATGGCCAGCCAGCTATCGAAGAAGGACAGGAACAGGGTATTTGAATTTTGATTCCAGGATAGGTGGTTATCACAGGCTACCCAAGTTGGTGGAATTCCGAAGTCCCTTGATACCATGTTGAGATTGTTATTCTTGCGAAAACTCGAGTTATTAGAGTGTTCGACGCGGAAGAGAATCTGTGGCTGGGTCAAGCTCTCAAGTGGCGTCAATCCTCGCTGACTCGAGGGGAACTGGATGTCGTCATTATTGCCGTGTGGGCTAAGGATATGCATCAGCTTTATAACGCGGAGGACATTGCGAGGGCCCTTGGAAAGGGACCTTATCCCTCTATCGGCCAGTCGCATCGCGGGAGCAGGTACGGTGGAGGGAAGCGACGTTCAAAGCGAGGCGAATGAGGGGGTTCAGATGCATGGGTATGGAGAGGTTGTCATCGGAAGCAGACGTGAGGCGCATCGTCTTTATGGGAAACAATTGATGTATTATACAATAAGTCGCGCGTTCATTGACATCCCTGGTATCATTGTATTGTACAGTTTCCCCAGACTCCTAAATAAATATTTCAAAAAACAAAAAGTACCAAACGCCTCATAATGCTGAAGGTCAGTCCTCGCCTTGCCTATGAATTTGCCTGTTACTCCTTTCCCAAATGGTTGATCGCCTTGTTAAATGCATTGATCATCCCATCGTACATGATACTGCGATCCTTGTTGTTCCTGTGAAAGGCGCCAGATCTCGGCTGCGAAAAAGAGTGTTCCTCAACTCCTCGGCCAGATCCTTAAGACCGCAAAACTCAGAATTGGCATGCATCTATTAGACTTCAGATATTGTAAATATCTCAGTATTGTAATCGAGAGTACACTGGGTGAAAACATACCTGCAATGTTCTTAGGCCAATGCCATCCTCTGACAAAGAGCCTTGCGCGAAAGCCAGTTGCGCCAACATCTTCTTCCGCTTCTGAACATCAACAATTTGCTGTATCATTGTCAGTATGGGGATCAAAAGACTACTGTGCGGGTAAGACAAGTTTGCCTCTTCGAATGAATCTCGCATCACATACCTGATAGTAGTGACGCCACGCTTCTGGCCAACTCCGTGAACTCGACTGGGGCTTGTTCTTCGATCATCGGGCTCCAGTGAGGTTCGAGAAGGTACGCACCGGCAGTAAGGTCGAGACTATGATGTTCGTCAATCGTCATAGAATTTGCTGTTCACGAAATAAAGCTCACCCAGCACCTCCACACGTGATAGACACAAGAATAACCCGGGCTGAATTGTCGCGTTGAAAAGAGCGTAGAGCTTCGTTTCTCTTGGAGAGAGATGTATTCCCATCGATTATAGTGTAGAGAACACCTTTGTCATTTCGCATGAGCTGAACGAAGTCAAGAGTATTGTCCGGTAAGAAAACACGACACTGAAACTCTACGTCAGCTGAATTTCACTTCAAGTTGGAGAATGACTGATACCTCTTCTCAGTGGCGTTATGCTTGTAAAGATTTGCCACAAGAGTCTTGATCTTTGTCGACATAGATTCGAGGATCTGCGTCGCATCGCTGTCCGGAATTCGCGTTGCAGGCGCCGAATTTTCGTCCTGGTATCCAGCAGAGTTGCGCCGCAACTTGAGATACAAGCCGCCCCGGCAAAGACTTCGCAATAATAGAGAGCTAGAAGTACCTCCAGGGAATCGCCCTGCTGAGGAATACTGAATTTGAATCTTCTTCTTCTCAAAGCATTATCCAAGAGAAGCTGTGACCTGTTACTTCAACCTACCCGGTCCATCTCACCTGTGTTGTTGGCCCCAAGCATCACGAGTACTTCCGAAGACACTCCAGCCTTGGACTCGATGCATCATGAAAAGGAGAGCTTGTTTCTGACGCCTGATTACTTTTTCGATTTTGCACGATTTGCGTTGCAGCTAGGATGTACCGGAACAGAGGAGTTCCACAATATTGGGTGGTTCAGTCTCTGGCAATGGGACATCATCCTCCATCAACTGTGCAAGTAAATCGGGTCGAGACTGTAGTCTCTCGATTTCCAGGGCTCCAGGGGTGGATCAACGAATCGACCATTATAGCCTCTCCTGAATCTGACAGTATACTGTGCGGGTTCCTACACGGAACAATGTGTTCGCATCCGAGTGGATCTTGCAGACACATCTTGTGTCTGGACACACTTGCCTCCACGCTCTGACGGACCGAAGGGAGTATGTTCAAGAGCCATGGTTGTGATGGCTTCCCACGACACCTGCCATTCCCGGGAGAACCTTTCCTCCTAGTATTAAATTCTAGCTTTGAATGGCAGTATAGCTGCGTCTGAAGTTCGGGTACGCTTCTAAATTCCCTAAGAATTCGCGCTGAGAGTGGGCACAGTATATTGAGATCGATTGATCTGCGATCGTGTGTGGAGGGAGGCGGTTGGGGCCATAGAAATGGACAGAGATATCCTTCGAACTCGGGCTCAATCCACAGCTGAGCTTCGCGGGGATACTGCACAGCTGTGTCTCTTGGGTGTCAGCCGCCATACGAAACAGATATAGGCATCAATTGGCACAATACTAGCCATTCCATAGCAACACTCCGAGGTTCCCTGTTCATCCTTGCCCAGGTCGTGGCTGGAAGAATTGGCAGAACGGGCGCACGAGCGCCGGCGCAGGCCAGGACTGCCACTTCGTCGATGCGTAGATGCGGCATCGGCGTATGCGTCTGTTCTGTTAGAGGGTCATAGCAATCCTCCAGAGCCAGGTATGGCTGCGTGTGGGATATTGTTGCTTCTGCTGCTTCAATTTGGCGCTGTTGAGTCGCCTGCACTTGGCTGGCGGAGCGGTGTCAGTCCGCACGTCCATCGCGCCGACCGACGATACTTCATGATGATCACAAACAACCCTCAACCTCCTCTAGGTCAGGCCGGAACTTTCTGGGTACTTTTGACGATGGATCCGAATATTCGACAGTCGAATGGTAAGATTGTTCAGAATGCCACTTGGACTTGGACGTGTCCCAACTCAGCCCCGGTGTGATGCATAAGGTAAGTGGCCGCCTCGCAGAAAGCCCCTCATTGCAGAATTTGTTTTTGCTTTGCTTTTCTTCTCTTCTCATTGCCACTTCATTCATGATCAGAGTTCCTCTTCCTTATGGAGAACCCACATGATGTCATCGCCGATGCGTTTAAGAAGCTCGAACGGTCGATTTCTGAGGACGATGCACACAACTTTGCGTCAACAGAGCTGAAAGACGTCTGGTCAGCGGTTAGAGATATTGACAGCAAGCAGAGGAAGCGACAATCGGCTCAGAATCTGCGTCGCGTCGAACCCCTCTTGCGAGGAATCGAGAAGTATACGAAAGTAATCGAAGTGCTATGCAATGGAACACTTTACATGCCATATGTCTGGGTTCGTCCTCCCTCCATCTACTTGGACGAATGAAAGCTTATTATTCAGGCTCCGATCAAATTGATGCTTGAGGTTCGTATTTCCCCAACTATGGTTTACAACAATGATCAAGCTTACGAGATAACTAGATCGCAAGTCACCATCGGGATGTCTTTGAAGCCTTACTTTCAGCATACGCCGATATTGGGGCTGCCCTGCCACGATTCGACCGTTACCAGACGGCTTTTAGCAACAATCGGGAATTTCAACATGCGCTTGCTGCAGTGTACTCCGGAATCCTCGACTTCCACCAGCGCGCATATAAGTTCTTTCGGCGAAGAGCATGGCATGTTATATTTCTCTCCTTGTGGAAAGACTTCAGGCCCAGATTCGACTCGATCATTAATTCCTTGAAGGAACAGCGAGATCTCCTCGACAAAATGAGTGTAGCAGCAAGTTCCGGAGTAGAGCTTAGAGGAGAAGGTGACCAGGAAGCTGAACTACGTCGAAATCAACAAAGACATCTACAGCCCCCTATCCAGGTCATTTCTGCAGAGCCGCGCCCATTTCACCATTTCGAGGTTGCAGAGCCGGAAGCCAGTATTAATGAAGCCCAAACAGTGCGTCAGAAATGTAAGGGATGTTTTATCGTCTACCTTCTATGGGGAGCCGTTGCCGTTGGCAGCCTAGTCATCGGCCTTTGGCGTTCTTTTATTACAGGTGATGAAGGAAAAGGGTTTACGGACGCAGCGTACGTGGTTGCTGTAGGTGGCACTATCGTGTTTCCTATTCAAAATCGTCATAGTGAGCGATGCAAAGCATTACGCAAAGTTGGCGATTGAAATGTTAAGAGAAGTTAGGGAGCCATAGTGGTAGTTGCAGCTACAACGAGCTTACCTCGTTAGTAACACTCCCGAGTCGGACAACGTTGATGGGAGACCACGTCCTGCTAAGCGGAAACGAAAACGACCATCCTCACCCAACAACGGCCCAATGCACAAGAAGCGCAAGCACCATCTTGAGCAGAGGTCTCCCTTTGAGAACCACTCGTTCCTAGCCATGGTGCTTGGGAGGATAATTCATAGGGGGAAGCAGAAGGAACTGGATGTTGACGTAACAATATATCTACGTGCCTCTACAGTATCGAATATTATTCTGTCCACCAAGGACCTTCCCTTCTTCCACGCGATGTTTTCAATCATTCTTCCCCGCCTTTTACTTTCGGAGCTGAGATGTAGTGTGCCGGGAAAGTGGCCTTGCATGATTTCCTGGTCGCGAGGGCTACACGAACCTGCCTCAAGAAACCCATTCGAATTGAAGAATAGAGCAATAATTTTCTATTCCTCTTGCAGTAATCTAATCCTCCGCAACCTGCGCTTAGATCATCCGCGCCACTGGTGCCCTCCATGGCTCTGGCGCTTCGATCATCCGCGCCAGTTCTGGCTCTGGCTCTGGCTCTGGCTCGTCTGCCTCTAGCGCAGCACTCTTACGCTTCCGACCACGTTTTCCCTTGCCCTTTATGACTTCTTTCGCAGCACGCTTTGCTCGTGCCTCCTCGATGTCCTCATAGCTCATCACTTTCGCCTTCCCTAGTACGACTGACTTGGTCGATCGGCGAACTCTAGCTTTGTTGTTCATTTCGGTCAAAAATCGATTTTGATCTCGAAGGAGGGCACGTTCGGCAAAGGATAATTGTGCGGCATTGGCGAGCTTCTGTACATGCTTTTGTAGGCACGGCAGACTCGTCTTATTAAGCGCGTGAGCATTCTGCTTGATCAGATTATGTAGCGACGTGAGAGCCTCTATTGACATTGGCGTCACGGGCGTTTGTAGTACTTCGCTTTGCGGATAAGAACCTACCTTTATCTTATCGGTTTTTGGAACGGTTAGTTAGCGAAAGGCTTCGGTGTGTTTTTGAGTACTTTGTTTGGGTTGAGCGGAAATAAACTACTTGCAGCCTACGCAGCGGTGATGTTCCTTTTCGTGAACGCTCTCTCCCTTGTAGGGCTATATAGAGAGGTGAAATGTTCTTTATCGATTGTATTTGCACTTCCTCGATATAGTCGTTTAACTTGGTCGCGATAGGTTGCTTTTAAGAGAGTAAAGACTCCGACGTCACAAGGTTGGAGCTTGTGGAAGGTATGAGAGAGCAAGCGATACAGAATGATATTGTTTTCAAAATAAAATTCTAAGATCTCGAGGGTCTCGTGCGTCTTAAAGCCGTCACAAATTAGTACCCGTGGTTTCCGATTAGTTTATGCTTTGATTTGAGGATTAAACACACGCTTAAACTACTTTAAGCTAATCTTAAAGTCAATATATCCAGATTCGGAACACGTATAGTACTATCCAAGAGTAGAGAACGTAGTCCAATTGCTTCGATAGATAGTAGTTAACTAAATAATTATTAGTAATAAAGATTTACTATTCGCATTTATACACTCGATAATAGTTACTATCGTCCGCTTAATACTCGCGCTTTTATAGTCTCGCGGATCGTCCTTACTTACAAGGACTTTGACGAAGTCGAGTATACATAATATAACTCTAGTTTTGTTTATATTATAGATATTTTCCGATAGAATAGTCGGATTTTGTAATACCTTTCTAATTACCTCAAATTAATGCGTTATTTTATTATAAATATTGTTCTTGTGAAGTTTTTAGTCTATCGCTTATACTCTTTTTAATTTGAGTACTGGATACCGTTTTTCGAAGCCTTAAACCCAGTTCTTATTTGGAGGCTTAATCGCTATATTCGTCGTAGAACGCTGGCGGGCGATATTAAAGGCGAGTAAAAGTATAAACTTTATTCGCATAAGACTTCCGAGGTCAAATATTAGTTTTAAAAACTTTTCGAAGGCTTTCTCTTTAGACAAAGTGAGATATTGTTGGCTTTAAGCCTTTTATTCTTTCGAATATCGCTTATATGCACGATAATTGAGAGTAGACAAAGAGACTTCATTGCGTTTTGATTTGGCATCGTATATTCGAGGCTCTCCTAGTAAAATAGCCTTTGTAAAGGCTTCGCTGGCGCGGTCGCTCATAACTTCCTGCGATGATAATAGAGATGGGAACGATTGAGTGGTAGCTCAGCGCCGAGCGAAAAGTAGACACGTGGCTGCTCATGGAAACTTTTAGAAGAACGCTACACTTTTATGAATTCGGTATAATGTATAATTTAATACAATTAGCGTGACTTTTAATATAGTGCTATATAAGCGTGATAAATTCCTCCTCGCTTATTAAGACGCTTAGCGTTTTGTGTACTTCCTACTTTGTCCGGATAAACTCGGTATATAGGTTTCTTTTTGCTCCGTGTCTTTAAACCTTGGAGCTATATTCTTTCTTGGTAGAAGCTTCGTGCTGCGGTACCGAAATTTGGAGACAGGCCAATAGCTATAATAAAGTAGGGGGGAACAGCTAAAGCGGCGATTGACGCTATCGACGGAACGATCGATAGTATAACTAAGACTTCCGTAATTTTCTCCCTGCAGCCTGAGTTCTGTAGAGAAGCGCTTGAATAATAATGGATGCTGACTACAACTTCATGGACTCTTAAAGGAAGACTTTTGAGTTGCTTGAAGTCGAAGTACCCATCCTTTTTCTCGGCACGGTGGGTTTCTCGCCACACAGGGATGGACGTTAGAGAATTATATTGTTATCGTCGTCCTCGCGCTTGATGCGCGGAAGGTCTCCGTTTATAACAAAATTAAGTTCCTTTACCACAGCTCTACCATTGAGCTCTTATTACTCCTGATACCCATAAAAGGGTCTAATCTGAGCCTTAGAGCCTTACTACCATGCTAGGAATCGTCATCAGCCTTGTGGCTACTGCAGCACGCAAATTCATGCAGTGTCGGCACCCCGCTCGATACTTACAATCAAAGCGGCTAACCGTTATTAGTTAGTGCAAACTAACCTCGCACTTATCGTAATAATTACGACGTAAATTAATTTATATAATCATTTGCCAAGCCTATGGCTATTTAGGGCTGTGGCTAATGCGATTTAACATCTCCTCTGGCCATGGTCACGTGCAGCAAAATGATGCCAATTGCTTGACCAAAGCCAGATTTAGGCTCTATATTTGTATTATCCACTTTTTGCATCTCCCAAAATATTTAGAACGAAACTGCGTATTCTGGCTTCTTGAATTCTTTGTACTTCCCCACATTGTATAGTACGCTCTACGGTACGACACACTTTACTTTACTCTATGCACAATCCTATAAAGTAACTGCGTAGCCCAAACAACGAAAGATAGACAAGTTCTACTACTTATCACGATATTATCCATATCAGCGACAATAATTCATAGCTCAATCGCGCATAAAGGTTAAGTAATATAAATAGTTAACTATAATCTCTTTCGGTAATTACTATGGCGGGGCGATCTATTCTACTTCAAAAATCCCTATTTGTAGTAGTAATTTCGGAGGTTTGTACTAGCCACGTATCCTTTAGTATATAAAGAGCTTTTTATTCTTTAAGAAATAATAATAACCTTTTACTACTTTATTTTGCTGGCTTTACTACGTATAACGAATAATTATGAGAGCGAAATTAAATATTTACTAAAGTTTATAAGTTTATTACAATTATATAAAATTAAGTAGTTTTCCTTTAGGAGAACTATTACTTTTTTATATTAGCGAGCGAAATCGAGAGTTTTAAGGTAGTATTATTTGGATGTCACGAATTATAGTTTATGAGAATTATATTTTGAGTATTGCGATTACTATTAAAGAATCCAAATTATTGGAATTCGAAGGCTAAAAGTTAATTAACGAAAAGTAAACTTTTTTATTTATTAATTTATCGATTTAGAATTAAAGAAATTGAGTTGCGAAATAGCGAGATTACGAAAGAGCGCTAATTCTTAGAATTTACGTGTTAAATTATTCGATATAATCGGTACGATAGCGAATAAAGGAAAGAAAAGGGCTAATTTACGACGATCGAATACGGAAATTAATTCCCAAGTTAGTATTATTTTTATTAGGAGTCGAAATACGAATATTAAAAACCTATCGTAGAAATAAAAGGAAGTTCGTATTTTAAAAAGCGAAATTGCAATATTATTTTGTATTTTAATTTTAATCCTTTTAAAAATCGCGATACAAAGAATACTCGGAATAATTTCAATATTGAATTTATAATAGTTTAAAGAATATTAGTATTTACGAGGAAATACGAAATGGATTTAAATAGAAGCTTTTATACGAGAAGAAAAAGTAACGATGCGCTTTACTCAAATAATTAAGAAAATTAAACTTCGAGTAAAATTTAAAACTCGAAATCTCTTTTTAATTATAAACGTTATAAATAAAAATTATTCTCATAAGAAACTTTCATTCGATAATATTTATTTAAAGAAACGAATTTCTCTCGAATTACTAAGATAATTATCGACCTATAAATTAGCTTCTACGAGTTACTCTCAATACAATTCAATATTAAGCGACTATTTTTCCACTATAGTACTAATTAATACTCCTTTGAGCGGTTCTTCAAACGGCGAAAGAGACTCCTCCGAAATGGACTTATTTCGAAATATTATTCCCCCGTATAACGACGAAGACGGATATCTTGCGACCCCGACTACGTAGTATATCCTCGTTCCTAATATGCAATTACCCCTCCCTAAGACCTTTTAAACGCCCTACTTTAACGGAGAAAACATCACGGCTTTTTTGGAGTAGTAGAACGATATTTGTAAAGACTTTAAAGTTTCTATTACCACGAAAAAAAATCGAATACCGCGATACGTCTCTCTTTTTTACCGCGATTAAATTCGTTCTATACTAAACTACTATATTAAACCTTACGATAAAGAAAAATTCTACGCCGCTTTTAAAGAGGATTTCAAAGAATAAAACTAAAAGAATTTTAAAATTAACTCAAAATTCTTACGTCGAATTATTATATAAACTTTAAACGAATATTTATTAATTAAAACTTACGTAGAAATATTCGATCGAGTATTTAAAAATCTAATCAAAAAAAGAGCGATAAATTCGAAATCGCGAGGCAATAAACTTATAAAAAGTTTTTTTTTAAATATTAAAAACAAAATTCTCAAAGAAATCGATTACGACTCGAAAAACTTCGCTATTTATAACTACGAGAAAATAAAGAAGAAAGCTTTCGATACTTATACGTATAAAGAAAAGAGAAAACGCTATATCGAAGCCATTGATTCAAAATATATAAAACTTAAAAAAGAATACTTAAATACCGTAATTTAACGAATAATATTTAATCGACGCGATTACTTCTCTCTATTTATTCTATTTAAACTATTTATCGACGATACTTAATATATTATTCCGAAGAAATATAAAAAGGCATTATTCACTCTTCAATTTACTATTTTACGGCTATAAAAACTCCGATTATCGTTTTCTTTTAAACTCGAGAACAATATAAAAAACTTTGCTATAACTATAGAAAAACTCTTTTTTACTTTTATTATTTTCTCGAGTATTAAAAATTCAATAGATAATAATACCGCTATAATAATCCAAAAGATAAATAAATTTATAATTGCTTTAAATTAGAATTAAAACTAAAATCGACTTTAATAGTAAAATTATTCTCGTGACTATAAACAAAGAGAAAGTTTCGATCGTAAACGTAGTGGATATAATAACTTCGGATAATATAATCATGAAAACTTTTATAGTTTAAAACTTGGCAATCCTCCGTAAAACGTGCAACCCACGGTTTAAGGGAATATAGTGGAAATTAACGCGGCGATTGCGTATAACGTTTAATTTGGAGAATTTATATACTTCGAATATTACGAACGTAATAAGAACGGAGAAGTTAATTTATTCTACGATTATTTCTACGTAAATCGTTATCTTTTTATAAACGATTTATAAAATCGAGATTATTATTATTGAGATGATAAGGGCCGATTATATTGGGGCAAATAATTATCGAACGAACTTTCGAAGTTTTTCGCGTTGAAATTTAATCGACGTTAATACGATCAAATTATTGGAATAGTAATTAAAAGACTATAAGATTATAATTTTAATAGACGTACTAAGAACGTGTAACGCGTATAAAACTCTATTTAATTGGCGGCACAAAAAAGGGTTAAGTTTAACTCGCAAGTTAACGCTAATACCGCTTTAATAGTAAGAAATAATACTTTTACTTTCGACGTTATTAAGATTTTATAACGACGGAATTAACTACTTTATATCGTTTAAAGAAATAATATTAATATTTCACTCTTTAATAATAATACTATTAATTCATTGAACAATTACTATAAGCCTTTAATTATTACGATATTAATAGTAAATATTATAAAAACGGGCAATAAAGCAAAAAGTAAAACAACGAGTATAATAATAAAAGAAATCTTTCGATAACGCGCGAAATAAAAAGAGAAACTCCCAAGAGTTAAAACTTAACGCTAATTAACTCAAAAAGTTTAAAAGGAAGATTTAGAAGATATAAATATCGATTTGTCCGAGGACGAGACTATAAAGCAATAATTAATTATTAAGAGTAATAGCGAAAATAGAGTTTCGCCGATTAAACTTCCGCGTAAAAATATAGTATTACTCCTTAGAATTTAAAAAAGTATAAAAATAATTACAAACGCTTTTAAGACTTCGAATCCGATTGCGGTATTTCTCAATTAATGGCAGAAAAATAATGCTTATTACGTGTCTTTTATAAATGCGAGTATTGCGTTGATAAAGGAAATAATGGGAGTTATCGAATTTATATTTTAATCCTTTTAAATTTAAGATGGTTTATAACGCTTAAACGCCGCGATAAATAAACTTATTTCTATTCTCGGTACTTTTATTATTATCGAAGTTAACTTTATTAGTGCGAATTTTATTTCTCTAATCAAAAAGAAGTATATTATTATCGCTTTTAAATTGCATTTCGTGATTTCCGGGCCACGAGATTGCAATATAAAAATCGAGGTTTTAAATACAAAAGCGGAGTATTATATCGCTCCAACTTTTATAGCTCGAGATTATAATTATATTATTGCGAACGTTAAAAATTTTCAATTGTTTATAATTACCGGAGAAAACTTTAGATTTACTAGCGTAATTTTTATAAGGATAAAGATCGAATATAATGTTGATTACGATATCCTTTTCTTTTTAATGGATAACGCGAAGAAAATCTTTCTTAAGTAACCGTTCGTAGTTACGATAAAAATGCAAATTGAATATAAAAACGATAATTTATAAGATAAAGTTTTCTAAGACTTTAAATACCCCGGTTTTATTTGTATAATTATAATTATCCCTCTATTGAAACAATTTATAAGAAAGGTCAAACGAACCCGTTACGTTAATATAAGCCCTCGAATAGAAAAAGTGTCTAATAAAGAAAAAAACTCGAAAAATTAAATGTTAATACTATTAAAAAATAGCGCGGTATTAAAGCTTCCGATAAATCCTCGACTTTTAACGAATTTCTTTTTATTTATAATTTATTAATGAGAAATTCGGATTTTTTGATGGATAAATCCGCAATTATATTTAAATTGAAAATAAATGAGATTAATACTATTAATACGAACGAAAATTCTAGCGAAAGAAAGATTAAAACTTTTTTTTATACTTTTTATAAAATGTTCTTTGATTTCGACGAGAAAGAAATTGAAAAGATTCTAGTGGAAAATATTTTTAATAAGGAAATAATAGAGTTTTTAAAGGCGATAATAATACTTTTTTTAGACGTGGACGTTTTAAGTGAAGATTTAAGTGCCAAAGAAGATTAAAAATATCTTTATTCTATTGATTAATAACGCAAGCGAAAGATATTTAAGTATAGAAGTAGTAGAGATATTTAAATGGAGAAAATAGCGTAAATTTTAATCGATTCGAAATCGAAATTCTTTTTATCGATATAAATGCGGATATTGCTTATAAATCGAAATCTAAGAAAGTTCGATTAATTGATTTGACGGATAGAATCGGCGATACTTTTAAAGGACGAAAAGATTAATATAAACGATCAAAAATTAAAGAAACCCTTTAAAAGTAAACCGGAAAATATAAGGATTATTTATTACTACGATTTGCTTTTATTCTTCGAAGTTCGAGATTTACTTTAAAACGATTAGTATTATTATTTATTAGAGATTAATTATAGAAAAACGAGAGAACTTTATTCGACGAAATAATATTTAACCGCGAGAGAATTATAGTTTTCGATTAAACGGAAACTAATAAAATTTATGAGGATATTAATCCGCCGATACGCATTAAAACGATTCTATATATTATATAGTAAGAGAAGAGTTTCTATTACCCTCGGACTTTATTTCTAATAATAGTAAAAATACTTCAAAAACGCTTTAATCGTAGAGTATTTAAAAAGTGTAAAAGTCCGTATCGGAATCTTTAGTTTTTAATTGCAAAGAAAGTTATTAGCGTATACAAATTAATTAACGCGGCCTTAAAAATAAATTCGGTTACTCTTCGAAACGCTAATTTACTTCTTTCCGTAGATGAGTTTTCTAAGGAGTTTATTAAATACTTTATAGCGTCTTTAATTGATTTCTTTTTTAAATACGATCAAATAACTTTAAACGTTCGAAATCGAGATATAATAGCCTTTATAACTTTTTTTAGACTTCTTCGAATAACGACGCCTCTTATAAGTATTACTAACTCTATAGTTTAATTCGTTCGAGTTATTATAATTATTTTAGAGGATTGTTTCTTTAAAGTCGCTATATTATTCGTCGACGATATTAAAGTAAAAAGACTTTATATCGATTACGATAATAAATTGGTTTTTCTAAGAATTCGTCGTTACGTTTTTAAGTATATTCAGAATTTAAATATAATATTAAATCGAATTAAGAGAGTTTAAATATATATCGGTATTAAATCTCAATTTTATTAAAATGGAATAATTATAATTAAATTCGTTTATAACTTTAAAAAGCGATCTTTTAAAACTATTAAAATCGCTAAAATATTGAAGTAGAAACGGTATAATAATACGTTAAATATAAAGGCTTTTATTAGTATTTGCGTTTACTATAGAATTTGGATTAAAGATTTCGCGGTAATCATTGAACCGCTATACGTATTAACTAGGAAAGGCGTATTATTTAAGTGGGAAAAAAAAGAGAAAATAGTTATATAGTACTTGAAAAATTAATTAACGATTATATCGGTTCTTTGCAAAATTTACTACGACTTTATTAATAGATGGGGAAAGATTATTCTTAGCGTAAATATTAGTTTTCAAAGATAGGAAAGCACTTTTAGATAATACGACGATAAAAGACGAAAGCGAATTACTCGATACGAATTTAGACTTTAAAACGCCGTAGAACGAAAGTACGACGCGATTAAAAGAGAATATCGAAGAATTATAAAGTACTTTTACAAAGTACGGCATTGGTTATATAAAGTGCATTTCGTTCTCGAGACGGATATTAATACTTTAATTACACAATTAAACCGCGCTACGACGGATTTCTTAGGAGCTTTAATTACTCGTTGATTAGTTTAAATACGCTTCTTCGATTTCGAGGTAAAGTATATTAAGGGCATTATTTATACTGCGGTAGACGGGCTCTTTAAGAGACTTTTATAGGACGATAATAATACCGAGGATAAAGTAGATATTAACGACTTTATTACATCGAAACTTAAATGCGTTAAAATAGTTCGAATCTCGATAAAGAAGCCCAAAATTATTCGAGAGTTTATTTAGAAATTTATTATTGTTATTAGAGGTTACGTACGGCTTATTTTGCTACTTGAATTTCCAAGTCGAAAATAAAGTATTTCCCCTATCCGCGGAGTTAACGACCCTCCGGAGATAAGCACTTACCACGTGACCGCTGGACCCGTAGACGACGATTATACCGATAATACTATTCTCCCGCTCGACGATAATTACTCCAACTACTCCCAAGATATTGCTTAGTATTTAACAACTTTAAAGCGATTAGAATAGTTCTCGAGAGTAGAGTTCCGCAAATTGATTCGAGAGTCCGTTAATTATAGCGTTCGAAATAAAATATTATAAAGAAATACAATTAAGTTTTACTTTCTTCGATTTATTTTAAACGATCTCAAGCAATAATATACCGTTTTAATTGCGTTATATAACAAATTTGGGCATATTAGAAGAGAGAGCATTTACTATCGAGTAATTAATAAATATTACTAGGAAAATTACTACGAAAATATCCGAGACTTCGTAGCAAATTGCAACGATTATTAATATAAGAGTAAATAGAGATAAAAAGAAACTCTTTATTCGCAAAAAGTTGTTTTATTCTTTCGTTCGATTAAAATAAACGTAATTAAACTCTTATAATATAAAGGGTACGATAATTTAATCGTAATAAGAAATGAGTTTTCTAAATGGATTAAAATTAAACTAATAAAGAATTCGATTTCCAAAAAAATTATTAAATTCATTTACAACGATATTATTTATAGGCACGAAATCTTCGGCCATATAAAGTTAAATAGAGGGCTAAAATTCAAGGGATAAGTGATTAAAGAGTTAAATAGACTTAGTATTTTACGGATTACGATTTTTGCGTATAACTCGAAAGTAAATGGAATAGTTAAGCGAAGACACTAGCTTATTATCGTCGCTTTAATTGCTTTAACGAAAGGAGGTAAGAAGAATTAATTGGAATGCTTACCGACGGTTCTTTTCGCCGATCGTATAATTGTTTATACACTAATTAATTGCACTCCCTTTTATATAGTTTATAGTAAAGAAGTAATCCTATTAATCGAGACTCGATTTTTTACCTAGAGAATTCTCGGATAAAATAAAGTGTATAATCGAGTAAAGTTCTTCGAGATACGAATAAAGCAAATTGAGATGCGTAACGAGGATATAAAAAAGTCGAAATTAAAGAAAGAGTATAATCGAAAAAAAGGCTAAAAATACTTTGACGCTTATTACTAAATACGAAAAGAATTAATTTGTAAAGGGGATTTCGTATTAGCGTACGACGTTAAATTTATTGATTAAAATAAATCAAAGAATATTAAATTATTATATAAATAGTTTAATTTATATCGAGTTCGTCAAATAAATTAATTAAAGGGGAGTTATTTATTTGAAGAAGTAAACGAGATTTCGATTCGAAAGTTATACGCAAATAATCGTTTAAAGAAGTTCGTTAAAAGAAATAAATATTAGAATTCTTTAGACGATAATAAAAGCGACGAAATTATTGAATTTATTACTTTCGACGACGATAAGAATATAAACGTAGAAGAAAAAGCCGCCAAAAAAATGGCGAAATAAAGAAAGTATATAAGAGATTGAAAAAAGAATAAGAATTATTGTTCGTATTTTTAAACTTAATAAATCCGAGAAAAAGAAGTACGTGCGATTTTTTGACGATTAAAAGAATAAGGAAGATTTATTAAGTTTTAAAATAGTACCGATTTCTTAGTTAAAAAGTGGCCCTTTTTATTTTTTTAATTATTACGGCTTTACTTTTCTATTAATTACACTTAAAGTTTCTCCGTTTATTTTAATCTTTTTTATATACGCTTTAAAGATTTACGCTTTCTCTTTTTATCGCTAGGACGATTCCAATATATAGGAAAACGAGAAATTACCGATAATTTCAATACTAATAATACTAGCTATATAATTATCTTTTATCGTTATAAATTATATATCGGTATTAAAATAATTATAGAATGCATTTAAATCTTTGAACATTTGATTTTCTTAGTTTCTTTGATCTTTTTAATCCCTTGGTCCTCACTTAATCTTTATTTAATTCTCCGTCCCCTCCGCCGTTATAATTTCCGCCGCCGTTCTTTCTTTTTTCGACGAAAAATCGCTAATAATCCATGTATTTGGATATATTTGATTGTATTTAAAGTGCATTAAAATTATATTCGGTTATATTTGGTTATATCAAAGAAGTATTAAGTGCTTAATTAAAGGAATATTTACTACGATACTTTAGAAAATTTATTTTACTTATTTTATTTTATTTACTCCTTTTCTTTACTTTATTTATAACGTTTTTATCCCGTATTAACTTGAAGTTACGACCTTCTTATATTATTACCTTTTTCTTCTACTCGATTTTATTTCAATTCTTTAATTTATATAGTTTCTAAGGAAAGTAATCTCGCTAATTAAATACATTTCACTAATTTAAATACTTTACGCTTATTACTTTCAAAGGTTTTCGCACTCTTTTTTCATAATTACAATATAAATACATTTATCAAATTCATTACTTTCCCTTCAAAATTTACTTAGTACGATTCATATAAAATAATATAAAAGTTTTTATTCACACTTCAAAATTTCTTGTTTGGGACTAACGTATTAAAGTTTTAAGCACGTGCGATACGCCTCCAAAATCCCACCGCAAAAGCAAATAAAATCCTTGCAACTTTTTACTACTTATAACTCACGAATATTTGTTTGCCTTTTTTTATGTAATTTTCCTACGAGTATAAGAGTTTACGATTACCCCTTTTATAATTAAAACTCTTTCCTTTAAATTCTCGCGACTTTTTTTCTTTAAATTTAAATTATTTAATACGCGATTATTTACGTATATATTCTACGGTTATTATTACTTTTTATTAAAATCCCCGGCGGAATTTTTTTATTATATTTCAAAAAAATATTACGCAAAGTTTTAAAAGTATAAATTTTATACTTTAAACGCGTTAAAAAAACACGAAAATTACGAACGAGATAATAAAAGAAATTCGCGTTAAATAAGAGATTATCAAAGATATAGCGCCCTTAAATAAAGCAATTACTATTAGTAATATTAATAAGATATTTATAAATACTAAAGAAAATATCAATAAAATAATAATTAATTAATATAATAAAATCGAAAATAATACGATTATAGGATTTTTCGGGGAGATTTTAAAGAAATACAAAGAAGTAAATAAAAGTTTTTTTGTGGAAGTAAATAAAATTAAAAAAGCGCGCGCGGGAATTTAATAAATACGCGAAAGTTTATTTAAAACTTTTAATAGAAATTTCGCGCGTTACGATTTTAGACTTTTAACGCGAATTTAATTATTCCACTAATTTATTAAGGGACTTTTAATAAGATTTAATAGTAAATACGCGTATTAATACTTTAATTAAATGTTTCGTATAAAGTAATTCGTACTTCGAGAAATTATTAGAGTCTTTAATATAATGATTATTAATCGAAATAAAGCCTTTCGGTTTTCTTATACTCGATTACTTTTTCGGTCTACCGATTGCAAGAAAGCTTTAAAATATATAAAGGTAGCGAATGAAGGGTTAAAAGTGGATATTTTGGAGAAAATAACTTTAAAGCAACTCGAGTTTACCTTCTATAAAAGCAGAATCCTAATAAGCGGGAACTATATAAAGGAGTTTTTCCCTACTTTCGCCGATAAGCTTAAAAACTGAGGAATCGTGGCAATTATTAGCGGAAATATCCCGATCGCGAACCCTATTACTTATTCGAATAATATCGATGAAAATTTAAACCCTCCTATAAACGCGAATAGTATATCTTTTGCTAATAATCTTAAAGTTGAATTTTCTAATTTAATATTTAATTAAACTCTTATTTTAATTACTTTCGGTCTTTTTAATTCAATTCCTTTTGCGATTATCCCGACTTTATCGACGCCCATTAAACTTACTAAGAAAATTATTACCGATAATAAAAACTACAAAAGAATAATTGGTTCCGTATAAAAAAAGCTTAAAGTGATTTATACCCTTTCTTCTAACTATAATACAACTCCTTCTCGCTTTATAATCAAATCCCTAACTAGTAAAGTGCGTACTTTAAGCGAATGTACGTACGATATAATTAAGTCTTGGAAATCGGATATGGCGTTTTTCGATAGTTTAAACTTTTGTAATTAGATTGAAATTTTGACTAGTATTTATAATGTTTTCCAATATACGTAGAGTAAATAACTTTACTATACCCATTATTAGACCCTCTTTAAAGATCTCGGTATAATTCCGAAGGAAAATCAAAACTAAATCAAAGGTATAATAAAGAAATTGGTTAGAGTCTACGAGTTATATATTAGAAGAACGAGCTTTCGATTTACTTAGATCCATCCCGATTCTCGCTTTTAATTCCAAGAAACCGACGCTATTTTACAATATAAATAAAAGGTATTAACGAAAGATCGATTTCAATTTTCTAAAACTTTTATTATTTTTACTCGAATTTCCTCGATTTAATCTACTACCGATTTAAATACCGTGGCTATATACGTTACGCAAAACTTCTTTAAATAAATTAAAGAGAAAAATATCTTATTTAATCTCTTTAAAGAAATCGAAATACTAAAGTTCTACGCTCATTAAAACCCTTTTAATTATAGTTATTTTTTGCGTAATATATATTTCCCTCTTATTTTTTAGCTTTTATAAACGGACTTTAAACTATAATTAGCGTTTTACCGTTTCTCTAAAGATTATCCTCTTTATTTCGTCGTTTATTTTCGTCTAATTAAACTCATCTCGAATAAGAAATTAAATTATATTATTTACGAAAGTAAAAATACCAAGTTATTAAATATTAAGATTATTTTTTCCTATTTAGTACGAATAGATTATTAGCGAGTCGATAACGTTGAGAAACTCGGTCGTTAGAAATTAGGATACTAATAAGACTTTAATTATTATTAAATATCTAATCGAGAGTTAAAAAATGGGGTTATTATACTCAAAGAAAACGTGCAAGCGAAACTTACGGAAATTCGACCTTAAGATTTCGAATTATATATCTATCGATTTAATACGTTCGTGTATCGCTTTTACGACGCCTCTTTAATTAATTCGAATTTTCGAGTGTCTCTTCTCGTTAATTTAATCCTTATTAATGCGAATAGTAAAATTTATAGAGATACGATATACGCAAATCTTAAAAAGGCTTATAATACACTTCGAGTCCCTTTTTGACGTAGTTTTTTCCAATAAACTCCTAACGATAAATCGTTTTTTGGTAGTATTTAATTTAAAGGAGTTAGCGCAATTTTCGATATAATTCGCTATATTAAGCCTTTAGATTACTTTATTATTCGATTCGAGATATTTCAATAGTTAAATTATAATAATACTCCTACGGATTAACATTTGCCTATTTAATAACGTGAGTAAACTACTAAGCAAATCAAGTAAACTTTTTAATATCTTGAGATAAAAAAGAAAAAGATGTTCCCTAGCAATAAGTCTTTCTATAAATATATAAGCGAGAAATTAGAGATACTTATAGAAAACGATTAAAAGTATTTAATTATTTTTAACGATGAAAACGAGTTCGAGATTTACTTGCTTTTTTCCCCCCTCTATTAAACTTTAAAGGAAAAGGCAAAGAAATTCTAGACGAGGCTGCGTCTAAATAAGTATTGCGCGAAGCCGCCGATATCTTTAAAAATAATGACTCGATTGGATTATAAGTTCATAACTTGGGAAATACGATCGAAGAATTAATAGATAGTTTTAGTGTTTATTGCGATATATCTATATATAATTAGCTTTTTTTTTTTTTCTTTTAAAACTCGGGACGAGTTTAATATATAGGGGGACGATTATAGCGAGGCGATTTATTTTACTTTAAAAATCCTTATTTATAGTAGTAATTTCGGAGGTTTATATTAATTATATATCCTCTAATATATAAGGAGCTTTTTGCTTTCTAAGAAATAATAATAATTTTCTACTACTTTATTTTACTAGCCTTACTACGTATAACGAATAATTATAAGAGCGAAATCAAGTATTTACTAAAGTCTATAAGTTTATTACAATTATATAAGATTGGGTGGTTTTCCTCTAGGAGAGCCATTGCCTTTTCACATTACTTAGCGATTAATTGGCTTTATACGCTTATAGCGATAATGCATAACGATGCACTAATCCCGCGAAATTATATTCAATTGAGTCGACTACTAATATTATTCCAATATTATCGTTTAACTCGATACCGATAACAACTTTGAATATATACCGATTTAGCGATATAATATTCACCGATAATCCTTTTTCCCTACGGTTCTTCGATCACGGTCAAATAATACGTCTCTTAAAATTCAATAGCGATAGTAATTTCAATTTAATAACGTTTTTTACTAATAAAACTCCTTAGAAATATATTATACTTTCGTATATATAAAGAGCGGAAAAAGTTACCTTTAAAGATCTACAAAATAATACCAATATAAAGAAAGCTAACTATAAAAAAATACGGTTTTATAAAGAACAAATTAAGCGTAATAGTTTATAATACTTTTAAGTAGTATAAAAGGGCAATGGTTCTTCTAGAGGAAAATCACCCGATTTTGTATAATTATAATAAACTTATAAACTTTAGCAAATACTTGACTTCGCTCTTATAATTATACGTTATACGTAGTAAGGCCAACAAAATAGAGTGGCAAAAGGTTATTATTATTTCTTAGAGAGCGGAAAGCTCCTTATATACTAAAGGGTACGTGGCTAGTATAAACCTTCGAAATTATTATTACAAATAGGGATTTTTGAAGTAAAATAGATCGCCCTATTATAATAGACATTTATTGCATCAATAAAGTAAACTACGTTAAACTCTAATATATTATCAACTTTATATTCCGTTAATATCGCAACGCAACTCGATATTACGTTTATATATCGAATATTATTAGTCTTCTTTTAAATACTAATTCTAAGTTCAATTTATAATCGTAGGATTCGGAGTTTTAAAAAAGCAAATAGTTCACTAGAAAATAGACGCTCTAAGAGCTTTTTACGCCTCGTTCAATCGAGTTTTTCTATCGCGAAAATAAGCAACTCGATAATAAAAACTCATTAAAGTACTAAATTCAAACTATAATAAATATTCTTATTTTAACGCTCTAAAAAGCCTTTTTATTTCAATTTAATATAAAGGAGCATCTTTCTTAAATAAATCGCCGCTAAATAATTCTCGAGGTAAATAAAATATATTTATTACTAAGTATTTTTAATATAAAAATACTTCTTTTCAAAGATATAAAAATAGCGATTACTTTTAGATAACTCCGCGAGATTATTAATAAACGGCAAATATATCTTTAAGATTTACGCTTTACTAATCCTTATAATAATAAAAAGCGTATTAAAAATATTAAAAATAGTTTATTAAAAGATTTTACCATTAGATTTTTAGGATTTCTAAGTTTAAATAATAGCGTAATAATTAATTGAGCCCATTTCTATAGATTAAAAGCGATCTTAATAAAAGTAAAACGATATTACTCTATAGTATAATCAACGAATTAAACAAATCGATAATCGATATAGCCTTCTTATCCTATTTCTTTTGCCAGGCTACCAACTCGAGAATTAATAATATTATTACCGTATTACGAAGTCTAATATATATACTTATTGATTAGTAGCCATCGCTTATATCGCATATCCAAAAGAAATATAATAACGTAAATAAAACGTTATTCGAAAATATAAATACTTAAATCGCTTTATTCGAGATCTTTATTAATATATTACAAGATTCGAATTTAAATAATATTTATCTTATTATTAATACGTTTAACGAATACGTAATTGGTTTACCGGAATTATTAAACTTTATTATATACACGTCGTCAATATTATCGCGTACTAAATAAATCGTTTCGAGTCGAAATTAATCGAATATCGAGAAAAGTTTTAATATTATAATATATAAAGTAATATTAAGTTTTGAATTTAATGAAAGTTCTATTATTACGATTATTACAATATATATTCAATTTAAGGTCGATTAATTAGCGGAGCGAATTAAATATAATAATAAAATATATAAATCCGTTTAAAGTTATTTATCGTTAAACGCAAACGGTATATTTCTTTAAATAGTTTTAATATACAAAGAATTCTTTAAAATCCTCGAATAAAAAACTAAGAAAAAAATAATCGCATTTCTATTTAACTTCGATTTTTTCTATAAACGAATAATAAATCAAATCAAAAGTATAAAAAATACTAAAAATAAAGAGTTTTGCATATAAATACTAGTTATCGTTTCGATTATATATCGGCTCGTCTCGTTAAACGAATTATCGTTTTTCATTAATATATTTAACGAAGTTACTAGTAATTACGAGGTTTAATCGGAGATAATAAAGCTTTGTAACTCTTTTTTAACGCTCCGAAAATATATTATTTTATTCGTTTACTAATTAATAAAGGACTTTTTAATTAAAGAAATATAAAACGTGTCACGGCTTAGTCTCGGCTCGAGACTAACCACGTGATCACGTGCTAGCGTAGGCGGTGTGGCGCGGCAGAATAGTTAGATATTATCGAGGGCTTGCCCTCGAACTCCCTCTTCTTCTTTTAGTTTAATTTGGTTTTAATAGAACTAGCTTTCTAGCAACACTTTTGCGCTTAAGACTTTGGATTCGTGACATTAAACTAAACTCTACTTATTTCGTTACTGCGAAGCAACTCAATAATATCGCATTCTTTTTTAATTTCTCGCGCAAATCGATTTCGACTTTAAACTCGACTTTAACTCGCGCAAATAAAAACCAAGAAAAATCCTCGACTTACGAGTCAACCCCGAGTATCGAGACTTAATCTTTTGAAGTAGTACTAAAGACTACACGGATATAATTGCGTAAGCGCTACATTGAAGTGCAAACTCCCTCCCACGGAAAACACCCCCCCAAATAAGTCGCAAAGTGCGCATACCCGTAAAATAACCTCTTTACACTACAATACTTCTCACGACTACTACGATTACTATACCTCTTTAAACATAGCGAAAAACGCAATTCAACGCGCCGCGGAGAAGAATGCGCAAGCACCATCGAAAGCCCCAACTTCGGCCGACCTCCAAAACCTTCTCGATTAGCCCGCTTTTACTGCGCGTACGTATCGACTCTCCGTCCTTCCTAATAAACCTCTCGACCAATTGGAAAACGACCTCGGAGATATAGATAGCCTCGATAGCCAAAAAGAGAACTTAAGTTGCAAAATTACTACTTTCGAGGAATTCCGAGATTTATACGAGAATAACGCCGAACGCACTTATTAAATAGTGATTTTAATAAGCCTCGAACGCGATATTTGCCGCGAGAAGCTTACTAAATACCAAGGAAAGCTCACGGTAACCGAGCAAAAGATAGAGTTTAAGGATTAACAAGTCGAGGATCTAAAGAGACAAGTACGAACTCTCATAGCCGAGAAGAATACTTCTTTCTAAGCCTCGCCTCCCGATCTTTAAATACTTCTTCCCCCTCATATCCGACTATCTCGCTCGCCTTCGCAAGAGCCTTCACGACTTAAATCGACCGAGTTTGCTTTCTCTCATCGAAATAAGAAGTCTATAAAGCACTTTAATCCGCCGATACTTAAAGATAACGCTAAAAACGGAGTCGAAATTACTTTCGAGTCTTAAAACAAGCAAATTAGGATTAAACTCTTAATTAATGCGGACTATTTCGAATCGGAATTAATTCGAATAGATTATATCTTTAATCGGATCGAGAGAAATGCTTAATAACACCTCGATTCCCACTATTTCAATCAAAAGCCGACCGATTTTACTTCGACGGAAGAAATGATCCAATACTTTGCGGATATCTACGAGGATCCAAACAAAGTAGAGAACGCGAAAAACGAGTAGTCTACACTAACTATAAAATACTCGAAGAGCTTTACGGAGTTCTATACTCGATTCTTAAAAGTAGTCGATACCGCAGAGATTACCGAGTTCGAGTATATTAATACTTTACAACGCAAAATTACTCTCTCCCTCCAACGAGCTATACTCTCCGTCAAAAGTACCCATAAGACTTATACGGAGCTCTCTATTTACTTTAATACCCTCGATCAAAGAATGACCCGCATCTTTAAATTAAGTGCGAAAATGGCCGCTACGAAAATCACAAACAAAAAACCGGTCTTTCTTTCTCTACCAACTTACGATTATAATTCGAGATCGAGCGCTTACTTTAAAAATAATTCTCCGAATGCTCGATTAAACCGCTCTTTGGGAGCTCTTATTAACTCGAATCCTTCTAAAGCTTTTTACGATTCGAAGACCTCCGAAAAAAACCGCCTCCTAAAGAAGAATAACGGCGAGACCCGCGAGTATTATTATTATTACGGTATCGGCCATTTAATTGCTCAATACCCGTATTATACGCCTATAAATGCGGCTCAAATTGCTATAGTAATTATGCACGGAGGACATAAAGAAAAAGCAGAGGAGGAGGGTAGCCTTATTGATTTCGGCGAAGAGGAAAAAGAAGACGAATCGGAAAACGCGAACGCTTAAAGAAAGTCTCCTCTTTTAAACGGCGATTTAATATCGAGATTAGCGAAGTGGATTTAAGCCAATTAATCGACGGTGATTCTTTTACTTTCCCGTGTACGGTTAATCGCAATAAAATTGGTATAAATACTATCTTTTTACTCGATACCGAAATTAGCGCTTTCTCTCTCGCTAATATTACTTTTATTGAATTATATTGTACTTATTTAAGTATTCCGAAGAAGAAACTCTTACGTCCTATTCGTATTAAGGGATTCGATGGCTATATTGCTCAAAAAATCTCCGAATATATCGAATTTAACTTTTATATCGACGGGCGAGTAATCAAGAATATTCTTATGCTTATTATTAAACTCGGCGGACACGATTTAATCCTTAGACGGCTTTTCTTCGAGAGATTAAATATTTTACCGCGTTGTAAGACTCGACAATTGATTTAACCGCAAAATATACCGATTAAACACAATTAGCAGAAGATTATTGCTTCGAATCGAGATAGTTTTATTCGATGCCGCGAACCGGCCCATTAATAAGACGTCGAACGGCGAGATCGTTTAATGGACCAACAAAATCCTTTTAAAGTCCGTTCCTTTCGCAAACTTACTTTTAAACCCTTTTAATAATCGAAAAATTAGCGGACCGATCGAGACTCGAACTATAAGAAGATAAATATCTTTTTACAAGGAAAAGAGACTTAATTATATATCCCGTTACTTCGATAAAAGAAAGGTCTCGTAAGCTCGAATAAATAGAAACTATCGATCGATATTAATTACATTTCGACGGAGGCATACAAATTAAATGCGCGGCAAAAGGAAAATAAACTCTTTACGGTGACTCTCGATGAATTAAACCGATTAATCGAAGACCGCTAAAACGAGAATACTACGTATATCGCGAGCTTCGAGAATATCTTTTCTCTTTCGGGCGAACAACAATTTTACGAGTCCGAAATCGAGTGGCTAAAACGGGTACTACTTCGAGTATACAAAGATTATGCACTCACTTTTTCGAAGATCGAATCGAACGTCTTTCCTCCTTATCGCTCGTACGACTACAAAATTGAATTGGATAAAGGATATATCGAGAGCGAGATTAAATATACTCCTTTATAGAAAAAATCTACCGAAGAACTCGAGGAAATCCGCCGATTTTTGCGAGAGAACTTCGATAAAAGTTTTATTACTTCGAGTTACGCACTATTTGCCTCTCCGATTCTCTTCGTCAAAAAAGCTAATAAATCCCTTCGATTCTATATCGATTACCGAAAATTGAATAACTTTACTCGAAAAAATAAATATCCGATCTCATTAATCGATAAAACTCTCGCTCGTCTTTCTCAAGTAAAGATTTTTACTAAGCTCGATATTCGATAAACTTTTAATCGAATTCGAGTCCATTTAAACTCCGAAGAGTTAACTACTTTTCGGACCCGCTACGAATCTTATAAATCGAGAGTCTTCTTATTCGGACTAAATAATAGCTCGACCACTTTTTAACGGTATATAAACGATATCCTCTTCGAGTACTTCGACAACTTTTACACCGTATATTTTAATAATATCTTTATTTACTCTTAAGATCCCCTCGAGTACGAAACACATATAAAGAAAGTCTTAAACCGTCTCTGCGATACGAGTCTACAAGCGAATATTAAGAAGTCGGAATTCAATGTTACTCGGACTGAGTTCTTAGGCTATATTATTTCTACGGAAGGGATTATAATTAATCCAAAGAAAATCGAAGTAATCAAAGACTAAAAAGAGCTAAAGACGGTCCGCGGAATCTAATCGTTCTTAGGATTTTGTAATTTCTACTGCAAATTTATCGCCGAATACGATCGAATGTGTAAACCTTTTCATTAATTCACGAATAAAAGATTCAAGTAGAAGTAGACGCAAAAATACTAAAACGCGTTCGATACTCTTAAAAAGTGTATCCTCTCGATACTCATTTTATATTATTATTACGCCGATTGGGAAACTATAGTAGAAATCGACGCTTCGAACGGAGTTCTCGCGGGCGTTATTTCTCAAAAGGATTTAAAGGATAGATTATAGTACTCGTTTGCTTTCTTCTTTAAGACTATATAATTAGCGGAATTAAATTACGATATTCACGACAAAAAAATGCTAATTATCGTTCGCGCTTTAAAAGAATAGCGTCCCGAGTTACAAAGGATTTAAACGGATAATCTTTTTTTAATTTACTTAAATTATTGCGCCCTCGAGTATTTTATGTCTATAAAGATACTCTTCGGAAGATAAACTCGGTAGTTTAAACTCTTTTCTCGATATAATTTCAAGTTAATATATCGAGCGAAAAAGTTTAATAAGAGAGCGAACGCACTAACTCGGCGAAAGGAAGACGTATCGACAATTAAAGAAGCGATCCGTTTTTATCGCATAAAGACTCTTTTGCTTTAATCGAGACTCGATCTCGAGATTATCGAAGAACTCTAATTATCTCCGATCGAATCGGTTTTCGAGAGTATCGAGGAGGAGTACATTAACTTAAAGTTGATTCACAAAGTCCTCGAGGATAATAAGACCGCGGAAAAGCTCGAAAACTATCGAACTTTTACTCGCACAAAGGAAGAAGACACTTAGCAATTTCGAGACAGTTTATTACTTCGATTAAAGAAGTTTGTAGTCACCGAAGGCATAATGATTCTAACGATGCCTCTTCGGATCGCGTTTATCCGCGAAGCTCACGAGAAACTTTTTACCGGTTATCTCGGACAAAGTAAGCTCAAGCAACTCCTTCGAGCCCGCTATTATTAAAAGGGGTTACCGGGAGACGTAAATCGGTATTGTGATAATTGTCATATATATAAAAGAATTAAACGTTCTCGAGATAAAACGCTTAATCTCTTATAATAACTCCCGATCTTTAATCGCTCGTAATAATACGTTACTATCGATTTTAAGAAGTGCTCGAAGTCGAAAAATAGAAATAATATAGTAGTAATTATTATCGACCGATTATATAAACGGTTTATCTCGATCCCGATTAAAGATATTATTACGATCAAACAATTAGTACTACTCTTTTTAATTCACGTTATACGCTATATCGGCATTTTAAACTCGATTACGTTTAATCGAAGTCTTCAATTCGATTCGAACTTTTAGAAAGAGTTTTGCACTCGATTAAAAGTTAAAATTCAGTTTTCGATCGTAAATTACCCGTAAACCGACAATCAAACGAAGATCGTTAATCAATACTTCGATTAACGCTTCCGCCCGTATATCAACTTCTATTAAAACGATTAAAACGAGTAGATTACTATTTTTAACTTTCAATAAATTTCTTTATAGTACGAAATTATCGGATAATCTTTATTCTTTATCGAACGAGGCTATAAGACTCGAATATCCTTCGATTAATAAATACTCGTTGAGTACGTTACGCCTAAAGAGAAGTTAAATCGAGAAGAGGCTAAAGCTTTTATCGTCCGTCTACACGAATCCGTAGTCGTTGCTTAAGACAATATGCGGAGATTACAAGAGAAATATACTCGATAAGCGAATAAAAGAAGACGAGAGCCGAATTAGACCGTAAATAATTAAGTATACGTAAGCAACTCGACGTAGAAAGCCCTTCGATCGAATCGAAAGCTCTCGAATCAAACCGCGAGTCCCTTTAAAGTTCTCGAAATAATTAGTACCTTTTATAAGCTCGATTTATTTGGATATTTTAGTTAAATCTACCCTGTTTTTCACGTAAGCAAACTTCGAAAAGCAATAATGAATTCTCTCTTCGAACAAATCAATAAAGAACTCGAAAGAGAAAATATCGATGGAAAAATCGAGTACGAAGTAAAAGAGATTATAGTTACGAGATTGTATTACTGCAAATTGCAATATAAAGTAAAGTAAAAGGGTTACGATGAAAATCCGACGTAATATACGGCCTCTTTTTTCAATTATAGTCCTTTAGCTTTACAGAAGTTTCACGACGCTTACTTTAACCTTTCGAGACCGCTAAAGAACCTCGATTATTAGTTGTAATATACTAAGCAAAAGATCTCGCCAAAAGTTAAGCCAAACGATAGGAAACTTATAGAGTGATTTAAATATAGAGTAAAATTTTTCTGTAAATATTAAAGTTGTATAAAATATAAGGGTTTACTACGGAGAAAAGTCAATTCAAGCTTAGAGATAAGCTTATTCCGGAGGGGGGAGTAATATTACGGCTTAGTCTCGGCTCGAGACTAACCACGTGATCACGTGCTAACGTAGGCAGTGTAACGCGGCAAAATAGTTAGATATTATCGAGGGCTTGCCCTCGAACTCTCTCTTCTTCCCCTAGTTTAGTTTGGTTTTAATAGAACCAGCCTTCTAGCAATACTCTTGCGCTTAGGACTTTGGATTCGTGACAAAACGAGATTTATTTTTATAGAGTAAAAACTATATATTATATTATATTCTCGCGATCGTTATAAGCCATATCCCGAATAGTGTAACGTGATATCTATAGTTTACGTACTCTCGAAATTTCGATCAATCAAATTACGTTACTCGAACTAAATCCATTAGTCGTAATACGGTACTCTTATCTTTATTGGATTAATTATTTATTCGATTACTATATTTCTAAGGAAAAAATCGAAGACTTCTAAAATAGTAGCTCAATTTATAGCCTTTTATACCATAGTTTTCTATATTAGCTCGAGGTATTTAATTTGATAAAAAGCTTATTAAATAGTATAATTACGATTAAAAAGCTTAAAAATTAATTTAAAGTCAATTTTTATCCTCTCCTTAATATTATTAGAAGATTATAACTAATATAAAAAGGCTAAGAAATATTTGCATTTATACGCGTTTGTTTACGACGTAAAGAAGTTCGCCTTATATAATACACTAGTAATTAAGTAAACGCCTCTTCAATTATATTGTTTAGCGCTTATCTTTACCCCAGTACAAAGTATAATTCGAGTAACGTTTAAAAAGTGTATTCCGTCTTAGATCCAAAAGAGACCCAAAGTCCTAAAGCATTGGGATGCCTTATAGTAGACGCTCGAGGGCCATTCTAATTCGGTCTACTCAGTAGCCTTCTCACCTAACGGCAAGCAGGTGGTCTCTGGCTCGGACGACAAGACTATGCGGCTCTGGGACGCGGTTACAGGGGCGCCGCTGCAAACGCTCAAAGGCCATTCACACTCGGTCTGGTCAGTCGCCTTTTCCCCTAACGGCAAGCGGGTAGTCTCAGGCTCGAGCGACAAGACCGTACGGCTCTGGGACGCGGCTACAAGGGCGCCACTACAGACGCTCGAGGGCCATTCACACTGGGTCTAGTCAGTCGCCTTCTCCCCTGACGGCAAGCAAGTGGTCTCAGGCTCAAACGACTACAATATACGGCTCTGGGACGCGGCTACAGGGGCGCCGCTACAGACGCTCGAGGGCCACTCACACTCGGTCTAGTCAGTCGCCTTCTCCCCCGACGACAAGCTACGGGTTTTATCTGCCTTGGATAAATGGGTAGTAGAAGACGATATAAAGATTCTTTGGCTTCCTCTAAACTATCGAGTAACTTCTACAGCTGTTTGGAATAATAGTATTGCATTAAGGCATTTGTCGGGGAGACTTTCTATTCTTGATTTCAAGAAAGGGCCGAAGCTCATATAAGTCGTGCTTACTATTCGTTGAATTTATAGTAATAGAAGTATATTAGTTATAATTGCGTTAAAATATATAATATATTTTTCTTCTTATCTCTATTTTATAGAAGGTCTTAGGGAAGCTGTTGTCCTTATAGTAATGAAAAGCTATTACTCGGTTTCTAGTATCTTTTAGAATCGTTTGGCACCAGATCTCAGTGCCTTGAGGAACGAAGTAGCGAGAGGTTTTTTGGCCGCGCTTTTTCCCCCCCGCCAAAATCTTAAGATCACGTGCTTTTGCTGCTTTCCGTGGAATGTTTTAGAAGCTCTTTAGCGGTGCGCTAGGTTGATCACAATCACGTGTAGCTTCTCCACTCTGCCGAGAACTACACCTCCTCACATCGTATCGCCCATGACGAGCTCGAATCCTCCTGATTTCCCTCCACATCTTTTATCGTTGCTTCGCTGAGCTCTTCTAACCTCTTCTCCGCCTCCGCCATGTTCTCCGGTATCGTGTTGCCCACTACTTCCCTCTCTCGCGCCCTCGAGAGCAGCAGCTTGACGACCGCCTCGTGCCCACTCCCGGCAGCCCATGATAGCGGCGTCTGACCATCAAAGCGATCCTTGGTCTCGAGCTCCGCGCCTTCCTCGAGCAGCAGCTTGACGACCGCCTCGTGCCCACTCCCGGCAGCCTATAACAGCGGCGTTTGACTACTGCGATTCTTGGTCTCGAGCCTTGCGCCTTTCTCGAGCAGTGGTTTGAGGACCGCCCCGTGGCCCTCCTATATAGCCCACTCGTGTCCAGTATTTATTGCACACTTAAATACTTTAATAAAAAGCTTTTCCAAATTTCCTAAGAACTTTAGCAATATCCAATCAAAGAAATAGCGAGTATTTAACCCATTAAAATTAAATAAGAATAAAGTAATATTAAAAACAATATCTTAAAAATCTTTTCTATAATTTACTTTCAAAAGACTAATATCACATATATCTAAAAATATACTTAATAAAATATAAATTTTATCTCGGGGATTAATCGCTTCGCTATTACGGAATTTACTTAGTATTATATAAAAATCCCGCTTTTTGGTTTATTATAAATTATCCCGAAAAGAATTTAATATAATATTAATAATAAATTAATAATATAAATCTAAAGTAATCTCTAATAAAAATAATATAAAAGCGAAAATACTTACTAAAATAAATTTATTATTATAAATGATATCGGTAATTTAAACGTTATTAATTTCTTATATAATTTAGACTCTCTTAAACCAACTTCAATAAAAAAGCGATTATAAGCCTTCAATTAAAAAGCCTTTTTAATTAGGCCTCAAATCGTATATTACTATTAATCAAATATTATTTTACTATTTATACTAATTATTAGAAAAGTATTTAATATTCTTTTCTTCTAATTACTTTATATAATATATAACGTAATTTATATTATACGTAGTGTGGCAGGGCAGAATGGCAGGGCGGTGTATCACGTGGTTTGGTAAGGATATATTAAGAGATCTAGCATCTTGTATCTTAGTTCTTTAGGTAGCTTTCTACGTGGTTCGCAGACACTAGAATTGACTCCAAGAGGTTTACCCCTTTACAATATTTTTCTTAAGCTTGAAATCGGATTTGCTTATTAATTAGAAGATTTTTTTGGTATATTTATTTTTGAAACCTATTTTAACGATATACTAACCTTGTATTAAGTAGAACCGCTATAATTTCGATGGTTATAATCGTAATAAAAATCGAGTTTTGGAAAGGAATTATAATGGGATTTATTAATAGAAATTTTTATTATTGGATTATTATAAATAATTCAATTATTAATTATAATTCAATTATTATTTGGCGTATATATACTTTTAATATTTGTAATAATAATATTAAAACTATTATATCGATTATATTAATAATACGTAATAATATCTTCAATTAATCTAAGAAATTTTATTTTAAGAAATCCGTTTTTTAAATATTAAATTTTAATTTTTTTCTCAAAAAGTTTATAATAAGGAACGTATTTTATTATAATCTTATATAAAGTAAAACTTAATACAAATATATTTTCTTGAATAAATAAAGTCGATTTAAAACTTTAATAATTGATTATTATTACGATAAGAAAAAAGAATTCATTTATCGAAGATTTTTCAAAGTTAAATAATTTAATATTAAATTATTTATTCAATAGTATATTATTGTATATTATATTTCTATAAATGATATTTATTAAATGAATAAAACGGAATACGTTTATAATTTGCTTGGTTTAACGAAACTATTATTTGATATTAATATTCTTTATATATTTCTTTAAAAAAAAAATCGAAGATTACTATTATAAGCAAATTCAAAACGGATTTCTAATTCGTAAAATTTATAATATTACAAAAGTTTTTTATATCCATTATATTCGCTAAATCGATTATATATTATCTTTTCGATCGTAATATTATTTTTGTTCGCTTTTTTATAAAAAAATTTGATAATAGTTTATAAAGATTTATTAAAGTATATTATATTTGAATTTCTTTAAAAAATAATATTTTTTAAATTAAATTCTATTGGATAATTGATTTCGTTAAATATTATAATAATTAACGAAAGATAACGATTATAGTTTTAAAGATATTTGAGAGTACGATTATATGTAGTATTTTCCTCGAAATAATAAATTTTTAAAGTATAAAAGTATTTTTCTCGTAAAATTAATTAAAATATTAAAATATTTTCGATTTAATATTTTTATTTAATATAACGCTAAATAATATTCTAAAGCTATAATTCTTTTATAATCCCAATTTTTCTTTTTTTTTTATTAAATTAATATTAATATTAATCAAATTCAATTTGATTTTTACTTTTTTTTAATAGGTTTATATATAAATAATTCGAAAAAAAAATATTATATTTATGAAATAATAAAAATAATTATTATTATTATTAAAATATTTTAATGCAATTATTTTTATTATTTTTATTTTGTTTTATTTTATATTCTTATATTCTTTTATTTATTTTTAATTGTTTTATATTAAATAATAATATAAATTCATTTTTTTCTTTTTAATTAATATAACTTTTTATTAAATAAAATCAAACGTTTTAAAAAATTGAGTAATAATTCTTATTATTAAAAAAAGCAATTTTAAAGTATTAAAAAGAAACGATTATAATCATTTTCTCGTAAAAGCGTATATTTAGAAAATATAAAAAGCCGCGGATCGAATTAAAAATATAAATACCAAATTAAAGTATTTCCTTTTTCTAATTAATATATATTTCTAAGAATAAAGTATATTATTTTTCTTTTACTATTTATACTTTATAACTAATTCAAGGTTTCGATAAAACTCGTTAATATTTCTAAAAATAAAGGATCGAAAACGCAAACGATTATAAGAACTAATAATATACTTAGTATTTATCGACCAATTCAAAATAATAAATAAAAATGGTTTTGGAATCAAATAGCGAACTTGAGAAAAAGAATAAATACTATAAGAAGTTCGAAATTCCTTGCGATTCTCTTTATATTTTCTTACGAAATTCGTTATCTCAATTTTTATTATTTAAATATTATTAATCCATTTAAAAATCATAAGAATAAAATTATATTAAATATCGATAAATAATAAATAATTGAAATATACTTGTACTTTTTAATGTTTTTACTTTATTTGAAAGGAAAAGAATTTAGTATTAATAATAGTTTTACTTTATATTTTTTGCGAATAATACTATTTATTATTATTATATTTAGTATATATAAAACTATTATAAAAACTTTTGATAAGGATATACGATAAATTGATTTGAAGAATATTATAAATTATAAATATATAAATTATATATTAATATAATTAATATATATTTCCTTTTAATATTCTTTAAATTATTAATTAGTAAAGAATGGATTTTAGTTTTGTAATAAATAGTTTTAATCGTAAAAATTTAATATATATAATATTAAAACTTTCGCTAATTATTAATGAAATTCTATTTTCTCGAATTTATTATATATTATTAATAGAAATAATAAAGAGTAAAAAACGTGATTATTAATAAATTGGATTCTATTCAATAAGCGTTTATTTATTAGTAATACTTTTTTCTCGATATTAAGTAAAAGGATAATATAAAGTATTATTAGCCGTTATTCGATTTTCTAATACTTATTGAAATATAGTTTTATAGTAAACCACTAGAAATTAAACGAGTTTCATATTAAACTATTTGTGAATTTTATTGAAATCCGTTTTATTTACTTGTTTTATAATTCGTATATTCGATTATATATTCAATAAAGTATAATCAAGGAATTGTAAATTAATTAAAGTATAAACCTAATAATCGATCTCAAGTTTATAATATTCGTTTTCTCGCTATTTAAATATTAAATAAAATATTGTTTTTAATTAATCGTATAGAATTTTGGTTTCAATTATCGTAAATCCGAAATTAATAATTTAAATTAAAAGAAAATTATAAAATTACACAATAAAATTAATAAGTTTTATATCGCAATAAATAATACTTTTCTCGTAAAGAAATATAATCTTTTTAAAGATTTGTACGAAGAGAATAATACGAGTTTTTTTTAAACGTTTTTAATATAAACAAAAATTGGAATATATTTATCGAAAGCAAATTAAAAAGTATATATTTATCGATAATATTATCCGATTTCAATTTCTAAATATTATTCAAGAGATTAATAATACGTGTTTATTTCAAGTTAATATAATACCAAATATTTAATTCTCTTTAAATGTACTTTTTCGATTGTATTATAAATAAATTCGTAATAAATTTAAAAAAAATATTGCGAAGTATTTCTATTATTATTATCAATCCTAATAATTTTTAAAAAGATTTATATATATATTTAATATCAAAGAAATTCTTAATTATAAAAATTTATTTATTTATTTTATTTGAATTCTATAAAGTTTACCAAAGTTCTTTAGTTATTATAACTTTTCCCGTGTATATATATATAATTATATAAATATAACTAAATATTTTTTTCGAGATTATATTTTTAATTACCTAATTTCTTATTATCACTTTATATTTATATAAAGTAAAAATTACTAATAGAATTAAATCGTTTAAAACGTAATTATAAAACGCGATTAATTTTACTTGAAACTATTTATCTTATTCTATTATACGCTTCGGAAATTTAAAAGTAAAATGTTGGTATCACCAGGGATACTTATTACATATAATAAGCTAGAAGCACGTAAGAGTCTCAGTCTTAGTATGCTTGTAAATTAGTTGTATTTATAGGAAAAGTAGAGCGTAGAGTTAGAGAGTTATATCCTCTAACTCTGGCTCGTCCCGCGCTAGTACTAGTGCAGCCTAGTGCTACACGTGACTACTTTATTATACCTACACTAGCAGTTCTTTCTTTATGGAAAGAAGCCTCCCAGTATAACCAATCTCATTAGACCATCGCGTTTATCCTCCTCTTTTACCGTATGCCGTTAATACGTAAAACTCGCTGATATTCCGGTTTCGTGCCTCAAATATTAGGCTAAAATAGGGGGGATTTCCCCTATTTTTAGTTTGACCGATTAAACAATAATATCGTTCAAAAACATCGAAAATACAACGCAAAAATCACTTTTCCACTTCTATTCTCTATTACTTCTTACCGCGTTATTCTCCTCTCTTTACTTATCCTTCCATTCGTACCTTGAAATAGTTGGTATCTAGGAACTTCTCAAGAGCTTTATTAGGAGTGGATTTCGTTATCGCGTCGGCCGAGTTGTTTTAACTATTAATCCATCGAATCTCTTGCAACTCCCTACGCTCATACGATTAGCGGAGAGCTATAATATCGATTATGAGGCGCTTTTCCTTTGTTGTTCCCAACTTAATTAAGCACTCGTACAGCGAGTAAGAGTCCGTGCAAACGATTATCGTGATCTTCGGGAGGCTAAGTTGCTTTGTGATCATATTAATAGTAGTCCTAATTACAATTGCCATATCAACTCCTCTTACTATACCGTATATCTCTAAAGCTAATACGCTTTTAGTAACTCTTTTGCTTTTGGTCGAATTGTAGTAAATAAAGTTTCTTTTGATCTCGAACTTTTCATTGTTTAATTGGCTTTCGTTCGCGAGAATGATTTCATATTTAATTTAAGAGTTAAAATTTTTGTTGTTTGCGAACGATTTATCGACGAAAACGAAGAGTTTTGCTATAGATAAGTTTAGTGCGATATACTTAAGTCCTCGGTCGAGATTCTTAATCTGCTACTCCAATCTCTTATTTAGCGCGACGACCTCTTCTTTAATTGGATTTTGGTGTTGCGCAGCAATAGACAAATCGAACACGGCCTCTAATTGGCAGATTATGGCGATATAAGCTCCTCGAGCACGTTACTCTCGATACTCGTCTTAAAAGTTCGTAGACTTAATATCGATCAATTTAATCTTCTTACTTTGCTCTTTTTGCCGTAATTCGACCGTATCTCCGCATTTAGTCAAGATACAACCGTTAAAGATCAACGGGGTTTCCGGTGCTAAGGCCTCCTTCGACTTAGCCAAGAACTTAGCTTTAGTGAGTTCGTTCTGCTCAAGATTCGAGAATTCCTTGTCTACTAAAATAAGCGTATCGTCTGTTTACATCCCAACAACCCCAAACGCGTCCTTCGTAGTCGTAATCAGGAAGCAGGGGTCGTACGTAGACGTAACCATAGACAGCTTCTCTTGATGGTGCTTGTGATACGTAGCCCACCAATGTGTTCCGGCCTCGGCAAAGCCATATAACGGCTTCAAAATCACCATAATCGTGCTTAGTAAGTGTAGATTACGAACCTCTTTTGGAAGTCGCGCTAATATAAGTCGTTGGATATTTGTCGTAGACTGCGTATAAGCTTGAGTAATATCGCGAAGCCACATTCCAATCTCTCTATCGGGAAGTTAAGCCAAAGTTGGTACTAGCGCTACAATAACTCGTTGACTTGCTCTTTGGATTATTGGAGATTGCGTAAAGATTACCTCTTTTCTTTCGTCGTTATATCCTTGAATAATTAGTCTGGATTTCTCGTAAGGGCTATTGGTGGCTTTACCCTTAATCTCGTTGACTAGTCTTGAGTTGAAAATCCGAACGCCAGCGTACTTAGCGGGGTCGAATTCGATGAGATTAAAAACTCCTCTAACAATTAATCCGTCCATTTCTTGCTTTTGCGAAGCTTCGAACGGTGCTCCGGGAGTAGTGATTTTACCCTCGTTCCGTAACTTTAACGAGAGCTCTATATCAGCCTTCTCTTTATTTGTTATAAAGGTCATAGAAACACCGTCTCTTTCGGTATCAATAATAAATACGTCGTCGAAGTCCTCGCTATCGCTATTTTCCGCAAAGTTGTGGCGATTGCCTCGACGCACTTCCTTATTAAGTGTGCCTTTCTTATTGTGCGACCCTCTTAGTCGTCCTCTGCCGCGGCGCTCAACTAGTGGCTCTTCTCCCTTTACTTGTTCCGGCGGGAAAACTCTAGAGATCTCGTTATTGTCGTCCTGCTCATACTCTTAATAGTACGGCTTAACAATCGTAGATCGGAAGTTTATCGGTCCGTAAGGCATATCGACCGTGCATATCTCGCCGCTGGTTGCCAGTAGCTTATATGGCCCCTTCTACCCACCTTTCTCACGCCAAACGCGTACGTTCGATAGGATTAGTAGGTCTAGCGTAGACTTAGTGTTTGGACCGTTTCGCAGAGCGAGCGCGTCGGTAACTTATCGTTCAATATAAAGACGGCGCACTTCCTTCGTAGCCATGCGAATTGCCTCAGCTCTCTTAATAACTGATAGTGATAGCGCGTCCTCACTAGTCATCCGAGGATACGCTCTAAAGACTAGTAGCGTAAATACGATACTATTAAGTCCAGCGGAGTCGTTGACAGCTTTAACTGCCATCTGCAGAACAATTTCCTTGTCAACTTGCTCGCTAAATAGCTCGTCTCGAATGATCTCGTAGGCTCGTCGTAATAGCGCGTAGTATCTTTCCACTTTTCCTACGCTATTATAAGCTTCAACGGGCACTTCCTTGATCTGAATTGCCATTGATTTCGCGTGTTATCGAAACTCTATAAACGAGAAGTTCTTCCTAGCGTCGTACACAATATAATCAAGTAGTCCTTGATACGTGTCAATCCAATATACGCGGAGAGTATTCTACGCGTTCTTTGTAGACATATCCTTCAAAAATCTAGCAGCTTAAAAAGCTGTAAACGAGTCGACCACTTGCAAAACCGGTCGATTGTCTAAATGCAAAACGTCGATAATAATTAAGTAGTTAAATTCGTAGTCGTCTTATAAAGTAAACTTGAATCTACCAAGTGATTGTCTATGCATTTGGCAATAGTGACAATACTTTGTGAAATGCTGAATATACTTGGCATTTACGTTATATCCAGCTCGCTAAAGAACTCTCAATAAGCGTCTGATTAATAGATGGCCAAAACGCCGATGTAATTGGCGTAATTCGGTCTCAGTAAAGTGGCTCTAAGCTAAGCTTTACTCCTACTAATGTAGTAACATCCATAGGTGGCCTTATTTGCGCACAACCGAGACAATCTTATGTCCTTAGATTAAGACGTTTTCGAGGTTATCGAGTTTAATACCCATAGCGTCCATGTCTTGAATACAGAATAAAAAGAGTGTATTAATTAGGACAACGTGAAATACGATAACTCCTAGTGGGGTAGTGACTCGGATAGTTCTTTGTGACAAAGTAGTCCCCTTTCCAAAGCGAATCTTATAAGCTCCGGCCGTAGACGTATCTAGCTTAACACGAGTATCTAGCTTCTATAGCGCCAGAAACTGTGATTGGCCCGCAATTAATACTCCAATAGCTCCGCTGTTTAGTATAATACTTTAGAAAACTCCGGATGAATATCGGTCTTCGAAAGTAAACGCTAAGTGCTCCCCAATTTATTATAGCAGTAGACTATTGAATATATCCTCTCCCGTAATAGCGTAGCGCGTTGATTAGTCGTTCAAAATAGCCACCGTGTCTATACTATCGATTTCTCCAAGTTCCGTAAGGAAGTTTTCGCCTTCTCCCTCGATTTCCATGCTCAATAGCAATTAGTCTATCTCTAATAATTTATCATCTTCCGAGAGACTTTCTATACTTTCGCATTAAGCGAGGAAACTCTAGTAGAATACTATCGTAACTTCACGGTCTACCGTATGCTAAGCGTATTGTCGAAACTTCGTATAAGCCTACTATCGCTCTTCTATCGTATATTTGGTCGATTAGCAGCTTATTTTGCCGCAAATATAGCACTTCTTTTATCGTAACTCTCTTTAGTATCCATAGTTTCCGCGATATCCACCTCGCGAGCCTTCTTTGTCTCGATATCCTCCTCTACTTTATCCTCGTCCACGTCCTTTATATGTGCGGTCAGTCTAGTTTTGATCGTACTCGTCGTGCTCGTTTTTGTCTTTTTACTGACGCGTCGAGTCCATAGTATATTGCAGTGCTTCACGTGAACGCACTGCCGTACCGACTGCTGATCGTAACTCAATATATACACCCTCGAACGTACTAGCGGGCTTGTATAGTGCGAAACTACACTCCTCAACCCCTCTATAAGCGCTGATAATTTAGTCTCGTAAGCTGTATTTTACTTAATATTCTTTCGATAAACCGCGTTGAACTTTTTGGAGTTGATTAAAGAGTAATTGCAAACACTCTAATTTAGTCTTCGATGGGTGTGCCGCAACGATTCGTAGAAGCGTAGTCTCTCTCTATAAGGATATATACAATTATCGGTTTTCCTCCGTCTCAAAGTGTGTCTTCGTAATTTCTACTATCGTCTTAAAATTATAATTATATCCCGTAATCTTGTCGTAATAGAACGAATTTGCGCGACCGGTAAGCATAACCGAAAACGCGTTACTGTATTATTTTTCCGGAAGTCCGATTTTAAGACAGTAATCGCGAAAGACTTGTAACTTAACGTTAATAATATTATATAGTTCATTACCGTATTTCTTGTTATTATCGATGTAAATTTTCATCAAATCCGTGATCACTTTAATGGATACACTTAGTTGATTTTGCTGTTGGCTTAACTATTGACTTAACTATTGATTTAACTGTTAATAATTATCGGGTGGTCGAAAGTAAAAGCCGTTGTTAGAGTTGTTATTCGCATGTAATTGATGATAGTGCTATTGGTTCTCAAGATATTGGTTCGTAGATTGAGAGTAAATAGGGTGCTAGTTCGTAAGTTGAGAGTATGCGGGGTAGAGAGATATATCAAGGTCAAAAGATCTCTGATTATTTTGAGGAAGTACGTGAGGAGGTAGTAGCGTGTTTTGCGGTAGTGGCGCGTTTTAAGGAAACGACGCATTTTGGGGTAATGGCCTACTTTGAAGTAATAGTGTAATTTGTGGAAGTGGCGCAATTTGAGTAGTTTAAATTGGCGTAGTTTGGGCGTACTTTAAAGCGTATTTTGGATGATGTCGTGAGTTGAACTTATTCTTTCCTCTCTTTAGTTGGGCCTCGATTTCTTCTTTTGTCCACTTATAACATTCGTTATTATAGATGAGCTTCTTTAGTTCTTTAGAAATTGGTAGTCCGTCCGTAGGAATAAATACTCCGTTGTAGCGTAGGAAATCTCGTAAGTCTCTGATAAGCTTAGTCTCTGCCGATAAGAACGTGTTTAGCGTCTATACTTTGAAATCCTCTCGGAAATATTCCCAAAGCATATTATTTATGCAATTTTTTCTCCGATAAGTCTCCATTATAAATAAGATAAATTTATTAGCTTATCTTTTATCGATAGTCCCCTCTGTAAAGTCGAAGTACTTTCCCCATTTTACCTTATTATAATCGTACTCTGATTCTAGGTCTAGTTCTAGTATTATTTTAGCGTGTAAGTAGGTTCGTTCTATGTTTAGTTGAAAGAAGAATAAAGTTCGTTGAAAGGTTGATATATTAAAGTGTTGCTGTTATTGCGGTTGCGATTCGAGTCGAGTCAAGTAATAGAAAGCGCAAAGTCTTTGACGGTGCTTTGATCAAGTAATAAGTATAGTAACTTAGCCAGTTGATTGATCGAGTCTTCCGTAGACGTAGTTGTTCTGCGTAATGGACGCAGACTTAAGTCAAGCAATAAGTATAGTAATTTAGCTAGTTGCTTATTCGAGTCCTTGAAGTTTGCGCAACGCTAGAGTCTCGTTTCCGCAGGAAGTAAAACTTCTTGTAGTCCGACAATATCCAGGGGCGCAACGTAAACCTTCTTTAGCGCGTTCTATAAAAGATAGCGATCCTTTGTAGTAGTCTCTTCTAGATAATCCTAGTTGCTCCGTGGTTGAGTGAACAACTACTGATCAGTGTTAGTATCACTAGGGATACTTATTACATGTAATAGGCTAGAAGCACGTAAGAGTCTCAGTCTTAGTATGCTTGTAAATTGGTTGTATTTGTAGGAAAAGTAGAGCGTAGAGTTGGAGAGTTATATCCTCCAACTCTGGCTCGTCCCGCGCTAGTACTAGTGCAGCCTAGTGCTACACGTGACTACTTTATTATACCCATATAAAATAATATTCGCTAATTCCAATTATATTCCGATAAAAGTTTAATCGCTATTTATTTGAAAGTATTTCTTTATTTAATATTACTATTTTACTATATATATTATTTATAATTAAGAAGAATTTACTTTTTTCTTTTACTTAAATAAAGCGCTCGTATATTCTAATAATCTCATTATAATTTTTCTTTTTTATTATCAAAAATATATTAATATTTAAATTCCTAAGATTCTTTTTCTTTTTATTAATTCTTTAATCTAATTATATATATTTTAATAAATTTTTAAACGAGAAAATAAAGGTTTCAATTAAATCGATATATATAAAATTATAATAATATTTATAGAACTTTATATTACGTCGATTTATTAAAATACGAAAAATATTTTTAGTATCTCGATTCAAGGATTATAATTCGCCGATCAAACTTTTATCTTTCGTATTTACTTCTTCGACTTCTTTATTATTATAGCGAGTTCTATTCTCTAAGTTATTAGAAACTATCGCAATATTTTTATTTATAGTAAATTAATTAATAATATTAATATTATCTATTTCGTTCATACGTAAATAATTTTTTCAATTAGCGAAAATATATATAAAAAGGGATTATCGTCGAATTCTCGTTTAATATAATAAAATAATTAAATACCGATAATTTGAAGGCTTTATATAAATTCTTTACTTTTATTTAATTAATAAATTTAATATTAATATTATATAAATAAAGAATTTTCCCTTTGTAATAAACTTTAAATTTATTTATAGTATAATTATTCTTATCACACAAAAGTTGGAGATAATCAACCGGCAAATTATTAAGTATTCGTAGTATTAAATAATATTTATTTAATAAATAATTTTATTTCTCGTTATTTTCGTTATATTATAATTAATATAATATATTTATTTTATAATTATAATTCAAATTTACGACTATTTATATTAAAATAATTCTTTATATACAAATAATATATTAAATCCAATTAATAAGCGATTTCTTAAGCCGATAAATTAATAACGAATTAATAAGCTCAAAAATTACTTTTTAAATTATAAAAAGTATTTAGAAATATTATTATTTCTAATTCTTTCAAAATAAAATTAATCGTTTTTATACTTCGAATAAAATAATACGAATTTCAACGAAATTCCGATTTTTTCTTTTTCTTATAAAGTATTACTTTAGAATACACTAAAAGCGAAATCTTAAAGTAAAGATAATTATTCTTTAATATTTGATAAAATTAATCGTTTTTATAATTAATTAATTTTAAAAGAACGAATAAATTAGAAGTATATTTCGAAAACGGATTATAATATAAGAAAAAAACCAAGGAATTAAACGGAAAAAAGACGAGAATATATAAGGCGCTATATTTTTAACGCTAATAAAGTTACGAAAGAATACTCTCAAAGTATTTATTATATAAAAATATAATTACGTATTTATATTCGTAAATTTAAAAAGTTTGAAACGAAGTAAAAAATAGAACGAAATATTAATAATAATCGTAAATATTATAATCAATATAATAAAAATATCGATTTCATTTAATATGATCAAACTATTTCCTTTATTATATAGAAGGTAAATATATCGTATTAATACGAGTAAATACGAAGGATAATAATCAAACGATATTATAATTAGTAAATAATATAAGAAGAAACGTATTTAACGCACTTGAATTATTAAAGTATAAGAAGATTTTTATTTAATTCGCAATACGCTTCTTTTCTTAATGGATTTTATTTCGATAAACCGATTTATACTATTCTAAAGAATATAACAAATTAAGTATTATTATAATTATTTTTATAAAAATATCTTTTAACGCGATATAATTCACTTTATACAAAGTAATAAAACGAGTTTAAATATCGTTATAATTCTTATTTAAATATCTTCTTATTTTACCAAGTTATTATTATAATTAAAAAGAAAACGAATTAAAAGCGAAAATAGTTTTTCGTTTTAATATTACTTCGAGTTTCTTTTATACGAATTAATTGATTATATATTCAAAGGCGTTAATCTAATATATAAACGTTCTCTTCTTAATACCGATTTTATATATATATATTATTATATTATTCTCTTTTAATATTACACGAAATATTATAGTATTTAAAAAAAATATTTATTTTTATTACGATACGAGTAATACGATATTAGAATTCTTTTTATCAATCCAACTTTACTATTAATATAATTCTACTTTATTATACTTTTATATAAATTCCTTTATTATTTAAAAGTACGCGGAGTTTTAATACGAATTCTTTTTTAAACGCAATTTTATTATTAAATAAATTATATAATTTATTATACTTATTTCGTTATTATAAAAATTTTCTTAATTATATCTCAATAAATCAAACCTTAATACGATCTTTTATCG
Source organism: Phialocephala subalpina (assembly GCA_900073065.1). Classification (NCBI taxonomy): domain Eukaryota; kingdom Fungi; phylum Ascomycota; class Leotiomycetes; order Helotiales; family Mollisiaceae; genus Phialocephala; species Phialocephala subalpina. Next base: position 888,345 of record FJOG01000008.1, on the reverse strand, counting down.
ATATAATTTTTTAATCGTATAAATTTCAAAATACTTTAAAATTATTCGCTTATATTAATATTATTTTAATCGAAATAATTCTACTTTATATTACTTATATATAAAACTCTTTTACTTCTCAAAAATAATTTTAATTAGAAATATAATTATTCTCTCAATGCGATTTTATCGTTATATAAATCTTATAACGATTAATAAGTATAGAAATCATTTGATTCTTTGATTAATATATTATTATCGAAATATTTTACCTTATTTTACTTATATAATCTTAGCGTTTAATACGGAACTTTAATATAATCCTTTTTTAATATAATTATATTTACGTAGATCTTAAGAAGATACTAATTAACGTACTTTTAATACAATTACAAAATCGTACGCTAATACTTGGTTTTATACGATATTTTATTTAAATAAATATCGAATATTATATTCCTTTTACTTATTGTACTTTTACTACTAAGAAAATTATACTTAATCTTATATAAATAATAAAACGCTTAAAAGGAGTTCAAACGTTAACGAACTTAAAAATTTGTAATATTATTTTTTGTATAATAATTATATAGAATTTATCGCTTATTATAATGGGGTATTTATACGTATATTTAAACGCGAGTTTTTATAGTATCGAAATTAAATAAGTATTTAATAATTTGAAATTATATACTCGTATACGGTAATATTGAATTGATAATATTCGATAAATTATAAAGTTGAATAATTTAATCACGTGTAAATAAACGAGAAAAGAATTAAATCGGTTTTAATAAAAACCTTTGATAAATTTGATAAGGAGTGAGAACGGATCTTATTAGAATATTTTGATAGGCTTAAAAAAGTAATTATATTCTAAACTAATAAGTATTAATAAGATTTATATTTAAATAATATAGAAATTATAATCGATTCGCGAAAAGTTAAAAAAGGATCTCTTTGAGTATTATCTAATTAACTTATTAATATGCTCAAAATTCAATTTAGGATTTAATTCAAATTAAAGTAGTAATTGATTAGGACTTAGGGTTCAATTTAGGGAACTCAAGTTCAAATAGTAATTAATTGCTCAAGTCAAAAAACGATAATAGAGAATACTTTGATCGATATTTTATTGTCGAATTGCTTGTATTAAAGTTTGTAAATAGGTATCAATATATAAAGTCTTATCGATTTTAATGTTTTTGTTTTTTGGTGTTTTTAATGAGTAGTTGAGAGGTGTATAAGTGAATTCTTTTAGTGCAAAACGGAACCCCTTAGAAAATAGAGGTTCAATCCTCAAGTTTTTGAGGTTTTCCGTTCGGTATCGATCAAAATATGTGCAAAGTTTATCGATCTATAGATAACGGATACGAAGCCTTCGGCAGAAATTGATTGCGTTTTGGAATACCGCTGGCAAAGAAATCCATGGGATATTCTCTCGATACGTTTCAAGCGTCTCAGTTGTTGTGACTATAGTTGGTACAGCGCCCCAACAATGACTTAGACAGATATAACTACCAATTGACCCTTCTGCTTCATACAGCTTAATTGAGTCATTAGATGTGCCCAGATCGAGCACTCGGCTTGGTAGACGTGTTTGCAGATCTCGGCCGCACTTTAAATGATGTTTTACACATTCATGAATCCATTGTTGAGCTAGATCAAAACTAGCATCAGAAGCGGTATCACCTGGAACATGCGTCTTAGGGCCGATTATGCCCCATGGTGAAGAAGCCTCCTCTAAAATCAGTCAATTCAGTCCATCAGCAAACTATCTCAGGCTGCTACGGATGAAGCCATAGTGTAGCATCACAAGGCAGTCAAAAGGTTACCTTTCGGAAAAACAGACAACTACTAACCTTTCACTGTATAAAATTCAAGTACAGTCATATTTCCTCCCTTAAGTGAAATCCCGGCTTGGAGACTATCACTTTTGCGGCGATTCCAGAGGCCTATGCTGTAGGAGGCATCTAGAGAGCTAAGGTCCTGTCCGAAGCTTAGGAACCCGACCATGATAATCCGACATGAAGAGCAGCCATGATCTGCGCCTTCAGTAATTTTTATAGGATTCAGCGAAGGGTACGTAGTCGCCAAGTGCACTGCCCTCCAGTCGAAGGTCATTGGGTCCAGATCGAGGCAACCAGGGCAGTTCGATACACCCAGATTGAGAAGATATTCTCGATGACCGAGTTTCTCGCCCTCCATTTAGAAGTAATCACGGAAGTGATATTATAAGCAATGTCAAGTAAGAACAGTTCTACTCTCGCAAACAGGCTTAGTTTAAGAACGGTAGAGGGCGGGAACAAGTTGAACATACGTAAATATTGCACAGTAGACAAGCATCTGTATCTCGACTGACTATAAATTCGTAAAAGTCTGCATGGGCCCCTTAGATTAGCTTACTGCCCGTTTGAGAGCTAGTATGATATCTTGATTGTGTTCGTGTACAATCGGTTCCAAGGGTTGTCCGTTAATTTTACTCTTTTTGGTTAGTGCTTAGGGCCCCACCCTACCCCTCTTTCCCCGCTTATATCTTCTTCCTATACACACTCTATACCCTTAAATTATATCAAAATAGCGCGCGAGATTAAGACCGATCGAAAAGAGACCTCCCCTAAGAAGAAAGGTCAAATTTGGACTCGTTGGCTTAATGGACATAAATATGCCGCAATTTCACGGCTAGAGGATACCCCCTACTTTACAATGAGGGATATTATCTAGCGCAAACTAGCTACAAAAGACGATACCTTCAAATCGAAGCCCCGAAGTGGGCCTACTAAGAAGACCTCCGATCGAGACGATAAAACACTCTTTCGATATACTTTCAATAATCCAAAAGACACTTTTAACGCCCTTAGAATACCGTTTAAATCAACGCATAAACTCTCTCGAAATACGGTCCGCAAAATCCTCAAAGTATACGGTAAAATAAAACGCAAAGTATACGGTAAAATAAAACGCAAACCTCGCCGTAAACTCTACTTAAAGTTTAAATACAAAAAGAAGCGTTTAATTTAGTATAAACAACAAAAAAAGATTAAAAGGAACTATCGGAAGATTTATTAGAGTAATAAGGTCACATTTTATGTGGGAGCAAATAGAAACACTATTTACGTTACTCGAGGGCCCAAAGAAGAGTTTTTAGAAAAGAATTTGAACTTTAGTTTTAAGAGTAGGAGAACCTCGGTAGGAGTATAATCTTGTTTTTGTGGGGATAAGATGGGCCCTTTAATTATTATTGAGAAAAGGGGCAAAATAAACGCGTAACGCTATTTGTAGACTATTAAAGAGCATTTTATTCCTTTTTATCGACGGATGGTTGAGAAGTATAGTGAAGGAGTAGTTATACAAGAGGATAATGCCCCTTAGTATACTATTAAAGTAGTGAGAAACTATATGAAGGAATAGGGTATTCCCCTCTTTTAATAGCCCGCTTAATCGCTAAATTTCTCTCCCATTGAGAATTTGTGGAAGTAAATTAAGAATATGATCGGTAAGAGGAGGCATAAGATTAAGAATATAAGGATGATAGAGAGAGCACTAGAGGAAATTTGGCCTTAAATCAAGCTAGAAACGCTTGAGAAGTTGAACGCTAGCATAGAAAAGAGGATAAACGCTTATATTAAAAACAAAAATGGAATAACAAAGTATTAGATTAGCTCTTTTTTAGTTCAAGAATAGAAAGAATTGGACTATTGGTTGTGAAGTTATAAGAGTTCAAAGTAAGTAAGACCCCTAGCACGTGATTCACGGACAACCCCTGGAACCGATTGTACGTTTGAGAATTGAAGTTTAGGCGCCAGTGAACTTGGCTTGAGAATCCTCAGGCATCAATGCCTAGTTATAAGGCCAAATAATGATCACGTGTCACTGTCTTATAAGGTGTCTAACATGAGCTCCCCGTTAAATCCTTAATCTACTAATTTTAGTGGGTCTCAATAATTAAAACCGAGGTTCCAAACAGGTGCATTTCTTACTGATTCAGACCGTGGTTGACCTTGCACCTTGGCCTCACCCTTTCTCAACTTACCTTACCCAATATTGCCGATAAAGTAGCCTCGCTCATCTTTCTAAACGAGACCAGATTTTCTTGATGTTTAAGATTGACGTATGATAACCAGCTGTTATCGACGGCTGATTCGCCTTCACGTCTGTGCATTAAGGCATATCCTGCCGAATTTCTCAGCGAAAAGATGAGGGAATTGAAATTGTTCAAGTGAAGAGTCAAGTGGCTGAGGTTGGGTATTATATAAATTCTTTGGCCGCGGCGGGGAGTCTTCACCCCACCGTTTAGCATCAAGATTTTCTCGGCCAACAGATGGTGAGCGGAGAGCTTGAATTGCGTGCTCGGCGTCTCCAAATGGACAGTTGAGATTAATGCTACTTAAACAATATCGTCGGAGGCTTACTTTGTTCTGCTTCCTCGTCTCTTTTCTAGACTCCTAGAGAGAGAAGTCGTCTTAATCACTTGTTTTACAAATATCACTCTTTCAAAACTCTTCAAGTTTGTGGAGTTTCATTGGTTAAAAATACACTTTCAGATGCGAATCCTTTGTGCAGAGGCTAACAATCTGAGTTCCATTAAGATAGCTCGCAAAGCGAGGATTCGAAATGAGAGTCAAATCGCCTAATATGCTACCCTTCATCCCTCGCTATCGACCACCGCGATACCAACCCTCTCCCCAATCACCAAGACACTCTCCGACCGTAACAGGTCTCAATCCTCTCGCACGAAGTGTATCGATCATGAACTGTGTAAGACTGACCACAGTCTGCTCATGAATATCATGAGCCAGAACAATGTTTCCTCCCCACACTTCCGCTTCAAACTTCTGCTTGCTGACCCAAATCATGCTTGAATCGGTATTCTCATAGTCCTTGGTATCGACGTTCACATTGATAACATGATAGCCCATGTTGTTCATCATATCCATGCAGGCCCCTGAGCATGAGAGGTACGGAGGGCGGATGTAAGTCGGGAAAAAGCCTAGAACGTTCATGAATGCGTTCTCATTGTTGCCGACCTCTGCATGCATCGCATCCCAAGAGAGGGACGATAGGTCGGCGTGTGTGTATGTGTGGCTAGCGAGCTGGTGGCCTTCATTGTGAATTCGTTGCAAGATGGAAGGCCATTGAGTAGACCAGTCGTCAATAGCGCCTCGCCAACCGCCGCCGACAATGAAGAAAGTAGCTTTGACACCATTCGCGGAGAGGATGTCCAGGAGCTGGGGAGTGTAGACTGAGGGCCCATCGTCGAAAGTCAGCGCGATAGTTCCCGGATCTGAGCATCCAGTGATGATTTGGCCTGGGCAGCGAAATAGAGTTAGTCAAAAGTGCAAGCTGATGTTGGGTGAAGAAAGGAAGGGACCAAACGAACCAATTGGTGCCTGAGCAGCGACATGTTTAGCACCCAGAAAGAGCATAATCGAAGTGAGGAGTCGACGCATGTTGTATTGATAATCTCTTGGGTATGGGCCGAAGTAGAATTCGAAGGAGAATGAAAGAATGTGAGGTAAGTTGTCAAGAAGATGGGGTGCTTTAAATTTCAAGTGAAAATTGGCAATAAGGTGTTGTGCGCGAAATCCTCTGGATCGTTCTTGCTGCATTTGAGAGTTGGTGACGTAGAGATTGAATTCGGCCCCGTCAACAGTAACTTGGCCCCGCAGGACATTGATCCAGCGACGTGATACCGCGGGATACTATAACTTTCTATACCTTTTTTTCTATGATTTTGAAGGAGATTATGTGAGTCGTGACGTTAAGTCGGACCGTCCCGCAATACTGCCGTGTCAAGTTGGCCGGCTAAGAACTAGCACACATACTTCTAGGCCGCCACACAAAGCAGATCATATCGTGTGTTAAATATATTTAAGATATGTTTCGAAGAAGAAAAAAGTCATTGTGTATTTTGAAAGAGAATGTTTTTCGATGCTCTATTTATTTGTGTGCGTGACAGGTCAAGTTGTTAAAGACCCTAACCTCATCAATTTCCAGTGTCATTAGCACTTAGAGAAAGAACATCTAACGTCTGAGAAGGTGAAATAGATCGAGCTACAGAATACTTAAAAGGGGTACCAATATCAGTAATCCACCACCTCTTTCACAACTCTAATCCTCACACCCTTCGAATCATGTTTCGGGACCGGTGCGAAGTAATCATGCTCAATCTTTACATCACTCTCATCAGTCTCAAACAACTCCATCTCAAATCTGCGGAAAATGGTCGCGATAGTAAGAAATAATTCAGCATATGCAAGACTGTCGCAACTTGTTAGCTACAGATCGAGGAGCCTAAAAAGGAGAACGAACTTCATGCCCAAGCACTGTCTAGACCCTCTCCCAAAGTTCACGAGATATTTATCAAGAGAGTGGTTGTATTGACCGCCTCTTATCCATCGTTCTGGGCGGAAGGCAAAGGGATCGGGGAATAATTTGGGGTTTGTGAGAATGAAGTAGCTTGTTTCGCTGACTGGTGTCTTTTGATTGTTATTTAAAAGTCCCGGGGAAGACGGGGGATGGAACGAACTCGAAAGGGAATGCTCCAATCTTTGTAGACTAATGTCTCGTCCGTCGCAACGCGAGGAAGTCGAGTGGTGACCCCGATGGATATTCGGAGGCCCTCGGATATTACAGCAGACTAAAGACTCAAATATCAGCATGCGATCCAGGAAATTCGGGTCATTCCAATACCAAATATGGCAGCTGCTCCAGCTTGTTCCAAGGAACACTGCTCGTGGGTGTCGGCATAACGGTTGCCAACTCGGCCCTTAGTTTCTCGAGCATCCTCTCTTCTCTCAACAAATAAAATGTCACCTTGGTCAACACCTGCGCAGTAGTTTCCGTACCCGCACCGACAATAACCTGGCCCTCATCCGCTAATCGATCTAGAGTCCTTTCCTGGGGCGGCAGATCGCAATCCCTCAACTCATGGAAAATGCTCCTATGTTCTCCTTCCAGCACCTCCTCCTTCCCATCCAGAACTCGTTGGATGCGATCTCGTGCACGCAAGCTAACTTCCAACATTTTCGCCATCACCGGATTCATGGTCTGAATTAGATTCAATGGAACAGCATTCATTAGAGGAATCATCCAAGGAAATTGTCGGAGTAAAGCGAGACCTTTGAACGAAGTCACAAGTGTCGTTTTCCACTCAAGATTGAAGTCTGCTTCACTCAAATGGTCGTAATCTCTCGCGAATGAGTACTGCGATATGATATCAAAAGTCAAAGCGGTAAAGGCAGCATCTGCACGGATGACTTCTCCACTTTCCATTATGTTCTTGAATCGAGCTGCCAGTTTGTCAACTTTCCCTTGAATGAGAGGTTCCAGCTGATTGACGGATCGCTTCGAAAAGAAGGGGCTGATGGCGCTTCGACGGAGGCGATGATGCTCGTGGCTGATGGTTGAGAAAATGGAAGAGGGGATGCCATTTGCTTCGAAAGGCGGCCATTTCTCTCGTCGTCGCATGGAGGAGCCGTAGACGTCGTCGTAGAATTCTGGATCATTGATGTGAAGTTCGTAAGGCGTAATTCTGACAATAGGGCCTTGAAAAATGATCAGGCTTCTTTCACGGAATAATATTCTGGCAGACAGTAAATGGTGTTCTCGAGAACTTACCATATCTCTCATGCATTGACTGTAGTTGCCAAAAGAAAAGGCCATCATTGTAGACATCATAGTAGAACTCATACCATGAGCTCAAAGCTGCGAGTTTGGGTCCTGGAAACTTGGCAAGAGGGTGGAAGTACAAACGATAGATGGCAAGTGCGATCCAGTAGCTCGGTAGGATAGCGGCAACCACGTACCAAACATTTGAGGATTGCTGTAGTCCCATCTTCAGGCGAGTATTATGAATTGCAGAGAAAGAGTCACTTCGGTACTGAAGGTTCTCGGGCGGGGTCGCTGACTTTCTCTTATCTATCAAGCTGCAGCTCGGTTAAGCAATTCAAACACCAGCCAGGCTTGATGTAGACACTTGCAGGACGAGTTTAGCCGGCTTTCACTACTGCAGCAATTCTTTTTCCCAAGTTGATTGATTCTGGTGTTTTCAATCATTTTAAAGCCAGGCAATATTCTTTGGCGTCTCTTTCATCACATACTATCGCTAAATTCTACTCAGTCGCTGGTGTAGTCAAAGTCACGGGCATTGTATTGTAATTCCAGAGAACATATATCGTTTACATTTACCTTCGACCCGAGTCTAGCTCGGGAAGCTGTCTCATCACACTAATTGGCCTAGCAGGCTGGGGGTATGACCTTTGCTCCAGCTTTTTTGACCGAGAGACTATAGCACGATTCATTGAGATGTTAGTCTCAGAAAACATCCTCGAATCGCCGTTCGTCCTCCAGGAAAAGTTGCTCCACGAAAATATGGAACTCTCCATCGTCTGAATTATCCTTACCATCCTCATCTGCCCATTCACTGTCTAAACCACCGTCCGAGTCGTCGAGCAATTCAATACCCGTAGCGACATCCAACAGCTCGCGAAGATTTCGCTGGGCTCTCTCTACTTCAAGGTTGGAAGTCCATGCAGGAGGTCGGAGGATCTTGTAATTAGCTCTGCACATGGGACAACTTCTCTTGGTTTGGAGCCACTCTGTGATGCAGCCATGGTGCCAGACATGGCCACACGGAAGCTTACGAGCTCTACCAGAGTAGAGATCGCGGAAGCAGATTGAGCACTCCTCATCCCCAACAGGGCTGTCTTTAAAGGCAGCCTGTGAAACAGTCGCGATAGCAAGAAGATCTGTGTCCCAGCCCGGAGCTAGCATATAGACCTTGTTCTCGACTCCGTTATGTTCTTGAATTTGACGAAGAGTGTTGAATGCCTGGAATAATCTCCTTTTCTGGTTAGCTTGCCTTAGTTTGCTATCAGACTCTTTTCTCTCCATATCAACTTTGTCCAGTCTTTCGCGCAAGGACCATACCTCGTTAGAAAGTCGGGGAATGCAGAGCTAACAGATTGTGTTTCTGTGGCTGAGAAGCTCCTTCTGATGTAAGTAGCACTGATTATCTTGGTTGAATTCCTCGAGCTGTTTTGTAACGAGCCGCTTTTCCAGCTGCTCTTGCTCATCTCCGAGTCTAAGATTCCTTGCAGTTTCTACGGACTCCGCGAGTCGAAGCACTTGACAGTGGAACTCGAACGAGGTTACAATTCCTCGCCACAACATCCGACGCTCGTCGAGGACTGCTTCAGGAAGGGGGATAAGAGGATCAATCGACTCACCGAGAGTTCCGTCACAAGAGCTGCATTGGATTTTTCGATAGTGCAGCTCTGTTGTCTCGTCGGTATATCCTTCATCAATGGTATTCATGAATCGCACAAAGTTGATAGTGGGTAGACCTTGTCGAGTGGAATCATCTGGCATCTCGCCAGCGAATGCCCAAATGCAGTTTTCGGCGTGGCCGCAGCCGTGGAAGAAAGAAATTTCTTGGATGTAAGGCATGTTTGCGGGTTGAAAGTGATTAGTGATGAGTCGTGTGGTGATACATCGTGATTTGGACGAGCTTTCTTCTTTTATGGATATGTGACCAGTCTGTCCTTCGAAATACTACTGTTCTGTTCAGAAGAAGAACGTTGGCTCTTCAAATCGGCACTGAGCACTCCGTGTCTGGGGCCGAACAATGGCATTGTCTCGCCGCATTGTCGCTTTGAATCCTTGTCTCACTTATGAGGAAGAACTTGATCTTTATTCATGCCGAAGACCCACTTGAAGAAGGTTACAAAGGCTCTTTGATCTAAGTGTTGCGTAGTCCATTGTCAAAGTTGTCGGCCCCTGAGAATTTTAGCGATAAATGGCTCAGTCTATCAGGGTTAGCGAGCCTGGTTGGACGACTCATCCTTTGTGCAGTAGTAGGAACGACAAGTTGGAATGGCAAGGATGAAACATACTGTAAAAGCACTGACTCGATTCCAATTTTTTCCGGACGATGAACGAAAATTCGATCTGAGATGCCAGGGAACTACCAGTCGACATCCTAGTTTGAAGGCCGGCAAGTAAAGGGGGCCGCGTTGCACTAAACCGAAAGTGGGGTAATATGTTGACCTGCAGAAATCCTTCCGCCAACACTGCAAAGAAAGTACAAAATTAATACTTTTATGATATAAATCTTTGAAGTCAAGATTCGTCTGCCCACACACATAATACTTTTCTGAACCCTTGAAACGAACCGACTGTGAGCTGCAGTAACCTACTCCCACTTTTTACTCCGCATCGAACGAGCACCTCCGCAACACTTCAACATGCCAACACCATTGGACGTCACGAACAACTCACATGAGTCTGCAAAGGCCGCACATGTAAACATGATGACCGATACCATCATCGCGAACCTCCCCCCTGAAGGCTTGCGTTCGATTGTCCGAGGTCTACTTGGAGTCGACAACAAAAACACAGCAGCATTTGAATCTCTTGCGATAAAATACCTGGATGCAACGAACCCCGCCTCAACTCCGACATTCTTCACTCCCAAGGACAATCAGCCAACTCTAGCATTTCATGTATACCGAGCGCGCTACCGATGCTTGATGGGTTGTGGGAAAGCTTTCGAGAGTTTGCAAGCTCTTTGTGAGGTCGCCCGACAGGTCAAAGAAACAGATGCTGCCTTAGAAAGTCTCGAACAATCAGATCTCGAGGGCACTGCCGCCCTCATAGACAGCGACCTTGTTCAAGCGATTACAGCAGTGCACAAGCAACTCAGCACGACCTCGGGCCTTCGGCCATTGACGAATACGGAGCAAGAAATCATCCAACAATTGCAGAACACGCTCGTCGAATGTGACAACACCTTCTTTCAAAAGCAACAGCCAAGTCCCTTCTTTCGAGGCTCGTCGAGTCTCGAGACACTTCTCAGTCATCCCAAGAAGGAGCCAGTTTTCATCGAGGAAACCCTAGCGTATCGATACAGGCCCTCTTCCACAGCAATTGAGACGAAGCTCGGAAATGCTGTTGTGCCACGAATGTTTATGGGTTTATGGCAATTCTCGAGTCCAGCTTGGGGAGCCGCTCCTGCGACGAAGATCTTTAAAGATTTTCAAAAGCATGTCGATGCTGGACTCGTCGCTTATGGTAGGTCCTGCGCCTAGCAATTGTAGACAAATGCTGACTTTTTCCAAGATATGGCGGATCATTATGGCGATGCCGAAAGAACTTTTGCAAGTCATGTGAGATCAAATTATCAACCTCAGCAATCTAACGAGCCGCAAAATAGGGAGAATTTCGACGTCATGCCTATCTGCGCGAAAATGAGGCTGGTAGAATATACTGTGCTACCAAATGGTGCGTGTTTGAACCAATTATTGTCACGCCGGAAGTGGTAAAAGATGCGATCACCGAGCGCCTGGCGACCCTGCAATCCAGCAGAGTTGAGCTGTTGCAATTTCATTGGCAAGATGTATGAGATGTTCTCAGACCCTCTGACCTGTACTGACGCTGCAAAGTACAATGATCACCAATATGTCGAAGCTGCCAAGCTCATTGAGCAGGATGCTCGAGTGGACAATCTTGGTGTCTGCAATTTTGACACAAAACACATGGATGAGATCATTGAAAGCGGAGTCAAGATTGTTTCAAATCAAGTGCAGGTGGGCGAGAACATTCCAAGAGTGAAGAGAAGCATTGAGCTGACCTAGACGTAGTTTTCGCTGATTGATCTTCGACCAACGTTCAAAATGGCGGACAGCTGTCGGAAGCACGATGTGAACTTCTCACATACGGCTCACTAGTAAGTCCATTGGTCCTTTCTTCTGCACATAGATAAATATTGATTCAAGTGCAAAGTGCGGAGGTCTTCTCGCAGATCGATGGCTAGGCAAGTCTGCTCCAAATCTCTTCGACCCAGACATGACACCCAGTTCTCGAAAGGTACGTTCTCCTCCCTACCAACCTCACCGTGCCTCAATAACACTCTCTGCCCAGTATTTCGAAATGATCACAGTCTGGGGCGGCTGGACCTTGTTCCAGGAGCTCCTCGCCACCCTATCCACCATTGGTGAGAAGTACAAAGTCTCAATCTCCGTCGTCGCAGTGCGATGGGTTCTCGAACACGAATATGTAGGAGCCGTCATTATTGGAGCTCGCATGGGAGTCAGTGAGCATGTAGAGGAGAACTTGAAAGCTTTTGGATTTAAGCTTGATGAGGAGGATTTGGCGGGCATTCAGAATGTGTTGGATCAGTGTAGGGCGAGGGAGGTATTTGATGCGATGGGAGATTGTGGTGCGGAGTATAGACAATAGTTCGACAGCAAATTGAGAAAATATGATAAACAAAAGCTAGACCTCTTGTTCCTGATGCGATACAGAGGGAGGTTGAAGAATGTTATGTCTGAGATTCAACTCAGGGGTTAGGGGTAGCGAGTGTGCCCTGAAATTTTTAGCGAGTTGGATACCGGTGCGGGGTAAAATTACCCACTTTCGAGAACTTCTAGTGCTCTTAGACACCGACAACGCTGAAGATTTTCCCTATAAAACACGTTTCCACATTGAACCGAGCCTCTCAAACAATGGAAGCAAAAACGGACGACTCGTTTGAGCTCTACGGCCTTCGCGTCGAAGTTGTTTGCCCACCTGGCGAGCGAATCCTCTGCGGAGCTAAGAATGGCGACCACTTCACTCTTCAAGGAGAGATGCTACATCTCCCTCCTTGCCCGGGATTTAGTATTTACAGCCTGGGTATGTTTGCCGTTTTCCATATATAGAATACATGAAAATGAGCTAAGA
>FJOG01000008.1:858355-875184 GCA_900073065.1 Phialocephala subalpina | reverse complement strand
GTACTTCCTCTCCTCGCAGCGAAACAACGCAAAACGCATGCAAATGATTGGATGCAATCGGATGCCTTGGTCGCATGTCCCGATCCGAATTGTAAATCTGTGTTGAGAATTGTGAGGACGGGGGTTAGGACTTTTAGTCATGCTAAAACGACTGCTGTGGGGTTGGAGGGGGATAGCTGAGCGTGTTGGACAGGATGGAGAGATCTGATTGATATTACGTTGGAGAAGATGCTTGATATTTGAAATTCTTGTATATATTGGATTGTGTGGAAATAGGGGATCATTTTTGAAGTGAGGAATCGCGAGAAAACACGATGGAAATCCCCATTACGAGCCCCTGAATGCAAGGCGGTCAAATGGGATGATGCCCCAGATGGTGACTCAGCTTCCATGATAGTGAAGGCTGATGAGGCCTGGCTCAGATATTGCGTGCTGCCTGAATGTCCTAGTGAATTCTGTACTATCTTAAAGCTGACTTTGGAGCTATAGTGATTGAGACATCGTGCAAAGAGTCGAAGAGGTACAGAACCCCAGGTAACGAAATAACTTCAACACAATGCGCACTTAAGGGACGTGGCATTCATTTGTGGTACGGCTACAGGTACTACTTGTGCAAAGATTCGAAAGATCGACAACCGTGTGGGACTAGAGTCAAAGATAAAAAGGGCTCGAAAAGGATTGAGAATTAGTCCGAACGTCTCGTTTGCAAGAGACTCCAGGATGCTCAGGGAAAATACCAAAATGCTCTTCAAACAGCATTGGGTCGTTATGAGGTGAATGTTAGCGAGGCCAAGAATAGAAGAGAATATGATGTGAAGGATGATGATGCAAGAAGTATACAGAACAGTTAGGGACTTCTTTTGTAGCTGGCACCCATTCCTAACAAATCATAAGAGCCTTTAGACTCCACTACATATCGAACAAGAACACTCCCTTCACTGGCTAACCTGTGACCGAAAATCCAAAGACTCGAGCAAATGTTCCAGCACACGTGGCACATCGTACTCTCCTACAAAGACCCCAAACACCATCGCTAAAATCTTGACTCAACACCACCGTCTCTCAATTACTTTTCTTTCCTTCTCCATCCAGCGCCCTCGCCGTCTGAGCTTTGCTGAGAAGATGTAAGTGAAATCACGTGCATGTGATCGTGGTAAAAGCGTGCTTGCCCAATCACTTGGGCCGACTTCGATGCATTGCCTAAATGAGGCTGTCAGCAACGACAGAACACAAAGGACACGAAAAGAGGATTTGATCTTCAGGAAGTGAGAAGAATAGCGACTTACAGCCATCAATGATCATTGCTCTAAGGGTGAGGTATGCGAGGACGACGGCAAGGAGGTTGATCATTATTCCGAACAGTCCAAAGACAATAGCGATAATTGTATCTGCAGTAACTGGAGAGGCCTTAGTAGAAGCTGATGACATTAAGGATGGCGGAATGACGAGCAAAATATGACATGAAAAAGAAGGTTAGCATCGCATGACCGAAGGAGAGAGGTGCACAATGATAAGGCTGAACTTCGATCGCTAGAATTGATACAATATAGGTCCTCTTCTCCTCACAAAGGAATGAGGAGGAGGTGGACATACACGAAAAGGCACACAAAGTACGTACCCATGGTGAAGGAGTTGGGGATCTGGCCGTGAGGTGTTGGAGCGTGTAATAGAAGGTACTAAAGCTTGACAAAGCGAGTAGAGTTTGGGCTTCTCAAAGGATGCATCTTGGGCTTTATATGAAAGTACCTCATTACTTTCGCAATTCAAGATGATGTTTGGCGTGTTGAAACACAGGCAGGCTGACAGCGCCACATGGCTGTCAACTTCAACAGGATGTTCGTATGCTGAGTTCCATGCAGGTTGTGACTTTCTCTTTATATTTCGCAGTAAAGCTGATGGGGTATAATCTTTATTGGATGAAGCAATAATTGGCCCAGAATCCGACGAGGTAACAAACCCTCACCTCTGTCGGAAGGAGCAATGATTGGTTGAAAATGCGAGAAGGTGAAGATAATCGGCTGAAAGAACGACCAGCTGACAACGTTTGGTCGAGAGAACGACTATTGTACGCTTCTAATGGTTGGTTGAGAGAGCTAGCGAGCAGCACCCAATCACGACGTGCAGCCTCTTCGTTGATAACCTTGCACTTGCCGGGTATGGGATGTATACGAGTAAAGAACGAATCGCTGCTTGCCCTCACCGGGGAAGAGGCGCAGTGTCATTCCACAGATCTGGTCACTAATGCATGCTAACTTGTGACATTAAGCTTAAGCGATCAAATGCCGGTGTTCCCTGCTCCGCTTTGGACGTTTATTCAGAATAAGCTTCTTCCCCCAGCCGGCTTACAATCTCAATCAGAAGTGAGGTAATCAGTCAGTGCGTTGCAAACTACGTACTCGCCAAGCCCAGAAGTGTGTTACGGGTCGAGCGTAAGGCTACCAAATTACGCGGGCTAGCGGATGAATAGCATCCCGACTGCGCCAAAAATCGAAGCTGTACTCGGCCCAAAGAAGACTTTTGGGATTCTGGTCCCGAATCATTGGGCTTGAGTCGCTGTGAGATGTATGCATATCGGCAAACCTTCTGCGAACGCAAGAACGGCATTCAAGAAACACGATCCCGAGCCTTGTGGTAGATGCAAATCGGCGGCCCTTATCGCCCTTCCGGAAACGAAAGGTTGGAGTTCTATGGATGAGAAATACGACCGACTCGATGCCACACGCTAAGAAATACGACGTGGCTTGATCGAGAGCCGCGAATAATAGTGGAGGAACAAGGCTGTGGTTGAGTCTTTCGTGGGAATCAGCCTTGCAATATCCCGAGAGCAAGCCGAAGAATCCGGAAATAGCAGTACTAATTGCCCTTACTTATGTCTGGAACTGGAGTATAGAAAGGTCGTAAACTCTGCGACTGAAGCGTACCGAGTCGAAGAGTAGAAGGAAAAA
Source organism: Phialocephala subalpina (assembly GCA_900073065.1). NCBI lineage: Eukaryota > Fungi > Ascomycota > Leotiomycetes > Helotiales > Mollisiaceae > Phialocephala > Phialocephala subalpina. Next base: position 872,239 of record FJOG01000008.1, on the reverse strand, counting down.
GGGGAGTATGAATAGAAGCAGACCGATCTGTAATTGTTTCGGTTCACGGTAAGAGCAATAAATTAGAAAGATGTGGGAGAGCCTAACAGGTGGCGAGGTACGATAATTCGGACGGTGATATGAGGCCTGTCCTAGAGTCGTTCCACCCAGCATGATGGGCAACGAATCGTTTGCAGGGTGAAAAAGGGGTCGGGGTGCAGCGAGCGTCCTGTAAGACTGACCTGTAATCGAATGGGCATAAGTGGCCACTCGACCTTGCCACATCAAAAAGTAATACAGTAGCCAACAGTAATGAATTGTAGTAAGAAGTTTGTCCGAAGATGTGGATGTATTTCATTGCGAGGCAGACCTCGAATGTAAGTATGCCGTCCATCACTATCAATGCCATCAGAACCAAGCCCATGTCTGCGAACTACTCGGTAGTTTCAAGAGCAGTCAAGGCTCGGGCCGCGGAAAGATGTCTTCTAATCGCTTTTCATCCTGCAATGGACCAAGCATAGACGTTGTGCTGAAATGCACCTCCGAGGGTATCTCTCAGATGCTTCTACCAGCTTCCCATCTCGATGTCGAGGCTCGTAATTTTCGTGTATCTTGGCATCCATCAACTCTTGCCTTTGCCTTCCTCAAGACCCATCTGCTTCATGCCCTCCGCGATCTTCTTCGATTGTTCATCCTCGGCGGTATTGTCGTCCTCGCCCATTTCCTCATCAGTTTCAGCCTCCCCCTCACCAGTCTCTCCTGAAACACCCTCCTCAAGTCCTTCTCCGCCCTCTTTCAGAACCCATTCGACGACTTCCTTCTTATCATTCAGCTCTGCTTCGTAGACAGCATCGTGACCTCGTTGATTTGTAATTGTGGGGTCTGATCCTTGCTCCAGAAGGACCTTGACAGACTCCAAATGTCCATTTAGAGCAGCCCAATGTAAAGCCGTATTTCCAGCACTATTTTGCGAGTTCAGGATCGAGAGCATCGTAGGGTTTTGGGGTGAGGGAACGGAGAGAGCTTTGCAGAGTTCGGCGAGGAGAGCTATGATTCACTGGTCAGCTATTATTCATATCATCTTGGAGACTCTCTCGTATCTCAACTCACCATGATGACCGTTAGCAGCAGCCATATGCAATACTCCATTTCCACTCTGCTCGTCCCTCGCAGCTCGCACCAACTCGACCACTGAAACATTCCCTCTCTTGCAGAGCTCATTCTTCAAGATATCGAATTCCTCTTTGTCACCAGTACGCGCATAGTACAGAAGATCATTGATCTCGTCCTCGGTCAGTTTGGGCGCCATTTTTGCTGGCTTCTCTTCGAATGTGTGTTCTTGTGGGGGACAACAAAATATTTTGGCAAGAGCTTATCGATAGTGGCTGCCAAGACAAACCATCTTGATCACGTGTTGGCCCCTCTTCAAACGCCCCAAGCGCCAACTCATCTCCGAGACATCAAAACAGGATTCTGAAAACCTTCAACTCTTTACTTTCTTTGTACATATTGAAGAAGAGGTTTGTTCAGTGCTAGACGAGGGCTTCAGAACGTTCATCATGCCTCGAATCCGCCTAGAAGATATTAGAGATGATAGTCAGGAGCTGATCGAACATTCAGTTGAGATTGTTGGAAGAGGAGCCTCATGGATGTGGCATGGGTTTACAGATTGGGTGCTTCAAGATAATATTATTGAGGTGGCTGTTGGATTGATGTAAGTTGCCAATAACTTCTGCCTCAACCCTTGAATCTCGGAACCTCATACTGACAATGCATAGCCTTGCTGCTGCCTTCACAACGGTGGTCACCTCCTTCGTCTCAGATATCCTTTTGCCACCCCTATCGTTGCTTCCATTCATCAATCGCAACATGGATGAGAAGTTTGCGGTCCTCAGAAAGGGTCCAAACTACAATCAAACTATGTCAATCGGTTATAATACTATGCAGCAAGCAGCCGACGACGGTGCAGTGGTTCTGGCTTACGGGTGAGTTACTTGTTTTCAAACTTTTTACGTTTCTTCTATGTCCCTTTACATATTACCCTACTGCTTCCTGATGCTAGTTTCATATCTTTTCTTCAGGGACTGAGATTTTTATATTTGAATGGAGCTGACTTCAAGGGCAGGAGCTTCCTCAACAAAACCATCAATTTCATCGGTGTTGGGCTGGCGTTGTACTTACTTGCAAGTATCTACGAGTTCTTCAGCAAAGATACCGTCATCAAGTATCAAGTGAAGTGCCGTTACTGCAGGAAGCGAATCAGCGAAAAGGTAGTTACCCAACTTCCACTCCCTCCCAAATTCATCGCAATCTCCCAACTAAAGTACTGACTCCAAAACAGGCCGTCCGTTGTGTCAACTGCACGAGCTGGTTGGATGGACGAGAGGATAAGTAGGCAATGCAGAACGCTGGAGTGTTGACGTGCATGGTCACGTGCCTCATTGAGTTCATGAAGTGGGACTGTATATCGTTTGTTCTAACACAATTATCTTTTTGAATAACGAGCCAGGAGTTCTTTCTTCAATTTTCAGATTGAAACCATGATTTTTGCCCTCATTCTCTTTATTCTGGCAGACCTTCGACTATCAACGCTGACATCCACCACAAAGAACCTTCAGCGTCAGCAGCCTCTCCACCCCAGTACCAACAACAGTAACAAGCCTCACTTCGGGCACCATACTACCATCCATCTCATAAGTTCTTTCCAAATCATCCTTCATAGTCGACTCCACAATCCCGCCCAATCCCCAATTCTGCATCAGCACCAACTCCAACGCCTTCGCACTCGTAGCCCACAAATGTCGAAATTGATACAACTCGGTAACAATAATAGCCAAAGTTTTCACCCCAGGAAATTCTCGGTAGATTTTAGCTGCTAACGGAAAATAATAACCAGGGTTTTGGTCTGTGATGGTCGCGCTCCGATCGACTACGTACGAGTCGTGGTCGAGATACAGTGCGAGGTTTTGGACTTCTTGACGTTCAACTAAGCTGACGTAGTTGACGAATATATCCAAAAGCTGCCATTCGTTGAACAAAAGCAGTGTGTCACGTCGTGGGTCAAAGAAGGTCTTGTGTTAGAGGGTCGAGAGTGATTCCGAGGGTCGAGAGTGATTCCGAGGGTCGAGAGTGATTCCGAGGGCGAAGCAATGAAGTATGGCTTCCATCTCTTCAAAGCGAGTTGACGGGATCGAGAACAGGCGTGGAGAAGTGCTGGGATAGGACTCAAGGAAATGAAGTTCGACAGCTCGTCCCCCTCGATGAGGCTCCCTCGAGCTCCGGTGTGGACGATGCGGGGCTCAGCGAGTGCTATGGCAGCTTCCCATATCAAGTCCCGAATCTCGAGAGAAATTCTCGGGCTGCTGAACTGTGGGAAGCTGATGATAGCCATGGATGATCAAGTGTTTTCTGTTACGTCGTGCCTTTCGGAAATTTGAAAAAGTTGTTGATGATGCTTGGAAAGTTTTCCGTGTGGCAGCTGCATGTCTCAGCCAATGTCTCATTCACAGTCTCTTTAAATCCGCGATTGTCAAAATTCAAGTCTATTCAAGAGTTTTTACAGTAATATGCTCTGTCTCTTGTTTAGCAAGTTCTGATTCAAAGTTGTGACGTCGCGAAAATATTTGGAGGATACTGTTGTGGGTCCACTGCCGCTTTTTCATTTTGCTTCCCTCCACATTGGCCGCAAGAGGTGAGAAGGCAAGTAAATCTCGTCAAATTTCTCTCAATTGTCTTCGGCTCTTATTTTCAGTCTTCTGTCTCGACGTGTTCGGCCCAGCAATGGTCGAGCCGGGCCGTGCTAGAAGGAGCGGTGACTTCGCTGAGGCTCAAGGTACCACTTGAGACTCATGAGGAAGCAAGGCAGAGATAAACTTTAAAAACAATTGGTCTCCAGAATATTAAGCTTACTAGGAATAAGCATTCGCGGCGACATATTTTCGAATTGATTGAATTGTCGGATGAACTGATGGACCGGTGCCGTTTTTGCCTGCCTAACCGGAATTTGACTGGAATCCGACTGACAAAGCGAAAGCTGTTGAAAACACGCCAGGCAGGAAAAGGAGAGGTAAGCGAACCCCCTGCCTGTCCACTATATATTCCTCTCACCAACGCACTATTCATGCATTGACAGACCGGCGCACCAAGAACTTCGCGGACGAAATTGCAAACAAGCGGTCATCATCTCCTCCCTTAGCCGTCGGATCGCAACCACCTACTGGCTAAAAAAGAAAGAAGAAAGTTACAAGATGTTATCCTTGGTAAGTCGTGTCTGGACAGCTTTCGACCCGCCGACAGTTCAGAAGAAGAGCGACGCTATCAGGTTCGGCATCTTAGGAGCCGCGAAAACTGCGTAAGTGTCCACTGAAGCCTGGGAATATCTTTTGAGCTGTGTCGTCGTCAGTACATTGTTGACACTGAATAGTCCCCTATCGCTGATTACGCCAGCCAAGTCACATCCTGAAGTCGTTGTGCAAGCTATCTCTGCTAGAGATCGTACCCGAGCCGAAGCATTCGCAAAAAAGTACGGTATACCCGATGTCAGACACTCGTATCAAGGTGGGTTGGACTCTTGACTGTCGATTTTCACAGACTAGTGAGTGCTAATCATGTGTTTACTCAAGAAATTCTCGACGACCCGAACATTGATGCCATCTATATCCCACTGCCCAACAGTCTACATTTTGAGTGGGCCGTCCGCGCTATCCGTGCTGGCAAGCATGTCTTACTTGAGAAACCCTCCGTCTCCAACGCAATCGAAGCCAACATCCTTTTCAATCTACCGGAATTGTCTCAACCAAACGCCCCGGTCCTGCTGGAAGCCTTCCACAACCGCTTCCACCCTGCCGTCCACCTTTTCCGATCCTTTATTAACCCTGCTGACGTCGTGCACGTCCACACAGACTCGATGGTCCCGTGGTTGATGACTGCTAAAGGTAACATCGAGTTCAACTACAATCTCTCCGGTGGCAGTATGATGATGCTAGGCACGTACAACTTCGGCATGCTACGCATGATCTTTGACGACGAGCCGGAGGAGTGCTTGACTTGCGATACCAGTATTTTCGGCGATGGTATCCACGACAAGTGCGATTACGACTTCAAAGCCGAATTCCGGTTCCCAAACGGCGGCATAGGCGAGGCGACTACTACTATGAGGGGTCCCATTCTGTGGAAGCCATCCGAGGCTAGGGTGACGACCAAGGAGGTCGTGGTCCTCGACAACACGCTCCCGCCCGCCCAGGAAAAAGTTCTGACGAGACAGGTGACATTGCACGGCTTTATGAATGCCGTCATCTAGCATCGAATCGACGTAAAGGACTCCTATGTAATCCGCAACAAGGAGGATCACCAGCCGGTCAGGAAATGGGTCGAGCCTAAGTCACACAATGCTTACACCTACAAGGAAGCTGGTGGTGAATTTGCGGACTTACCCGGTGAGGACTGGTGGATATCGTTTCGCTACGAGCTTGAGGAGTTTGTAAATCGGGTCAAGGGTCGTCAGACGCAGTACTGGGTCGGTGGAGATGACTCAGCTAACCAGATGAAGATGATCGATATGGCCTATGAGAAGAGTGGGCTAGGACTGCGGCCAACTAGTTCGTTCCGGTAACCTGAAGCCTTCCTTTAAGGAGGAAGAGAGGTTCATTCAGTGCGACAATACTGGTTTCGTTTCCTCACGTGGTACTTCGATATACTCAGGTATTCGATTGTTCTACGCTCTGATGATGATCTGTATCTCAATTTTTTTTTTCTTTCTCGATCTACAATTTCTCCTCCAACCTCCAACCACCAAACCACCAACCCGCAATGACCATTGACATGGCTTCTATGTTGCGAAGCAGCAAAGTTTGTGTTTCCTTTGACGTTTATTGGTTCTTTATTGACCCTCCTTAGCCCAAGAGCCCAGCTGTCGCTGGTAAACAAGGAGGCGTCTCTCCAGAGCGTCGACTTCAAGACGTCAGTATTCCCCATCACGTGCACTGCTCCAACATAGGTTTCTGACAAGGTTCTAGGTTCCAGCTGAAGGTAATCTGGACAATGGTGATCATAATATCGACAACGGCAAGAAAGGTGGCAAATAAATGCCCGCTCACCATTATGTACCATTCTCCTATGCATCAACAGAAAGTTAGCGCGAGAAAGTCCAGAGCTGACAAGACATTTAGAGACCGCAAGGAATTTGGACTTGCCCGGCTCCAAATGTCCAAGGCTGAGCTCAAATGGATCAGACCATTCTACGAGCATCTGTAACGAGACATTTATGCCGACCATCCCAATGAGCCCATACAGATTGTCAGAATCACCGATCGAGAACTGGCCAATCTGAATGTCTGTCGCCAGTCACAGGGAAGAAGGTCAGTTCAATTGCTGCGAGCTCCCGATTCATCCGAATCATTGGCTGTGCCAGCAGCTATCAGACGGTACGAGCGATTTCCGGCAGAGGTAGTCAAGAAGTCTAATTTACTGATGGATTATGTGATGTTCATCGTCACAAACTACAAGTTGGAGATTGGGCAGGTTGGAGAATCTGACTAGCTATTTAAGAGCTCATTGTAAGCTTCCCTTCCTTTAACCTGACATATGACTCTCAACAGTCTTATTGCCCTCTGAGACGGTTGCTGATTGACGAAATAGAGGGCATAAATTAAATGGGTGAAAATGCTTGGAGAATGCTCATGGATGGGACGGACATGGGGAACTAGGTCTTGACATGACCTTTGGAACATTTATACGCGTGCTTGCTTTCGCAATATACCCCGGCAAAATGTTCTCGGACGGCAAAACCAACGAACGAATTTGTCAGTTGAGGACGCGGCCTATACGCGTCCTTTAGGTAGTAGGGGGGATACCCCTCTCCTCTGTGTATATATAGCCCTTCTGTAGCCCTTTTCACCACCAATGCAGTCTTTACCAAGCAACTGATAGAATTCATTCTAAGTCCTCTAATATCTCAACCACTCAACCCAGCATCATCACCTTCCAAACCCACTTCAAAATCTTGCAAATTTCATCCAACGCCCACAACACTGCACTCAAAGTACCAAACATCATCATCGGCACCAAACTTAGTGTAACATGTCCAAAGAACCCTCTTCTCCTCGCCACCGTATCCCAGATCTCCGTTTCCATCACCTGTTTCGCACCTTCCCACTTCCAAGGGCCAGCCAACCTAAACTTAGTATTAACCTGCGCACTCAAAGCCCAACACAGCACCATCTTCCACCCCATAGGTAAGATTTCAGTGAAGGAAGGAGCGGAGCCCATGTCGAGAGCGAGTTGATAGGCGTAGGATTCATGGTCTACACCGTATGTTATGCGGCTGCTGATTAGGTGATGAAGACGATAGTGTGAGGTTGGGGTCAGAGGGGAAGGGAGACGATTGAGGAGATTGAGGATCCAGAGTTGTGCTTGCATCTCAGAGAGAGGAGGGATGGCACCGAAACTGGGACGCACAAACCCGATGAAAGCTACACTCTCATCACCGCTCTTCCAAATGCTCCTCATATCAGCATCTTTCGGCAACAGATACTCTTCACCAAGAAAAGGGAACGATTGAGTGTAGCCGGTCGCCAGAATCAATATATCTGGCTTGCAGGTCTTGGATCTCATGACTTCTGCTTCTGGACGACCGTTCTCGACGAAAGTTACGATGCCTTTCTCACTGATGGATTGGGGCCAAGGGGCTAGGTCGATGGCACGACCCTGCGTGGAGACGAGAGGGACTTGAGCGATGTAGGAGCGGAGGGTGTTGAGGGCTGATGAGGTGCGGTATTGGGAAGTTATGTAGGGCATTGCTTTGGTGGATTTGTTGAAGAAGACTTGGCAGGTCAGAATCAGCTCGTTCTTGTCTCTTGACCAAAGCGAACTTACTTTTCGAAGCATGAAAGCGTTCAGGAGAAATCTCGCCAACCCATTGGTCAAGACCAGCTTTCGTTCCAGACACCAACCAAGTCGTCCACTTGGCGAATCTGTCATAGTACCACCAAGGCAGGAATGAATCTCGCAGAAGCGGGTGCACGTATGCAGTGTCGAACAAACTCGCAGCACCGACATCATACGGGACATTACCTTGAGGGGCGGCAGTAGGCTTCATGCCGAACCATGATGGCTCAGGAGCACGCTGTATCTCGTCAGAAATTATCCTTCGGCACCAAGAGAATTGACAAACCTTAGGAGCACATAAGAAACCATCTCGATGACAAAGGGTAACAGAATTAGTGTTGGAGGTAACTGCTAAATGAGCAATATCCATGCCTGTCTCCCCACTCCCGACAATCAAAATGTCTTTACCATCACCGAACTGGTTTCTCTCCTTGAACCGCGAGGAATGAATCACATGTGGAACGCTTTGCAGGCCATCGATGACTGGGATGTTAGGAATTACATGCAACCCGGAGCAGATAGCAACAGCATCACAGTGCCATTCGAATGCTTTTCCTGCTTCGATGTACTGGATGATGTGACCACCATTGCTACCGCGTTGGATTCGGGTGACTGTGGTCTGAAGGTGAATGCTAGGCCAGAGATTGTACTTCTTGGCATAGCCCTCGAGATAGGTGCAGTACTCCTTGGTTGACAAGAAGTCGGGCGAGTCAGGGGTGTAGCGGTAGTCGGAGAAGGTGGTGAGTTGTCGAGAAGACACAAGCTAGAAGTTTATTAGTATTGATTGATGAAGGTATTGTTGACTCACCTCAGCATCTTCGTAATCACGGTGCTTGAAAGTACCACCGATAAAACTTTCTGCTTCGAATAATCTTGCCTCAAAAGCCTCCGCACCAGGGAAGAATTCATGAGCAGTGAGCAGGTGCTTGAGGGTCGTGAGTCCTGATGGACCTCCTCCAATGATGGCAACCTTCATTTGTGAAGAAGTTATCCAAGCAGGTTTGTGCTAACGATGTTCAAGGCAAACAGTAACAGGAGTGCAAATACGTGATTAAAATGGATGAAGGAGGATTAAATAGATGAGAGAGAGGAGTTCGCATTTTATATGTCTCAACTCAAGGTGAGTTATGCGGAGACTGACCTCTGACTCTGCTGTATTGCTCATTGGCATATCAAAATAGTGAATTTACTAACTGGGAGATCCGATTGCAGATGCTCGTCTCTCTCTTTTCGGTGTGGCTTGGAGAATGTGCTAGCACAACAGGACATCGTGATAAGATCGTATTGTGAGGTCCAGTAGCACAACAGTATATCGCAATAAGATCGTATTGTGGGGTCCATTAATGCGAGAGGCGCGGTGAGTAGAAAGCAGAATGGTGCGGTGTGTTGATCCCATCCATCAATGTTGGTGGAGTTCTGAGACTTGCATGTTGGCAAACTTGTCGAGTAATCAATGCTATTCGAGCCTCAGTGGTTGCACACTGTTAGGAAGGAACGAGAAAGAAAGAAGCTAAATTTACCAGCATCACGGCACAGCTATTTAAATATGATAGATCCTCTCGAATCTGTAGATGATATGCATGACACCCCTTCCAGTAGGCCGGTTTTGAGATCCTCAAGTCACTGCATGCCAATGAAAAGCAAGTCCGTATCTCGCACTCTCGCACTTATCATTCGCGTGTGCCACTTTGTCTGCGCCACCATCGGAATGTACTATATCTATCAAATCAGCTCTATGACTTCGCATCCGTCGCAAATAAACACTCAAGCCAGGCCAGATTGGCACCATGTCCATTCAGATAGTGTACGCCACATTGCACAGCAACGTAAGCTTCCCAACATGGTCAGCAATCCGGACCCCAGGATCAGACTATTGAAGTTGAACATTCTCGACTTCTCCCTACTGTGAACTTTAAATCAGGCTTACCCTGACCCCAGAATCAGGTTCGGGTCAAGGCCTGTTGCCGGTTCAATCCTCCACAGGATGAATCGGATGTAGTAGACCTGTTCGCGATACGAGCGACAGGTCTGATATGGGGTGCATCGCGCCTGTAAGCCGCGTCTCGACGACGGATCCTGCACTGCGAACTTCCAATTCTTCACGTCAGCCCGCCACCGGTTTTCGTTAGAACGTTGCACAAGCGCAGCCGAGATCTTGTAGCCGAGAAGAATGAGTTGGTTGTCTTGTCAGGGAGAAGAATTGGTGCTGTGATCACTGAATCGAGCTCGACAGAGTCATTGATACTTAACCTTGGCTTGGTAATTGGATAGGTGATCTGCATACTTTCATGTACCTATTAGAAACGACATCAAAGTAATCGGCCGTAAAACATGCAGTCGCCAACCGACAAAGTTTCAGTAATCGCCACAGAAGAAATATACGGAAGCAGAAGTTGGAGGAGGAAAAGTATAAACGAGGGAATACTCATCAACTCATCGCCCTATCACCTAAACCATCCCCTTTTCTTCTGTTCCCAAGTCCCTCCAAGCATCTCCACAATCTCCCTATTCCTCTTCGAAGTCGCTGTCTCTAAAGCAGTCATCCCCGAGTGATTTTGTCGATGCATTTCAGCTCCGACAGTCACAAGCATACTGGCCATCAGCACGCTGCCCATTCTAGCAGCTTCGTGGAGGGGGTATTGCCCGGCCGGTCCTCAAGATTAATGTTGACTTCCTGGATTCCCAACAGCTGCTGCATACTCAACGCGATATCTCCGAAAGATCCGCTAGCTACAATATGCAATGCGCTACGGCCTTGAGAATCCTTGACATTGATATCACGACAGGCATCGGAACGGAATATGATCCTTGAAGAACAGCACCACCTCCTTTTTGAACGGCATACATAAGGGCACAGGGTGCTGAACCACATTTCTTGTGGACATCTGCACCACTTTGAACGAGGAGGATGACCATCTCATGGTCTCTAGCCTCGATTGCCAGCGCTAGAGCACTTTGACCAGACCTAGTGCGGAACTCCATCTCAGCGCCAGCTTTCACCAGAGCTCGTGCAGCTGCCAGACTCCCATTCGAGGCTGCTAGAAGAAGGGGCGTGAGGCCATTTGTATCTCTGAGTTCTAGGTGTGGTTTATGCGCTAGTATCATTGGGATGAAGTGTTGACACTTTGAGTAGAAAATTGCGTCATGAAGCACGGTCCGGCCATCTTCGATAGTTCTGTCTTGACAAAACAATTTCGCTGCCTAGATTTATAGCTTGACTTGGGCTTTGTGGTCGCAATCTTCAGCCCTGCCTTCTCAACACGCTGAGAACCGAGTGAAGGGTCGCTGAACCTGCCTCATCAGGAGGGTTAATGTCCCAACTTCGGCGATGATGGCCTGAGAAAGCTCGACCCGCGGGCTAGTCAACCCCTACCACGAGCCCACCAAAAGCTTCATTCGACCTCCCCAGTCCATTACTCACAACACTGCGAAACCTCGCATACATTAAATACAAACAGATCTTCACGATTGGAAAGCGTAAAGTAAGAATCTTCAAATGAGACAGCTCCGGCTTGAATCGAAGGTTGCGCCTCGAAGGTATGCTGGACTGAAGTTGAGGGCCAAATGCGCTCGCTAGATATCAGAGCCTCAAACGAGGCGCTGAAGAAAAGTGGTCGGGACATTCCCACCTGGAGAGATATTACATGCACCTTACAATTCCGGGCTTCCAGGACCTCGCAGTGCAATCCTCACGCTACACAATGAGAAAACTTCGAAATTATATCGCGAACAGGCAATTTGAACTCCAAACTCACTCAAATGCACTGAATAAATCAAAACTCCACGGATTATATGCATACGAAATTTCAAATCGATTGTGCCGTCGATGGTGCTTCAAACTTCGATCCCTGGTCGGTCCCCGACACCCTGGTGCCCCGTCGTAGACATCGAATCATCCCAACGCTGTGATCACTAATCGAGGTCGTGTGGATGAAATAATTAAGTAATACCGCTGATAAAGGATTGTGGTAGTGAGTGCTCGGCGCCATGGGCATGCTACCCGATCACAGGGAAGCATCGCGAGACTGTACTGTGACGAAATGATTGTTCAAGGCACTTGCCGAATTGAGTCGGGATTAGGAAAGTCAAAACGCAGCATGGAGTCACGACGCATTGAGAGAACATTTATCTCCCAGGTATTGAGGTGGATGAAGCTCTTGATTAGCACATCTAGCCCTACCAGCAAATCGCCTCAGGTCTTGACCTCTCCCATAGATTGGTATCATAACCCCAAACTCCATTCCATGATGCCTCCATCAATCAGACAGAAGCTCATCGCAAACCAGCAATTATCATTAGCAAATACTCCTCCTACATATGCATAGTATTCCAGCTGTTCCCGATGCTCCAAACCTATTTCTACAATTCACTCTTCCAGCAACTGACTCAAGATCAGACTTTGCACCATCGTCTCATCAACAATGATGCGGATCTTCTTTGGTGCCGGCAGATCAGCATCTGCCTCTGTAGGTCCTCTCTTCCTCTTCTTCGAGCCGCCACTGGGAGGTGGAGGGCCGAAGACGACTTTATCGGCCGCGTTCTCGTTGCCTTCAACGTAGAGAATGTCATAGCTTTGGTTCTGTGCATCTGCCTCTGCAAGCCGCTTCCTCGCTTCCTGGTAGTCGACAACTTGACCAACTCGTGTTGGACCTAAAGCTCTCGTGAGAAATAGATAGGCCTTTCGCTTCTCTTGAGTACTGCCTTTGCCAGTAACAAGTAAAACAGAACGCCCTGCCAAGAGCTTCTCCCTAGAAGAGAACACCTCTGCGAGTTGAGCATCAGAAGCTGGATAAGGCGAAATCGTTCTACTGCGGATAGCATTGCCAAGGAATGAAGATTGACCGGCACAAAGTAGATACGGCGTCCAATCAATGATGGACAACTTGGATACACACGCAGAGACCCAACGACCCGATATGCACGGTAGACCGAGTGCTAACGCCTGCATGTATTTTGCCTTGCGACTGTGCTCGTCGGCGATGAGCGCTGTAAAGCCAAGTCGGCTTGCGGACTCGGAAAGAGAGAGCTCGACATCTTCGCCGGCAGTCTTTGGAATTGCGTTGAACAATGCGTCGAATCCTTCTTGAAGGATGCGGCCACCATTGTCCACAATCAGCTTCGTGACGCAATCCCTCTCATGGTCATCTTTGACGTAGGAGACCGCGAAGGCCATCCCTTCAAACAATACAGACCCGTTCTTCGGTCTTCCAGCCTTGTGGGCAGATATAGGCGTAAGTGCTAAAGGGTCTTCACTCTCGTCTCGCACTAGGTTGGCAGTAGATTGCCTCTTCGAGGCTCTGGTTGGTAAGACGGGCTTTTCGTCAACGACTGTAGCGCCTGATTTTCGCTTGGCTGTCCTCCTCACAGGAGCAGGAGCTGGTATAAACGGGTTGTCTGATTTGCCTTGACTCTGGGTCGTGGCTCGTTCAGAGGGGCCGGGATCAGGTAGCACAGGCCCTGAGGTGGATGCAGGCGTTGACGAGGCGCTTGACATGCTAGCAGTACTAGCTTTGGTTTTGGCAACACGAGAAGCTTGCCTCGGGGTCGTAGTTTTCTTATCGTTAGATCGTCTCAAAGATTTCGAAGGTTCTTTGAGCTCGCCTTTTGTCCTTAGCCCCGATCGTCTTGTCGATGGCGGTCCCGGTTGTTCCTCTCCAGCCGGAGCATCAATTGGTTTGTCGTTTGTCTCATCCAAGGAGGTTGTTTCAGGAGCCATGCCATTATTCGTGTGAATCACAGGTTCCTCTTGGGCTTTGCTTGGCTTTTCATTAATGCTAGTCTTTTCCTGCTCTTCGTCCACGCCTAGTGGTTCTTTATCAACAGTCTTTTCTTTCTCTTGAGCCTCAGCTGGTGCTTCCTCACTGGCAGCCTTTTCTTCCTGGTCGTCCCGCGGAGATTGAGGTACTGGAGCTTCAATAGCTGGCGTCGTCGTCTCTTGAGGCATAGCACCTTTTTCTGGCTCGGGCACCGTGTTTGGTGCGGTTGCGATTAATTCTCGAGGCGCAGGGACAATTTTTGGTT
>FJOG01000008.1:679483-857839 GCA_900073065.1 Phialocephala subalpina | reverse complement strand
AATACTTGGCTGCCCTTGTCCTGGGAGCGTGGATGGAACATCGGATGATGTGGGGGGCTCAACGGGCGTAGTAGTGCCCGAACGTGCGTTGCTTCTCCGAAAGCTGCGCGGTCGTGGAGCTGGCCGTTGCGGCGAGACCATGGTCACAGCCCTCTCATCAAAATTCGGATCTTGAGTAAATCCAGGAACCTCGTTGAGATCAATTTGAGTTTCCCCCCGGAACGAAAAGGCAACAATCTCGCCAATCGGTCGAATCCTCTCCTCCGGTGGACTAGTTTCCGGGACCAGGCTATCTGAAAGCACGTGGGATTTCGAAGCCATGGGTGTCCGAAGATGATTGCTAGACATCTCTTGAAGTGGCAGACTCGGCTGTGGCAGAGAGCTTTCATTTGCATCTGCATTCTCCGCCTGTGCCTCTGCCTGTGTCTCTTCGTCAACGTTCATGGTATCGTGAGCCATAGGTCCTTTTTCTGGCAGCAGATCCATTTGGGGTGTAGGTTTGCGTGATTTCGACGGAGTGTTCGATGTCGGGAGGTCTGGCTCACTTTCAGGGATAGTACCAGCACCTTTGACTTGACCAAACGATCCTTGAACTTCTTCGCGATCAAGAGGGGCAGCATTAGGGTGATGGCCCGGTAGACCCTGAGAATCAGCAATAACTTCGTCTTGCTGTGTAGTATGCTGTGTGTCGCGAGCATCAAATCCCTCGCACTGCGCAAGATACTCTTCTTGGACGCTTCGGCGTCGCCCAGTAGATGGAACTTCGATACCTGGCGAATTCGATGAAGTTGGTCGACTGGACGTAGGTCGTCTTGCAGGAAGTGCAACAGATGACATTTCTCTTTGGATTCTGACCTCCCTCTCCCTCCGCTTGTTCCTTGGGGCCGGTTCAGCCTCAAAATCTGAGCCATCGGTGTCCGAGTCTGCGTGCATGCGTCTCCTCCTCTCCTGTGACTCCTTCATGGAGACATAAGGCCGAGGCTCGTCAATTCGAGATGATCTGGGTCCCACATCAAAAGATTGCACGCCAGAGGTCCTAGGGATCGCGGCATCTGGAAAATCGCTTGAAGCAGCCAAGATGTTGCGAACGGATGACTGTAGCGGTGATGTCTCTGGGTCCTTCAATTTTTGTAGTCGTCCCAATGGAGAGGAGCCTATTCGCTGTCTCTTCGGTGGTGAAGAAAAGTCGTTGTAGACGTCTGGCGATGGCCGAGAAGACGTGGGACTGGCTCGATGACGAGCAATTGATGAAGGTTGAGTAGCTCCGAACATATCTAACGGCTTCATTACAGAGCCTTTGTGTGCAAATGGATTGATGGGTGCAGCTGGAGTCTGCGGATCGTAGGTCGGGGTAGAAAAGTGTACACCAAGTTGCGGGGCTGCAAAGGAAGGATCTTGCGAAGGCTCGTCGTCCATGTCATCCATGTCATCAAGTTCTTCTTCCATTGCGTCTGGCTCGAAGTCAATCTTGACGTGCCCAGTGTCGTTCTCCCCGTATGTGTATGCTGTCGATTCTGTCCGCGCAGAGAACTGCTTCGAATGTAAGGCGTCATGAGGCGGATTTGGTATGGTATCATGAAACTCGGCATCGCCATCGTCTGGTGTCGCAGTTGAAGGGCATTCGTCAGGGATCTGTTGTTGAATATCGAAGTGTTCGTACACGGATTCAGAATTCTCTTGTGTCAAAGACATCGAGCTTTTTTGTGTAAGGTCCTCCATTGCTTGAACACGTTGAGACTCCTTTTCGAGAGAAACCCGATACTGCTCTGCAAAGTTAGGTGGTCGTGCCTCGTCGCCCGCAACTGTGTATGGTCTCAGTTTCCCGTTGCTATCACGTCGAACCCGAATGTGAGCAGATGGTGGTGTAGCATCCTCCGCGGCTGTATACGCTCTCAATTTTCCCCGACTGTCGCGTCGAAATTGAATGGGAGCAGCTCGTGGCGTGGCATCCTCTGCGGGAGTTTCTTCGGGCTCAGGCTCAGGTTGTTGCGAAAGTAGATCTTGTATCAGTTGAGAGATATCTTCGCCATTGTCGCCATGCTCTTCTGCATCATCATCACTCTGCTGCTCAACTTCGACCTCGGTTTTGATGGTGACAATCGCGTCGAGGCTGGCGGACGCGATTTGGTCGGGCGTGTTGGTAGGCTGAGCAGGGCTCGACTACAAAAGCGGTTAGCTGCCTGCTCCCTTGCCCCTGACCTGGTCGAAGGCTTGAGGGGCGCCTGCAGATCTCTCACCAACAACGTCCTCTGGAAATCCTCGCAGTTTTGAGTGTCCCAGTCTGGAACATCTCCATTCATTGCAGCCTCTTCTGCCTTCCTCAAGGTTGTGTGCGGCATCGTATCATGGTCGCGTTTGATGAGAGAAGTGGCAAAACGCGAAGATTATCGCCGATGGGAGTTAACCTAAGTCCTGAGCCTAAATGGACCAGTGCATTTCGCCGATTCACGTGAGCTTTTACGCTGAATGGGGCAAGCGCCAGCTCTTCCCCTGCCTTCACCATCGCTCCCTTCTCACTTTCACACTCAAAGATCGCCATCTCAACCAGGCAGTCATGTTCTTCGATACGTATCGGTGTCCAGCACTGACTCTGGACCTGGCCAAGCGGCTGCAGACTGCCGCCCTTCGACAAGGCAGAAGCCTTGAAGGATTCTCGCGGCATGGCACAGGCTCCTCATTTGCATTATTGGATAAAGCTCCAACACTGGAGTTACATGATTCCCCACATTGTCATTCGGAGGTTGCCTCCAGTCGTCGGTGAGTCAATCGGACAGCCTTACCGTGGTTGAAGCCTAGAGCTAGTCAAGTTGTCCGATTCCCCCATTGGGATATAAGTCGAAGTGCTCGCTCGTATTCCATAACAGATCACACAAATATTTTCCCCTCTTCTTCATTCAATTCCGTTTCCATACAAGCAATTCACAATGGCTCGAACTATGGATGCCCCTCCAATTGCTTCTGTCGAGAAGACAGAAGTCAAATCCAATGGCGCTGTCAATGGCCATACCAAATCAGAGGACAAGCCTACCGACACCAAGGAAGAGGAAGTCACGAAAGTCGGCATGGAGTGTGACCTCAAGAATCTCTATCAGAAAGAGGATGACCGAGGTCGTCACACCTGGACCGACAAGTATCCAGATGATCTCGATGAGGCAGCTGAGAACGAGATCACAGCTCGTTATGCCATTCTCGTCCGCAACAAGAAGAGTTTCGACTCTCGAAAAAAACTCGAGATCGACAGCATCGTCATTCAGAGTCCTCTTTTGAAGAACGTCCTGACTAAGGTCTTGAAGGACTATCCAGGTAAGTCAATTCAATGAATGAATGACCCAACTCATACTAACATTCTAGGTGTCACCCCAACCCTCAAACGACTCATCTTCCAAGCCCCATTCAACGCTTTCGTTCATCGATGGACCGAGCTCACGAAAGCACTCGACCAACAAGAAGACAAGGAAACTAGGAAGCATCTACAACTGCTCTACAACGTCCTCGAGGCAGAGCTCAGAGACATCATCGCAGCCAAGGCCGACTATATCAAGAATAAAGTCATTACGTTCGAGCACCTTTGGACTATCTTCCAACCAGGAGCTACACTCTACACTGAGGAGTGGGGTCGCGATTGCGGGTCCAAGTTCAGCAACGGGAATTATTTCGAGCATGCGAAGTATGGTCCATGCTACGGCGTGAATACCCAGAAGGTCGACTGGGATGGTGACCGCTTCGGTTATGCCAACCACCAGCATTTGGTCTTGGCTTATGGTGGGACAAGACCAATTGCTTCTCTGGATGCCTTTCCATTGGAGTTCCACCCTGAGCAGAAGAAGATCCAAGCCGCGCTCTTGAAGCGAGGCAAACTGTTCGAGAAGTTCCATGGCTACCACTACAAGTACTATAAAGGCTTTGCCATTGGCAAGAATATGTGTGGTCAAGACATCAAAGTCACCGTCGACAGCAGAATCATCATGTAAGTTCTCCCCTCCCCTCCCCTCCCTTCAAGCAACCAACCTAACCTTCTAGTGATACGTTTGCATATGGAAAGTTCAACCCGAACAGCCTTCCTCACCTCGGCCCTCTCAAGATCAAGTCCAAGGCGTCTACCGAGGAAGAAGACTCCGAAGACGAAGACTGCTTTGATTCTGAGTATGATGAAGACGACGGCATCGACACTCCCTCCAACTCCCACGACTCCGTCGCTGGGAAGGAAATCAAACGTATCCCACTCACCGACACCCAACTAATTCACTGCACTTCCCTTCTCAAAGGTTACACCCTCAAGACAAAGCGCTGGTTGTCATTCTTCGTCGATTCCGTCTCCGAAATCATCTTCAACTCCTCCGCCTTCTCCTCCCTCGTCCTCCCACCCGATCAAAAAGAGCTCATCCTCGCCTTCGCCGAATCCCAAGTAAAATACAAAAACACATTCGACGACGTCATCTCCGGCAAAGGCAAAGGAATCATCATGCTCCTATCCGGCGGTCCTGGCATAGGCAAGACCCTTACAGCAGAATCTGTCGCCGAGAATATGAAGACGCCCTTGTACATGATGAGCGCTGGTGATCTCGGTGTCAAGAGTTCAGAGGTTGAGAGTAGCTTGACCACCATCCTCGAAATGGTCGCAAAATGGAACGCCGTCCTCCTCCTCGACGAATGCGACGTCTTCCTCGAAGCACGCTCAGCCCACGACCTGGAGCGCAATAAAATCGTCTCCATCTTCCTCCGCACACTTGAATACTACGAAGGCATCCTCTTCTTGACCACCAACCGAGTCAAAAACATGGATCCCGCTTTCCAAAGCAGAATCCATATTTCGATGGAGTATCCAGGTCTGGATAAAACATCTAGGATGACGGTTTGGAAGAATTTCATTGAGAGGGGTGTTAGTCATGAGTTGTCTGAGGAGGAGATTGGGAAGCTGGCGGATGTGGAGATTAATGGGAGGCAGATTAAGAATGTGCTTAAGACTGGCCAGCTGCTTGCCTGTCACAAGGGTGTGCCACTCCAGTATTCGCATCTGAGAACGGTGTTGAATGTTGAGAGGAAGGAGGCTGAGACGGAGGAGTAAATTGGTGCCTTGTGACAGAAGTTTATCAACACATACATAGACGCTCGCCGACATTGGAGCGACATCCTTTCTAGATAGGACCCGTTTAGAGTTTGACTTCATTCATTTCAGCAATAAATCGAAGCACACACATAGAGCCTCTCCTCGATTCTGCCTGCTCCATCATTCTGATCAAAGGTGACTCCCTCGGCTCGACACCGGCCCACTAGCTCCAAATCCCCAGGTTCCCCACATCTCTACAACCGTCTACATATATATAAATAAGCAAAATCTCCACGTCCTCTGCGGCTCATCCCGGATCGGATCCCAGGACACGGCCGTCGATCTTCAAACAAAACTGTCGGGTTCATTAGAGTGGAAATTTTTGCCACTTCATTCTTTTTCTTTTTTCAGAACAAAAATGAAGCAATCTCAATATTGAATCTTGTCGTTATTTTCAATTTTTTATTTTTGAGGGGTCGCGAAATCTTAAGAATCGTCGCGGGAATGAAGCTGACTGAACATTGCGCTGCGGAACGGGTGATTTTTGGCAGTAGATTTTTGGGACGTTGAATAATGTATCTTCATGATTCTCATCCTCCTATAATGATCTTACTCCTGAAGACACCCTTCTTTCTGGACTTCGATGAAAGATCCAACCATGTCACTATCACCATGCTCCAAGTCGCTCCCAAAATTCAAGTCTTTCGCCTTGTCCCAGTTCGCCCACTTCCCTCACAAACAACCCGACTCCTATCTCCTCCCAAATCCCAACTCATGTCCGACTCACTCTCCTTCGCTTCACTTCATCAACATTCATCCATCTCAGCCTGCACCCTCCTTATCACCCTTCCGTTCGTATCCCTCTCCCTCCCCATCCCCCTATCCAACAGCCTACTAACCTTCCCCAACATCTGAAACGGCCAAAACAATAAACTCCACCACATACCCCAAACCCAAACCAACAACCTCAACCCAAACTCTTTCGCCTCATAACTCTTATCCAGGAACCATATCGCCAGAAAAATGACAAGACATACGCCTGCTAGGATGAGTACTCCTGTCACATGTCAGATATTGTTGATGGTGCTGAGATAAGAGATGGAAGGACGAACCTGCACCATAAGGCCAAAATTCTTCTGCAAGAACTTGCGTTGATGTTAAATGTATAGGGGCTGTGGTGTTGCTGGCCATAGATATCGATGTCGTGAGGCTGGGTGTTGGGGCATCGCGGAGTTCGAGGATAGCGGGGATGGTGAGGGAGGGACAGGGGTAGGTGGATACTTGCATGATGATAAGCTCTTCGCACCGATACCCGCAATTGTTGTTTGAAGACTTCTCAAGTGGTGGTACATAAGTTCAGAGGATGAAATGTTGGAGGCTGAAAGATATTTGAAGGTTCTCGGCGTTTGGTTAGGCAGACAGCGGGGCGCAAGGCTGTGGTGGCTTCGTTGTCGCGAGAGCGCCGCGAAAAGCCATGGCGGTAAGGCTGTCGGCAATTTCAGAGTCCTTGAACGAAAAGAAAGTCCTATTCCATTCACCTTTATTTTTCTCTTAGATTTATTGTCGTCTCATGCCTTCGATTGGACCATTGTTTTGGAGGAGCTCGCTTAAGATAGCACTAGTAAAAGGGGTTGAGGGGTTCGGTGAAGGACTTGGTCTTGGCCAATGAGAAAGGTTTGAAGGTGAGTGGATGATGATTGGCTCAAATTATCGAGGGTTGGTTTTTGTTTGCTTTTGATGCATAAAGGTGCACAAATATAGAATTATTTTGAAGTGATGATCAGTTGTCGAATCTTTCTGATTGATCCCGCAATTGCAGGAGCTTTCAAGATTGGATCAAACGAAGCTCGAGGAACATTTACGCTTCGTTTTACTGTAGAAAAATATGCCAATACCCTTGATTGTTCTCTAGGATTAGCATTAGGTTCATGCCAAGCATATGACAAGCCTCAGCGGCAACCTCATCCTAAAGCAGCCCTTCGGTATCAACCCCCTCGCTTCACTAGTCACCTCTCGCTCGGAATCCCCAATCCGAGCCCGGGGTGACAGGAAGCTAGACAGCAGAGCCCCAGGCACGTCTTCGAAGGGGTGCGTCGCATAGACGGGAGTGCATTCGGTGAGAGACGACGCCTCTTCATGCACACTGAAGGATTTCATCGAGCACGTGGGATGTTTCCAAACCAACTTGAAAGCGGGGTTCGTGTAGCGTAAAGAAGTCACAATGAAGTTTGCACGGTTCAAGAGGAAATCTGTGTTGTATGAGGGGGGATGATATTGCATAATCTAGGGTGATTTGTGGGAGTGTTTGTTTAATTTGGTTGCTGGACTCGACTATTTTTGGGTCAAGGTTGTGAATCGGGGATTTTTGCAGAGTAAAATTGGTGCATTTTCGTCAATTTCGTATTCTCGTCGCTTCCATTTCGTCGGACTCAGTCGAGCCCAAAATCGGATCCCATGCTACTCCACCAGAATGCAAGGTCCCGGTGCGGATAACCGGGGCGGTTTCAAAGCTACATGAAGACTGCTCAGCCCACAAGATCCGCAGATTCCCAAGTTAATGAGAAATAATAACATACCTCTTCTTATACTCGTCTCACTTATTAACATCCCAACCGTCCTCCCCAACCTCAACCTCCCTCCTCTCGGCCTGCAGGTGCCATCAAGCTGCCGGCTCCTCCCATCACTAGGGGTACTCAACTCATGTCAAAAATCCTCACTACTATTCCCCCATCTCTCCTGCCTTTTCTTCTGCCAATCTTTCCAATAAACAGCGATAACAATTGGAATCATGCAACAGAGTATAATCCCCCCACCTCCTATCACAATCGTCGTAGCCCAATCTGCGCCCGAGAACTTATTGTCTTGGTATGTTGTCGCAGCGGCAGATGTCGAGGTGGAGATAGCGGCAGATGTATTTGTTGCAGTGGGGGTACCAATTTTAGACATGGAGGACGGGGAAGAGGGAGAAGATAAAGCAGTAACCGTCACAGTCACGAAATCCGAAATCGCTTTCGAAAGTGTCGCAGATGCTGAACTCGCAGATTCGGTAGATATACCTCGTTGCTCCGAGGACGCTGCGCTGGGGAAGGAGAGTACGATTGGTACACTCGACATCTTGGGCTAAGTGTCTGAAGTATTTTGAAAAGCTTGTTTCGTCCTCGTGGAGCACTTTGGGCCAGTGTGAGATTCAATTCGATTCAATGAGAATGTGTTCGAAGAGAGTCTGGACCAAATACGGCAGATTGGCACGTTTGCCAAGAAAGATGGGGAAATGGGGATGGGACGGGAGCTATGTAAGGAAGAGGAGATGTGGAGATGCGAAGTGGAGGTGTGAAGTGGTCACGAGGATGGGGGATGCCACGATGCCGTGGGGGTGAGGTGAATGGCGTCGAGTGGATGAGACCTGCAGAATGTCATTGCAGGGATTGCGAACACGTTCTTGGGACTGCCAACGTGTTCGTGATACTTCACTGTGAAGTTGATGTGAGAATTGACTGTATACAGCGGACTAAAATTGAAGGCAAGGCAAGGAATGGAGAAGAAGATGGAGTAAAATTGAGATGTTCTGTACCCGTTTCAAAGTTTGTATGCAGTCAAATGTCAAAATATCGAGGTGTTGCAGCTGAACCTTAAGTGGCGGTGTGTCACTGACACATCCGAAAGGAATGTCCATGCCGATCAATAAACCATCGTCGAATCGCCACTCGATGTATGGAGAAGTCATATATCCGATGCAGAAAGAGTATGAAACATTGTGCTGAGTCTCGAGGAAGTGACAGGATCTTAAACAATGAATCCCGCACTCTTATGGAGCATTGAACGACGGTGCACTTGCATCTCGTTACAATCGCTCCGTGTCGGTGGACGGGTACATCGCATTACCCAATACCAGAATCTTGAAAGCGAAGAGCATCGTTTGATGTAGAGTTCAAGTCGTGATAACATGACACGAACTTGCGTACACTTCCAAATCAAGCGAGGGGAAGGAGGGGTAGCAATCCCGAAGGCGTACAACTGTGGTCCACGATTAAAGCTGACATTCACCTGCATATTAGACCCTAACAATATCCCTCAATGCCGGATCTTGAGATACTCAACAAAATATTGCCATTCATCGCCTTGCGGAACTCCAGAAACAATACCCACAGCCAAGACACCCAGCTCCAAGCTCTCAAACAGCAGCATCTCCCAAATCACTTATCCTCCTCGACTCCCTCCTCAACTGACCAGGAACACCAACGACCACCGCTCTCTGTGGCTTCTCAACCCACTCCTCCTCGCCAGGCACAAATTCCCCAAGTCCACTCGGCGCCCTATTCGTCAACAGACTAATCGGCCTGATGCTCGATCCCTCATATCCTAATGACGGCACCGAGCTTTCGTTCATTGAACTCTGTTGATTCAAACTCGGACTTGTGAGAGCAAGATTCGACACCGTGGTAGGAGCAGCAATTGTTTTCTTTGCTGGTGGGCGTTCGTGAGCTGGTAAGGACATATCTCTCTTCGCCTTGCCAATCCAAAGCATCTGCTCGTGCTCTCGCAAATACCTCTCTCCACTGAAAGACTTCTGCACGGTCTCTCTCGCGTGCATTCCCAACTTTCGACGAGCATCGCTTTGCTCATACATCCTCTTCGTGATTCTCGCCACATCGTCTTGAGTTGGTGCTTCCGGAAAAGAGGAGTCGAACGCTGAAGGTGAGCAGGCAGTGGGATCAGCGTATCGACTCCATTCCTCAAGCAGCGCAAGGAGTTTGATTTGTGCACGAGCAAGGGCGTGGGCATCATTGGGAGCGACGACTGCGCTGTAGCATGATTCGGTGGAGGGGTCGGTTAATACTCGAAGAGAGGCTCCAACGTCGGTGCAGACGACAGGTGCTCCTGTGAGTGCAGCTTCGCCTAGAGCTAAGGGTAGTCCTTCTGAGATTGAGGAGTTTAGGAACACCCACTACAAGCTATCAGCAAAGCTCCAGGTCTGCGGATGGTGAAGGGACTTACTGTTCGCTCAAGAACGTGGATAGGATCTGCTTCGCCTTTCATGGCAACTTGACGCAACGACTTTGTGGCAATGATCTCCTGACAATTTGTTGCGTATGATGGATCCTTATCAAGCGCACCATATATTTCCAGCGTATAGTCCTTGAAGCCCCATTCATTGATAATGATGTCGGCAGCTAGCAACGCAGTCTTGATATCCTTTGCGTACCTGACGAAGGTCAGTGGAGCTCGGCAGATCTCAAGATTCAAATGACGATTACCACACATGAGAAAGCATCGTGACAGTGGGTGTCTTGGTCTTGATGTCTTTCACGGGAGCGAATCGCTGCCAAGCTATTAGCGATGAAGGAGTTGACTGACCATGGAACGTAAGATTACCTCCATTTGAGTGATCCCATTCACAACAGGATCAATATTCCTTCTAAATGCAGCTCGATTCTCAATCTTGCCCTGACAAGTTCCAATCTCAACCTCCCAATCCGGATTGAAGAAATCAGCGCACGGCAAAATAGTATCAGCGTGATGCAGTGTAAGAACAGAAGTCATGCGCATCAGTGCCAGAAGCGAGTTTCTCGTGAACGGTGATAACGGACACAACACCGAGGACAAATATAAATTCGCCTCTCGCCAACTTATAGCATGATCCCAAATTTGAAGCGTACACCCTCGTTTGATCTTGCAGACGATACCATAAGAAGCGCTGACACTATGATGAGAGGCTTGAAAGACAGGGGGCATCTTCTGCGGAATAGGTATCGAGAATATGAAGAGGTATCTTGACCACAGCTCGAGACCCTGGTCGAGTTGACCGAGGGTGGGATGCTCGGTATCGAACCAGTGCGATGATGGACGCATGTTATCAGTCGATTGAGAAAGCCAAAGCTTCCTCCAGGCCGACTTGACGACATCACTCCTCCAAACAGCACTCCAATTCTTCGAATCTTTGAAATACGCATTGAGGTTGACAAGTGCTCTTGTAGCCTGCTTCACGTCGCTCGTTCTAAATTCCAAAGCTCTAGCACCGTGTACTAGGGCTTCCAGAACCGGCACAAACGTTCGTTGAACGTCCAGAAGAGTTATATGTGTAGCCAGGTGATCAATCTCAGATTCCAGTCGATTTCTGAAGAGACCGTGAGTGGGTGTTAGTAGATCGAGTCCCCATAATGGGACAATCTTCAATGAGTGAACGTTGCGCTCGATTTGTCGTTTAGGGATACCGAAGTCAGTAGCTGATTCGGCCACCATATGCCATTTGATTGACCGCAGGTTGTTTATGACATCGCTTCTGCAAGCCGAAACTCCTCCGCCCTATGAAAGTAAGTCTTGTGGGAAGTAATTAGGACGAGACAATCATACCTCATTTGGCCATGTACCCGTGTCTATCGCAATGACGTGTAGGGCCTCAGCATCATCGTCCTCTGCGATGGCCTTCGATCGTGTATTACTGACTGAGTCCCCGCCTTGGCCAAAGCTGTAGAGGTCGTTTAGCTTCACTGCGAGAGATGACCAGCTAGATATACTGCTATCGATATCAACACTCGCCATGATTGCACCTCGATGGTTGTCAAGATATTCTTCGGCAGCTGGTAGATTGCAGGAATCGCGGTTTCGCCAGTACCGCTTGAGGATGGGGTCCCGGCGAAGAAGGCGCTCATCTAGCCAGCGAACAATTACTCCATCAAATTTCGGGTTGTCTTTCCATGCTTTCCATAGCAAAGTACGAGACTGCGATGTCGATACCGGATATCGTCGAGTATTTCCTCGAAATAACCTCGTGATTGGATTCGAGGAAATCGATTTGAACCCGAACAAGGGATTGTCGTCAAGAAATGATACGTTGGTGGGTCTCTTGAGAACGTTCAAATGATCGTGTGTTACCAAGTCCGGCGTCTCAACACCTTTGCCGTTAAGCGTCGTGATAATGGTGGGGTGGAATTTATGATCGTAAACATATCTGCACTCCCAGACATCAGGACCTACAACAAAGGTTGCTTCAGTCACATGTGAATGAGGTATCTGAGCCAGTCAGCAGAACCCCAGACAATGAGCGCTATTCATCTTACCCATGTATCAAGCTTTTCTGGGTGCTTCCTTGGCGGAGCACACCACGAGACCATGCAACTCAGGTGAGGGAGAACAAACTCCGCTCGAAGTAGTGCCCCACCATGCCTGCCTGTGTTCTGGTAATGATACTTGAAGCGGACAAGGTTTCCGTCTTTGATATATGAGCCCGAGTCTATCTGGCCCTGCATATTGTAAGACAAATCTTGGAACTTGTTCTGGCCTGTGGTTCCTTTTCTGTTGATGGGCACTGTAAGCAGGTCTGACTTTGATAAATGCTTGCTTTCATTCGCTTTCCTATACTCGTATGTGTACTCATTAATAATCTTTCCACGATCTGTTTGCACTCGATGGAGCAAGCACATCGACTTCGAGTAAGTGTTGGTTGCCATCAACTCAGCGATGGTTGTTGGTTCGAGGAGATAATCTCCTCGATACTGTAGCATCTGAAATGTTTTGTTGCCAATGGGACGGATGAAGCCTGTTGAGACACCGTCAAGGTTTCGAATCAAGATCCGTCGCCTCATTATCGAGACTTCCATTCCGTGGATATTCTTCCATGTCGTGAGGACGCTCTTGCGGCGATGAAACTGGCACTATTAGTCCTACTTCTGTGAAGGTTGGATTGCATAGCGAGGGATTAGCTGGACGTACCAAGAAGAGGGGCAAAAACCACCTCTGAAATGCTTTTGCCCACATCCAAATCGCCAGGAGTACGACCCGAGTGACGGAGTTGGTCGGATTCTTGCTCTTAGGAAATGCACAATCAAGTTCTCTCTGATACTCAGGATCCGCAACAAGTGCGATGGAAAGGAACTTGCAAAATTTCCCAGCATAATGGTAGACTGCGCCCGTATATTTCACGACTCGACCGTAGAGCGAATATTTGGGAGGCGATGGCTGGGCCAGCAGATCAACGAATCTGATCGTGGACCCTAGAGAAGGAGGCTCAAGGACAATCTGTGACTTCTCCTTGGGATTCCGCTCAAGTGATTCTCGTGAGGCTTCGTCAACGACCCAGGTCCTGACGCGTTCTAGCATCCGAGCTCCCGAAAAAGCTGCAAAATTTCGTCGTGCGACATAGTTCTCGAAGTCCAAGCCAAGTGTGCGATTGAATTTAGCGTCGAGGACTTCAATTTGCTCATGCGAAAGCCGATCCGAGAATCCTAGGCATCTATTGATGATGTGCTGGCGAATTTCTTCGGGAAGCTGCTCATACTCAATGTTAACGTCAATACCGAGACACAAATCCTGCAGAAGCTGTTTTTTCAAAATTTCGGTGAGCCCTGACGTGTCAGCGAGCGTATGAATCCGGAAATGGCGTTCGAGAACGTCTGGTCCGGAAGCAGAGTTCCAAGCTCCCTTGTTGCTCAGCCAAAGAATCCTGGCGAGGAGGGCATCCTCAGTGGTATACCCAAAATGTCTCTCTGCTGTGACTTGAACTACCAACTCAGCCACACTGTTAATTTATTAGCAATCTTCTTTAAACATGGCGTCAACAACTTACTCCCAGTAAAAGCTTTGCATCGGATCTTGAGCCTTGCTGACGCGCTTGGCCTCGCATGCAATAAACAATCGAACAGATTCATCCTCGCCATCCAAACTGATAGCTCTCATGGTTCGCCCTGGTTCGGAGAAATGGTCGATAGATACAAGTTCCGCTATGACTACTTTCTCATTAAAATGCTTGGTACTCATAGTCAACAAAGCCTCGATATCGGGGAAGGCGCGTTTTGCAAGCTCTGATAGGTTGGTTTCTCTGCATTGGGCAAGCACCGAATTTACCTGCCTTCCAAATTCGGATTGAGGTTCAACCTTGAGTCGCTCTTTCTTGGAAAGGTCGGAGAGCTGGTCGTAAAGGCTTCGCAGCTCGGCTTGTGACCACGATTGATCTGAGCCCGGTCCGGAGTATGAGCGAAAGGTCCCTATCGATGACTTGAAAGTCTTCGGAGTATCCTCATCGGGGCCCACGATCCTACCTACCCACAGAGACAAGATTGCTGAGATCCAACATGCTGTCCCAAGTCCCACAATGTCCGAGTACACCCATCTCGGGAATTGGTGGCCGAGTACAAATCCGACAATGAGACCAGCAGCGGCACCAACCAGGAGGGGTTTCAGAGCGCGAGGGCCCGAGAACACTTTGGTATACTGATACCACAAGAGACCAGTATATGCGAGAACATAGGAGAGGTACACAATCACCCCAGTATCCCTATTGGTGCTGTCAAAAATCCACAGAAGCACTGTCGTAACAGGAAGACCCCAAATGTGCCACACCAGATTACTTGCAAGGATTCTCCAATACACCGTTCTTCGATTATCGGACTTGACTTTTGCTGCATGGGCGATATCTTTGTCGGTATGAGTGACTTCCTGGGTCTGGTTCGAGGCGGCCTCGTGCAGCGCTTGAGCATTATAATCGAGAAGAACTGCCCCGATCAGGTAGTAGGCGAGGCTAAAACCGACTGGCATCGTCAAGGACACATTCGCGTTTCCTAATCCTACGGTGTCGCCACCATCGATGAGCGAGATCCATTTGTCCAGCAGTGCTACCACAAAGTACAAAATCGTGCAGCCGATCTACCTGAGTGTCAGCTTAGCTGTCTCGCATTCAATCCGATTCGATTACCTCGTTACCTGCTTGACGCCAGTGCAGGAAGCCATTATGAAAGCGGATCCCAAGCTGGGACTTCTGTAGAGATGACAGAGCTACCTTCGTCTGGAGGTTCCACGATGATGTGAATATTATCGGCCTCGGACTGCCCGTAGTTCGCGAGTACCAATTCTGCCAGAGTCAGAAGGTCTCGATGGGGGAAGCATGAAGCTTACCAACAAGAATTCAGTTGGTTCCAATGATTTAGCCAATTTTCGAACCAGGGCATCTTTCGTACGCGGCCAAAAGAATAACTTCTTTTGCTCTGCAAGAACATCATGTAGCAACACTTGGCGTGCCAATTTGAGAACTGCAGGATCCGACATATTCTCAAGGCCTACTACACCTTCGGCACGCTTCTTGCCTATGTACCACGTCCTCAGATCAGAGTCAGTTAGAAGGAAAATCTCCTGGTACCAAGTCGTCCATCTGGCTCCGGTCCGCACGACCCCAAGCAACAGCAAGGTGACAAAGCCGTAAAGGACAACCAAGTAGATGGTGATATCATGGTATGGGATGAAAATTGTGGCGACTGGAGAAATGAAGAGTATAGGTATACAAGTAATGATGACCGCGCGCCCGGATTGGAAGGCAGATCCTGTAAATTGATAATTGGCAAGAGCTGCCAGGAGCGAAAGGTACGAAGTCAACACCACCAGATACAGGAAGAAGATCAAACCTGCGTAGGGCGATGTATTAGCCGCAAATGCAACAAAGCCGACGAGTCCAACGATTAAAGTGAAAGCAAAGCCGCCGAGGAGGCGAGTAACGACGAAGTAGTTCATGGCGGAGAAAGCCATTGAAGCAAGATAGTAGGTCCCGCCGCACGTGATCCAGGTGCCAATTGCCCCAGATAGGAGGAGGGAGATCATTAACGCAACGGTGGCGCTGTGCTGTTCTTGTTGCGTCATGAAAAAGTAACCCTCGCCGTTGGTCCCGCTAAGATAAAGTCCATGGCCTGTAGTCGTCAACAACAGGATATCGATCAGAGCTGGGATGGCGAAGACGCTCAGAAAAGTGAAACGCTTGTATGCTGGAATTCCAGTCGGTCTATATTTGGGGTCAATGTCAATCTGAGCCTCAGAATACGCAGAAACTAGAGGCTGCTGGGTTTCTCGAAACATCGGCGGCTGGTGTGTGCCGTAATGAGCCCGATATTTTGCTGACAGGAGCTCTCCGAATTGACTAGGAGTGACGTCGAAGTATGCTCCGCAGCGGGAGCCCAGCGCGAAAAGCTCTGCAAAGGCAGCTGCTTGATCCGTTTGATCGTTGAACAATGGGTTTCGATCCGTGACCTCGAGGTAGATTTCTTCAAAAGCCAATTTCCTCATTGTGCAGAAGAAAGCGAGCGCGAAAATGTCGCTAATAACACTCGTTGAGGAGCAGTGAAGCATTCCACTCAACGCATCGATAATCATTTCAAGATCGCCACGATTCCTGTGTCTCAACGCATTTGCGACAGTTCCTTGAATCTCCATGAAAAGTGCAATGGCAAGTCCAAGACTTGGGTGGTCATATTTTGCCTGACAGTGCCATCTAAGTCTGGTTCGAAGCAGCTCTCCTATGGTTGTATCACATTTCAGGTAATCCATCGAATTGATACTCTGCAATTGGCGCCAAGTAGGGTTGTCCAGCAATCTTTCGGTGATGGCAGATCTGATCCCCTGGAGAAGTGGATCTCGCTTGCAATCTGCAGAAAGTGATACCCGTTGAAGTAATGAAAGGTTGTCCCTAGGAGTGAGAAGGTCAAGGTCTTGAACCAGTCGTGGAGGGATCTCGTGAGTTGAAACCAGAGTGTTGTTCCAGGTTGCAAAACAAATCTCGGCAATCAGGCACTCGCGTCGACTAAAGCCTCGAGAGGAGAGAAATGTGTGAAGCACAGTTCCCAGAACATCGTCAACGTTCTTGGAGATAAAAATATCCATAGTTGCTTGGGAAGAATGGTCACAGAAAACTGCCCAGAATTGCCTTTCTGTATTCCTTTGAAAGCCAGAGTGAAGGCCAATAAATATCCGAATCCCCTCAGATGCATCATCAGGTGAAATTTTGAGTATGCTTGCAAGATCACTGATTGCTTCTTGAACAGATGGAGGGTTGATTTGCGCCACTTGGGAGGGGTTTTTGGTGGTAAGAAAATTCGCGAGCAAGGTACCCATTTCTCGAAGCTCTTGAGGGTTAATGACATCTAGTAAGTCGAGCTTACGTAGCTTTTGCTGTGAGAAGACGATTTCCTCGAAGTCTTCACGTGACACATCCATCCCTAATGGGAAGCAGCCAAGTCCATCGTAGCTCTTGCCCCATTCTGAAAAAGACATGGCGTCTCTCACTGCTGATTTGCTAGGTAAGAACCATTCCAGGTTGTTTGAAGGTGTGATGAAATGAACCACAGGTTTTACATCTGCTTTCGAGTGCTTGCAGGAACTGTCCATTACGGCCATCTCAAGGGTTGGAAACATGTCACTGAGTCGTTCAGAGATTGAATAATGATGGGTTGAATGAATCTATTCGCGAGTCAGTACACAATGAAAGTGTAGTCAGGCTCTTTGCTGAAAGAAGAACTTACCACTTTTTGGCTTTTCCAGGCATCATGGAGCTTCATGACTTTCGGGTCTTTCAACCAAGCGAAAGCTTTCAGCGGCTCACACAAAATGGGATTTACAGTCGAGTCCACGAGAGCGCTATGGCAACCAATCCACGGGATTGCGTTGTAGAAATTGCACCATGCGTAGACGCGTTGCAATACCGAGTTTAAAGGACTTTCATCATCGTCAAAAGTCTCCCACACCAACACAGCGAAGTCTCGTAGGCATGCTTGCGAGACAAATGCTTTGATAGTCGTGTGCAAAGATTCCATTTCGAAGCAATCTCGTCGCTCTCCGTTAGCGTGCGTTAATCCATTGCGGATCACGAGTCCGGCCACTGCGTCTGAAGCGAGGATTGACGAATCTTTTAAGAAATCGGGCCCGGATATCTCCAAGTACACGTTCAAGCCAGTGTGGGATATCACTCCACACAATTTATAAAATACATCTTCCGGAAATATCTCCCAACTCACAAGCAAGACGCCGGTGAATCCATTGCTGCCTTCTTGGAGACCTTTGAACTGATTGAGGACCAGAGCCACACTTCGGTCAAGATAAGCCAAAATGTCTTTCTCTGGGATTTTCAGTCCTGAAGGGAAATGTAGAGCAGGTCCAAGATCAAGCCGGCCAACGACGTGGGCATGCGTACCCCGGTACTCTTCCAAGTCTAGGATAAAACTGAGGACATTTGGCTGCTGTGGATCCAAAATTATCAAGTCGGATTTGGAAAGTAGCTCAAGATGGGTAACGTGAACTGGAGCGCTGAAGGGGCCCAGATAAATTCCCAAAGTCGTCGGTCGGACGTGACTCCGTTTGCGAGTGGTTGACTTGGAGCTTGAAGTAGCATATTTCTGGAGATGGTCTGATAGTTTCTTTTGAAATCCTCGTGAGAGCTTATCCTGTATCCTCTGTCAGCAAAGGAATATTGCGGATTTGGATTTTTGTGCTTCAACCTTGGAGGCCGAATGCTTAAAGAATTTCTTTCCGAGTCCATATACAATGACACCGAAACCCAGAAAACCTGATACCAAGCACAACACGATAAGAGCCTATTCTTCGTCAACTGACAAGCTACATTCAGGATTGAGGCTTCTTACCAATTGCCACCAATGTTGGTGTAGGTGAGACCAGTCCTCAGCATGAATGCCACTTATATATACCATTGCCACTCAATTTGAGCGTCAACAAGATCATACTGAAGGTAGTTTGAATGGAGAGTGGCCGAAAATGGGGGCCTGGCGGGGATTATCGCTTTCTTTGCTAGCCTCCTCGATGTCCAACGGCATGAGAGAACGGTGATAACTTCGCGGTCACTCTGAAGTCACACGTATCAGGAGCTCAACCTGCAAACTGAAGTCTCCGAGATCTGAGACCTCGGTTGTCAACCATAGGAAGTAGGAGTTTGGAAGAAGACTCCGTGAGACATTTTCGTGCCGAGACGCCGCTGCTCTCGTTGACTTCGAATTCGGAGGCCACGTGCACACAAAGGTTTGTGAAATCGGGAGCCCTAATTCTGAAAAAGATGATGTGAAGAGTCAGGAATGCAGTTTGCTCCACCTCGAGGCAGCGGCCAATGAGGGTTAGCGGTAAATATCGGCGATATTGAGTGCTGCAAGGCTTGCATGACGCAACCGATCGGAGAAATGATATCGCGGAACGAGGGTACTGGAAGATGGTCGTGCTTGATGGCAATATTCTAGACGTTCTTTGCAGATCCGGGGTATTCGCAGAGTTTTTGGTTCGCGATGGATTGTTGCATTTGAGTGAGTCCTGACCATGCAGGCCGAAATGATGAGGTTGGAAGTTGCGACCCCAGCATGATATTCATAGCTACACGTGACTCGCTAGCGTGAGCGCTAACGCTTGGCTAAATACACGCTCCTGTCGAGCTCACTTTCTCTCTTCCTCCGCATCAAAATGTTGACCTTATCATCCTCCGCTGGCATCTTTACCTTCCGGCAAAAAGAGTAATATATTGCTATGCTAATATCGAACCTTGCCACGGTTCGCAACAATTATATCCCTCCAGGCATCGGTCCCGAGGTTCCAGTCTCCCTTCAGATTTTAGCATGCATTGATGAGCCTCGAACTGTGCCAAGACGAGGCTGACAAGAATCCATCCACGGGAAAAAGTCCAACTTTCCTCACAAGCCTCTACGTTCTTTGCAACACATTCTCCCAGGAAAGAAGAATATATGTAGTTCAATTTTTCGTACAGGCTTCTTGTCATCTGTCCTCGTTCCTGCAGACCGTGGTAAGCTCGCAAGCGCCTGTTCATGCAGTCCCTTCGAAGAGAGCATCTCGCTTCGTATAAAGTCCTCTAAGTCTTTTTTGGTTCGGAACCACAGCGGTGGTTGAATTGCTGTGTACGAATTCGACCAAGTGGCGTCGTCATCCTGCCTCTCTCGTCCATCCTCATTTTGTTTAAAGTATGACACCCCATGAGAAGTCCATGGTTTCACCAAGTCATCCCCAGCTCTGAGGCTTCCACTCGTTTGTCGATATCACAGACATGTTTTCCAAAGTGCTTTTCTTGGTAGGCGTCTTGGCGATATTCCTCCCAAATGTCATTGCAATTCCTGCAGCCAAAGCAGTTGCGTCCGAGGTCGTCGGTACAAATCAACAAACGGCTGTTCGTCAAGCTGCGCCAGTAGTTGCCACGAAGTCTGCGATAAGTGAGCTATTGTTTCCATTGGGGAAGCATGTCCTAACTTTGTTCAGTTAATGGCCTCACTGTCTCCACCAACACTACAACTGCCGCCAATATCACTACTCCTGTTGCTCATGTCTCCGCAGATACCGTTTCGTCAACAATCTTGATCTTCGCTCGCGATTCCGCATCTGCGTACTCGGCATATTCAGGCCTCAATGCATACGCGATACCGTATCAAGTTGTTATCGTCCCTCAAGCTGGTATCGCCCTTCCTGTACTCAACAGCACCGCTACCACAGCCAATTATGGAGTAATCGTGGTACTTTCCGAAGTCAGTTATGACTATGGCGGAACTCTCGGATTTCAGAGCGCCCTCAATGCTTCGCAGTGGGCTACCTTGTACCAATACCAAGCCAGCTTCGGTGTCCGAATGGTCCGCCTTGACGTCTTTCCATCAGCGACGTCCGGGACCACATCGCTTGGAGGATGCTGTGATGACGGTGTGGAGCAATACGTGAACATCACCAGTACTGCCGAGTCCCCGACCTCTGGGCTCAAAACTGGAGCAGGTATCAGCGCGTTGGGTTTCTGGCACTATCCTGCATCTATCACGAATGCCACCATTGCGACAGAATTTGCTCAATTTGCGCCAACAAATGGCTTCGCAAAAGCTTCCACAGCAGGTGTGACCAACAAGATTGATGGCCGGCAACAGGTAAGTGCTTTCGAGGGAGATAGAGCAAAGCTCACCAGTTTTAGATGGTATTTTTCACCAGTTTCGCAACGGATTGGAGCGCGACTTCCAACTTCCTACAACATGCATGGATCCATTGGGCGACGAGAGGATTATGTATGTCCCGAGCGCCAAGACTCAGATCTCTAACTGACGGGTAAAAGATACCGGCTATCGTCGAGCAACTCTCAACACGCAAGGTTGGTGGCTTGTCGCATGATCCCTTCATAGATCTGATATATTGCCAGTTGATGATATGTTCCTTGAGTCGGACATCTACAGTCCCAACGGCACAACCTACCAGATCACCCCAGCAGATTTGGCTCAACATGTCACGTGGATGGCGACTGTCAACTCTCGAATGCCTGAAGGTAGTGATTGGTTTATTGAGGTTGGACATAATGGAAATGGAAATATTGAGGTAAGGCTTCTTCGAATCTTTGTCGGGAAGTTGCTGACTTGCTTCAGGATGCTGAAGACGTAGATGATGGCAACACCTGTGATCCAGGTTCCATCGAATATGCTGTACGCTCTTCTATCTCCAAACTTTCTCTTCCATATCCCAGGAGCTGGAGATAGTTCTTATTGTGGCCTTTACCCTCTCATCAAGGATTTCTGACTCGGTTGATAGGATCAAATTGACACGCCTCTTGAATTTGCGAAGCCTATCGGAACTGGCACTAGCCTTTGGCCTTCCAGCCCAGCCGCATACCCATATACAACTTCTTGCACTAACTTAGATGCCTTGAAGGTCTGGTGGGCTGAACCTGCCAATCTCAACGCCTTCGCCCATGTCTCGCACACCTTCACACATGAAGATCAGGACAACGCAACTTATTTCGACTGCACCCGAGAGATATCATGGAATCAAGTCTGGCTCACCCAAGTCGGTATTGCAGCCGCAGACAGATTCAGTCCGAAAGGAATCATTCCTCCTGCGATCACGGGGCTCCATAATGGCGATGCTCTTAGAGCCTGGCTTGACAATGGGATCGTGAATGTCGTTGGTGACAACACGAGACCTGTCTTGATGAACTCGGCATGTTGCCATTAATTCTTCTGACTGATTGGTGACTGACGTTCTGCTAGGTCAACGAGATGTGGCCGCTGATCTCAACTGTCGCCGAGAATGGATATGCTGGTGTACAAATCAATCCTAGGTGGGCTACGAATATCTATTACAACGTGAGTATCTCCTCATGTATCCCTGTCGATCCGGTATACTAATACAGTCCAGTGTCAACTACCTCCTTGTACCGTCCTGGAGTGGATCAACACTTCAGCTGGTGACGGTGATTGGTACACACTTCTGGAGCTCGAGAAGCAAACGAACACCCGTCATCTTCTTGGTCTTCATCATGATGCTTTCATGTTCCACCAAGCAAATTTGAATTACCTTACTGCACCAGAAACTGACATCAATGGAGTGTCGGCAAAATTCTCACTTTTTCAAGCATGGGTTGAGACTGTTGTTCAGGAGATGATCAGACTCGTCGATTGGCCAATCGTCTCACAAAAGCACGACGATGTATGCAACACGATCAGCTTCATGTTTCTGATATCTCTCTAACAACTTTTCAGATGGCAGCAGGCTTTGCTTCCCGCATGGCTCGTGACGGATGCTCCCCTCAGCTCGCCTTCAAGACAAACCCGACGAAGCAGACAATCACAGGCATCACTCTCACAACCACGAAGAATAACTGCACAGCATTGATCCCGGTCACAGTCCCAGGAAATGTCACGGATACCAAGGGTTTCACGACTGAGCAACTTGGTTCAGATCCATTGACGAGTAAGTGCCAAAGTGATTCCTTCCCCGCGCACTCCTCAGCTGTGCTGATATGCATTCTCAGTTTGGGTCAAAATGTCGGGATCTCCGGTCACCTTTACTTTGAGTGAGCCGATCCCTCTCTGAAGTACTACATGATTTCGTCAAT
Source organism: Phialocephala subalpina (assembly GCA_900073065.1). Lineage (NCBI taxonomy): Eukaryota > Fungi > Ascomycota > Leotiomycetes > Helotiales > Mollisiaceae > Phialocephala > Phialocephala subalpina. The sequence goes on along the minus strand of FJOG01000008.1, from coordinate 835,175 downwards.
ACCACGTCAGGAGGAGTTGAGGCAGGACCAAAAGCATAGTAGCATATCACGTAATATTCACGTGACACGGAGTTCAAAATTCGAAGCCTCAAAAGTAACAGAATCAATAGCCATCCTTCAATGGTACCAATATTCACTTTGGATAAATACATTTTCTGCCCTCGGTGACGCTCCAAAAGGGAAGATGCCGTCTTTCGGTCTTTCAGACCCTTCGGAACTCTTTCCGATATTGCTTGGCCAAGACTTGCCGAGAAAGCATTGCGGACTCTTACCGGCTAATCTACACCTCACATGCGCTGACTCCTGCATTCATGCTCTCCACATCTGCACCGTGGCAGATTCTTTACCATCGATTCCATCAGCGCCAATTCTCTGCACGATGTCTCATTCCGCGTCTGAAGCATTCTTCTCGAACAGTCTCGACCGGACCATGACAATGGGTGGGAGCCCAAGCTAACCCCGGAGTCTGCCAGCTCAGCCTCATGCAAGATCAAATCACACGAGTCGTCTTACAGTGCCACTTTGGTCCCTGAATTGGCTGAATAGAAGTCTTCGGCACTGCAAAAGCGAAATCTGTTTCAGGCATCGCGATATTGCAGCGTGGTATTAGGTACAGTCTTCAACCCATTCCGTGCCTATTCTGGCCAAGATGTCAAACTAGCAACTGTTTCTTCCATGTTCGTTCTCTCTCGTGTTGGTTTTGTGATGGATGTTTCCAAGCCTGTCAAGCTGAAGCTGACAGTACTTGCTCGCAGTACCAATTTGCCGCCAAGGAATCTCCAAGGCATCATCGTCTGATTTGTTGTGAAAAATTTTTAAGGTCACGATGTTTTGTTTTCAGGCCTGATGGCACTATGTACGAACACTACACCATCACGAATCACGTTTCCTAGTTGCTAGTTCCTGAATCTTCGGGACGTTATTTATCTACATATCTGAGAAACATTTCCCCGCAATCCCTAGATCGACCAAAACGAAACATTCACGGCCCCACACTCGCTGATCTCAAAATGTCCCCCTCCTGGATCTCCACCCAACACATCGACCCCGTCAAACAAGGTGATGGCTCCCAAACACCGCCAAAATCCTTTCTTTCCCAACGAACAAAACGCTTCTGGATCTCCATCTGCGTCCTTCTTTTAATCATCACCATCGGCTTAGGAGTCGGTCTTGGCGTCGGCCTCACACAAGGAAACGGAAGTGGCGGATCAGCCTCCTCAGAACCTTCACCACCCCTCGGCAACAACACCAACACCACCGCTGGCACCTATTGGAAACCCGCCGCTGGCACACCATGGCAAATCGTCCTCCAATATGCACTGAACGACACCTCCGTCGACGTCCCCGTCTACGACATCGATCTCTTCACGAACCCGAAATCTACCATCGATAATCTCCATTCTATGAATCGGAGCGTCATCTGTTACTTCTCTGCTGGATCTTACGAGGATTTTCGCCCCGATTCATCCAACTTTACAAAAGACGATTACGCTAAACCCCTCAAAGGCTGGCCAGGCGAATACTGGCTCAACACAAACTCCTCCAACGTCCGCTCAATCATGAGTTCGCGTCTCGCTCTCGCCGCATCCAAAGGGTGCGATGGTGTCGACCCTGATAACGTCGATGGCTACGACAATGATTCCGGTATTGACCTCACTACCGATACCGCTATCAATTATCTCACTTTCCTTACTATCGAAGCGCATGCGCTTAATATGAGTATTGGGTTGAAGAATGCGGGGGCGATTGTTAATGCGACGGTGGAAATGTTGCAGTGGGAGGTTAATGAGCAGTGTGGACAGTATGGCGAGTGTGAGGACTTTCGGCCTTTCATTGATGCTGGGAAGCCTGTTTTCAGGATTGAGTATCCGAATTCGACGCCGGAAGTCAGCACGGCGACTGTGCAGAGTATCTGCAATAACACGGAGGCTGAAGGATTCTCGACTGTGATCAAGAATATGAGCTTGGATGATTGGGTGGATAGTTGTTGAGGTAATCAAGTTTGGAGTTCAATGTATATCATTTTGGTCGTCTACTTTGCATTCCGCCCCAGTCATCTCAAGTCGAGGTCATTCTCCCAACTCGGACGAATTCTTTCAACGTCATCTTCGAGGGGTCTTCCGACATGAGTTCAACGATACAGTTTTGGTGCAATCTCTTCTATGTTCAAGAAAGGCTTCAATACCCGCCCTTGTCCGGAAGCATCAGGGCATTTCTACCGTTTTGAGATATCGTCCCGTTCTTCTGTGAGATCAAGATCTACGATTCGAGATGCATCTAGTATCGCCGAACGCGATCCAGGCTCCGCGCCCGATGAGGTTCATACATTTTGATGGACGCCCTCGCGTGGGGAAATGTCGAATGGTAGCTTGGGCCTGAAGTCTTGGCAGGGCCGTGGAAGCTAGGAAACAATCCTGAAGGTCACGTATCAGAGCTAATGGCCAGCAGTCTACAACACAGTTCTTTCCTTCACTTTATCTACATCTCCTTTATCCTGCCTCCGTCAGCTCGCCATTTGCTCAACCCAATCACCCCACCTCGTCCAAAATCCCGCATAGATATCCCCACCAACTCCGCTTCCCGTCAAGTACAAACTACCCACCACATTCCTCAAATTACCAACTACAGTCCCTTTATTATCTCCATTTGTACTCTCCACATCCGGCTCTCCATCTGGAACGTCATAGATAATTGCCGCGAGCGCTTCTCGTCCAACTCCCGCCGTCTTTCGAAGCGTTCGAATGGATGCTCGAAGATCGACAGCATTGTAGTTGTCCCAGGAATTCTCGAATATGACGGTAACATTACTAGATCTAGAAGTGAGGTACCTAGCATCAGGAAGGGTGCCGGGATTATGGATTATCTGTAAGTGAGTGAGTTAGTCTTCGATATGCGGGGTTAAGCGAGCATGCGATGTCCCTTCTCCCGACATGAGCTTCAAAATTGCCTAAAAGGGACCAACGGCACCACTCCAAAAAGGGAAGTGAAGCAACATACCAAAGGATCCCTCCCCAATCCCGTCTCGTCCCGAATCACTGCTGCGAGTATCGCGTAGAAATTCGCAGCAGCATCACTCCAACCACTAACCACCTCATCCAAAAAGATACCCCTCATCCCCATTCCTAGCATACTCGCATTTCCAGCCCAACTAGCATACGTTCGAATATCCCCTTCCACCAAACTGAAATTCCGGTTCGTATAGTTCGTAGAGACGTACCCCACTGTTCGGACGTTGGGGTAAAAGTTCAAGGGGGGTATGTCGCGTGTGTAATTGCCATCCAGGCCTTCTGGTCCACTGTTTGGGTTTATGATAATTGTGAAGTTTATTTTGGGGTACTTCTCAACACTATTCTCTCTCATCAACTTCTATGTCTCAACCCATGAAGCCTCTTGACAGGGAGGGGAGGGAAACGAACGCAGAGAACAAAGGATCCCATGCCCCAGGATCAGGATAGATATACAACGGCACCAAGACCGTCGGTGGTCCAACCTGCCGTTTCTTTTTACCAAACATGATTGCAACGGGGAGGATGAGGGCAAGGATCGCGATCAACAGGAGGGTCCAGAAAAACCAAAGTGGAATGCCGAAGAGTTTCGTTTTGCAGTATGTGTTTCGACGAGTTCGGTCTCTGGGGGGCAGCCGGGGAGGAAACTCGTTTGGTGTCCTGGAGAGTGACGATAATGGCGTTGCTGCATCGCGGAGTTGATTGAATGTGCGACCCATTTTAAGGGAGGATGGTGGTCAAAGTACCAGTTATTCGAAGTAAAATGACGAGCGAGATGTGCCTAGGAGGTATTCGGAGAAGTGCTCGCAAACATAAATATATGAAGCCAAACGTTGTCATGATGTACTATGATACGAAACCAACATGTTTTGTGGCTAAAGTTGTCGCCCTGCTTCAAGCGTTCGGTACTTCATATCGAGATCTCAGGCTGGCCAATCACCGACAGCAGGCGTCTCCATCACCTGGACATCCTCAAAAGTTCAGAGTGTATGAGAGTAATCGAGCAAGGGTGTCACTAATTCACATTCTATGAGACAGTGAAGAAGCAGAAAGAAGAACATGATCTTCCGCGATGAAGGAAGTGGGAAATGAAAAGGGCTTTGCTAAGCGAGTGGAGAAAGGGGAGAGAAGTATTGCGCGATCGGGTTGGATTTTGTGACACAGATATAGCTGTCTCTTCTAAACGACGTGCACTGAAAGAAATGGTAGACGGGGAACATCTTTTATATCATGAACGTCGCAAAAGCAGCAGCAAAGCTTGTAAGCTGTTCGTCGGAAAGTAGGCTGATTACGAATATATCTAGGCGTTGCTACTTTAAGACGATGTGAAGGTAGACGAGCATTTCTGAGTATTATGCAAAGCTTGAACCTTTCTCAACATGAACTACATGTACTCCAATCATTCTCTTACCTTTAGCTGGTTACATTGTCGTCATACAATGAAGTGATGGTTGGCCAAGATGAATTCTAGGAATGGTGATAGCATATCATGGCGGCAAGGCTACTCAGACATGATGCTAGGAATTGTTGATTGATGATCTGTTTGTAACAAACATTGCAGATTCTCTTGATTCAATTTGGGCATTAGAACAGAACATAGGCTACCAAAATCATCGTCAGAAGGAATCCCGCAATGCCCCGCACCGCATCAGTGAAAACCTCGAAAAATCATCATCTCGTACATGTTCTTCACCGCCATGCTTTCATCCTTTTCATCGTTCTTAAAATAACCAACTGTCGTTATACACCGCCCAGCCAGTCTGGTACCCGTGCTTCTCTCCGCAATCGGAGCAGTAAATGTCGTGCAGTGAACTCGGGTCTTGCAAGCCAAGTTTGAAGGCATTGAGGATGAAATCTCTTGTGTGGATGCCGAGGTCAAGAGAGTTCTGAACGATGTCGTCCAAACCTGAGGCTTTTCCGCAGACGTTGCAAATCTGTCTCTCTCGATTCATTGTGGAGCCTCGAAATGTAATGGTAGTCACTAGAATCAAATATCGTCAGCAACCATCAAGGAGAGAAGATCCATCAAGGAGAGAAGATCCATCAAGGAGAGAAGATCCATCAAGGAGAGAAGATCCATCAAGGAGAGAAGATCCATCAATTGCGCACCATCAATGTCCAGCAGTGCTGCAATGTGCTTCCTTTCAGCTTCAGTCAAAAGCCATCTGTATGAAGCTTTGCCTCGTGCATCGACGACCATCTTCGAAGGTCGTGGTTTATCAGGAGTGGAAGGACGGGAATTGACGGTTGGATAACATATTTCTAACCAATAACTCCACTCAACTTTCGATGCTGTTACGGTTGCCACAGTCGCCATTGCTCCGCCAACGAGAGGTAGACCATGAGGCAGATACCAGTCCTCATATACTTTGTGATCGGGCGAATATCCATATTGCCACAAGTGATAGGCCCGGCCACCGCCATCCCCGAAGGTAACCCGAGATTCTTGGGCAGACTGCTCCCTTTGATCGTCTTCCATTGATGGCCAATAGCTGCCTACCCGAAGCTACAAGATTCGCAACTGACGTGACATGTGTACACCTTCAATTCTCGCCTAGACCATCGTGCAACATTGGCGAAGACTTTCCTCGCACAATTCTGAATCACGACACCACCTCCAACTAATGCCGAGACGAGAATTGCTCGTATGTTGATACCTATCCTTGAATTCAGCATCATATGTTGATATCATTGTCTGAATGACCTTGAGATATTTCTTGGAAGGAAAATGCATAATTTGATATGTGAGTCGTCTGCCACTAAAGTTCGGTCCCGAGCTTGAACTCCATGGTTGTAAGATCTTACAGTATATCACCCTCTTGGGAAAGCCGATATCTCCATAAGTGGCACAAGTATGGGACAATCCATGAAGGAAACATCTAATAAAGTGAAGTAAGACATCCACGTGTGACGATACTCGAGATATTTTGTATCGTTGCCTTTTCGTCCATGTCTTAGATCGGCATAACTTGCAGCAGATGATCGGTCTCCCAATCGCAGCATCGAGAGGATAATGTAACTTCAAAGCAAAGTGAAACTCGGCAACGGAAAGGCAGATCGTAGTACAGCTCGCAAGCGCGACGTTGAGTCGTCACATCAAGAAAATTCAGTTGCGTTCGGACATTGGCAGAATAAGAGATATAAAGCAACATCTGCCCAAAATTTAGTTGTTGTACTCTATATATATACTTGGTCCTTGATCGTGAGAGTCACTGAAATGTTTCAACTGATTGTCTGACGAGTAGAAGATACGGCCGTCGGGAAAATGCCTTGGTCCAGTCCAGACGATGATGGGAGCGATATGTGCCCTTTAAGTAATATGCACGGGTCAAGCCATCATTTTTCGACTGGAGTTTCTTCGAAGAATCTGGCAATAATTCAAATCCAGCGAGACTCTGCTGATAGCGTGCTTCGAGGAAGTATTGTCGAAGTCGACGCCAACCCCGCACCAACCCCACTTCTCGCTTGCACCAGCATCTTCAGGGGCACAGAACCCTTTGTTGAAGCTCTGTCGTCGCACAATGTTTCATCTTTATATTTTCCTTCTATCGGACGTTTCGGTATCCTAGATACCAAGAGCCAATTGCCGTGATGCGCGTTCGGGAATGCTAAAGTCTTACTCAGCGTCAGCCAGGACCGTCAAAGTCAAGTTTACCACCGAAGACTAACACGCGTATCCTCGGGTTCCTTTATCTCATTACAAATTAATAATGATGAAATAACCGTCTGTTTGAACATATAAATAATGTGCGACTCCTGAAGCTCTTTTTACTTTACTTCGGTGCGCTGCTGAATGAAGCGAAGATCAATCCGGCACTTTCAGCATTACTTCTCTGCTTCTCACGATAATTATGGAGTACAAGCTCATCTCTATTTGGAACACTTTTGGCGCACTTGCGGCCATCATTGTCATCAACTCCTTAATTCAACGATGGAGAACCTTCACAGTAGCCCGTTCGAGAGGTTGCAAGCCGGCACCGCGCCATCGCCAACGAGATCCATTCTTCGGCCTTGACTTCTTCGTCCAGTCCATGAAAGCATCATTGGGACGCCGCCGTATGGAATGGACCCGAAGTCTATTCCTAAAACACGGTCGCACTTTTCAAGTGACCAACTTTGGTAAGGAATTCATATTCACGATCGAGCCCACCAACGTCCAGTCTGTCATGGCACTTGACTTCGAGAGCTGGGGACTGGAGCCCTTGCGGCTGCCTGCCGTGGATCCGTACATAGGACCTGGAGTCTTTACGACTGACGGACGGTTCTGGAGTCATGCACGAGCGCAAGTCAAGCCAATTCTGAGCAAGGGAGAGTTCAGCGACTTGAGCCGGTTGGAACATCACTTCCAAAATCTTCTTCACTTGGTACCGAGAGATGGATCACCGATCGATGTACAACCACTTCTGGAGCAAATGGTATTAGTTCACATTGAAAGCCAAGTTAAGTTTTTGCTGATACGTCTGTAGGGCACAGATGTGGTCTCTGAGTTTCTTTTGGGAGAATCGATTGGCCTACTTACAGAAAACTCGTCAGTTGATCAGAAAGAGTTCATGTCAGCACTGTCAGATGCAGATGCGGGTTGTGGAAAGCGGTTTCTGTTGGGAAAATTGAGAGTCTTCTTCCCAGACAAGAAATTCGACAAGGCTTGCGAAGTTGTCCACAGCTATGTGGACCAAAAGATTGATGCGTATTTCAAGTCTGTGGCTGATGGCAAGAACACAGCAGATGAGAATGAAAGACTTGTCTTATTGAATGAATTGGCTAAGCAGACAGACGACAGGAAACTCATTCGATCCCAAGTCCTCAACGTTCTGCAAGCTGCGGAAGATGGAGCATCGATCGTCATTAGCAACACGCTTTTCTTTTTGAGTAGGAACCCTAAAGTCCTAGAGACTCTTCGAGAAGAGGTCGCGTCCATTGGTGGGCAGACACCCACATATGATGTACTCAAGAGCATGAAGTATCTCAGGCGGGTCATCAACGAAAGTACGAGTAACTATCTGATCTAATTTGCGTGCACTTACTGATTTTTTCTAGGTCTCCGCTTGCTGCCACTACCTCCAAACAACAGTCGAGTAGCATTGAAAGATACCGTGCTGCCTACTGGTGGAGGATCCGATGGCAAAGCGCCAATATTCGTGAAGAAGGGCATGATGTATATCACGAACTCTTACATTCTCCATCGTGACGAGGATCTTTGGGGTACGGATGCGGACGAATTCAAGCCAGAGAGATGGGAGACGCAGAGACAAGGCTGGCACTATCAAGCATTTGGAGGGTAAGTTGTTGTATTCATGCCTTCATCATGTAGCCACTAATCGAATTGCTTCCCAGGGGACCAAGGACATGTCCTGGTCAGGGCTTGGTTCTGACTCAGATTTCTTACGTCCTGGTAAGACTTCTCCAAGAATTCAAGACAATTGAAAGTAGGGATGAGAGGCCTTGGTTGGAGAAGATCAAGTTGACGATGTGTAATGGGAATGGAGTCGTGCTTGGATTTGTATCATGAGCTCAGGCAACGGAAGCCTGGGAGGGCATGTGCTTCTGACGCACGCAAACCTAGTGGGCAATACACTGTGACGTCTGTGGATAGTCGCTAGAAACTTAGCGAGGGGAAGGCTGAAATCAGCCGATGAGCCCCTGAAAATCTAGCGATTGGCGCCTGAGACAACTATCGCTAACAGTACCAACCCTCAACCAATTTGCACTCATGAATAATGCCTTTTTGATGAAATTTCAATCGCCACTTGCAACTTTCCTCAATTTTTTATTCATGATCCTTTACATGAGAGTCGTGCTGGTAGGCCCACCTCCATCAGAAACGCAGGGCGTGAACATTTTCCTCAATGTCGAGCTTGATTTATCACTATTCTGAATTAGTTTTTCGTAGGTTGCAAGACACTTGGTACACTTACGATATCAAGCTTGGCCATATGCTCGACGATTACTATATTAGAGACTGGCTCATTGTGTCTCAGGCTGGGATCATTCGGCCCACAATCAAAGTTGCCAGATGTGTCTTGCCGTGGTGAAACCACGTCTCATCTGCAATTTTGACTGCCCGATAGGCTCGTGCTTCAAACGGTCTTATGTGCCTGCGAGTTGAGCCATTGGTTATGCGTCAAAAAGTGAGACCAATTGAATTTGTGTTTCGTCAAGGAAAGGGCGACGTCGTAACCAGAAGGCAGGACTGACTAAGGTGGCCAGCTATGAGACCAAGCATCTTGCGATGCGATCCAAGAAGCACAATTTTAGCCATACTCCTGATCACGCTCGACCTCCGTAGTAATATCCCGAAATGAAGCGCTGGTCTTGTTACTCAATAGACTTGCCGTAGAATTTTGTCGTCCTGGACGCCTTAGTTCTGACAGCGTCGTTGTGGAGGAATCATCTGACGAAGAGATGCCGGGCCAGGTTTGGGGATAGCGATGTTGATCGTTGAAGTGAAGGTCCTCACTTGGCTCCTCAAAAATAGGAGGCTGAATGGAAGTCTCGTTGGCGGGCACATCGGACAGATCGACACCTTCGATGGAATCGTAGCGAGCTTTGGAATTTTTGCGACGTCGGTCCTCACCAGAAAATAGCAACTCAACATGGTCACACTTTTCAGAGCCTGGCGGTTGTGTAACCCGGATCTTGGCTTTCTGTGAATACGTTGCAAGATGGTCTATATTTGCCGAGGCGTTCTTCAGGACACCAACAAAAGGGCGTGAGTTCTGAGCCAAAACCAGGAGTTTCGACACAGAGTCCCAACTATCCGATGTCTGCTTCGTAGAAAGAATCCAGACTGTGTGGGACAACGCAAACGCGATATGAACGAGAAGTACCACCATCGAGAGGTATTCAGCTATGGAGCCTTGGTATGCAAAGCCAGAAATCTTCATGTTAATTCGCAGCTTTGTGAAGTCCCCAGAGGGAGAAATGGGAGGATTGAGGGCATCCTGCCCTTTGACGATCCGTGCTTCGAAATCAGGTTTTTTGTTGTAAGCGGAAAGTGTCCAGTCATATACCGAGCCTGTGTTATTGTATACTTTGGCACTGCCAGATCGTGAGAGTCCATCAACAAAAACGCTGCAGATGATCGTTTCGAGGAGCACTGATTGGCGATCTGGGGTTGAGCTCTCGCTGCTCTCACTCGATGGCGACAAAGTCTGATTGTTGAGAAGCGCAGTATTCTGTAGCCCTGCATTCATCATGATGCTCTCGATGGTTGACGGCTGCCATGAGTAATATCCTGGACCATCTGGTGGGGTGGGAGGTGTCAGTAGGTTGAGCCAGGTGTCGTTAACTCCAATGCGTCCATTTGCTGGGTTTCCTTGCAGCCCAGGATCAAACGCGGGATACCGATGACCGAAATCAACGTCCCATGGGTACCATCCGGACCAGAAGGAATACTCATCGGTAAATAGAGAGGCATTGAAATATGCACTGAACACAGTACACCCAATAACGAAACGAGAGGAATTATCGGAGGTCCATGGTGACTCGAAAACAGCTCCGATCGTGGCAGCCCCAAATTGATCAGGTAGATGAACCCACTGGAACCTTAAGTGATCGGACGCCGTAGTGTTAAGAGTATTCACCGGGAGGCTTGCAGCTACACGCCATACCCAACCATCGCCGCTTAACGTAGGGAACTGGATGTTGAGATCGGTAGATGAGAGATTCTGCGGGGCAGAACATCTGGCTTGGGCTAGGGGGCTGAGCACCCTCGTCTGCGCTAGTCGGTCGTCGATTCTGTTAGGGTCCATCCTGTCCTTGGATAAGAATGCATCCCACCAATCCGTTGTTATTTGTTGTAGCATAATCGTTGTAGCGGCATGAGGTTGAACGAAAAATGTATAGTCCTGGACTTTGTCGTTTGTCAGCGGCCGCGGACCGCCTAAAGTATAAACAGGAGGCACCTGCGATAGAGGGCTGTCGATTGACCAATAGAATGGAGATCCCGAGAGCGGTTTGGCGTAGGAAGGAGGGTAACCTGCGCTCATAAAATTTGAGGAGTCGACTTGGCCAAAATGCTGCCAAAGAGAATGAAATCCCCCGCTCGGACATGTTCCATATCTTGTTGCATCTGGACCAAAACAGTAAGGCTGGCTTGCAGCCTCATTGGATGTCAAGTATGTCGGCCAGAAGTCGCTCGTGTTGCCATTGAGGTAGAATGAGGTCCCCCCGGCCTGCCAGTACTGAGATTTTGGGACCAGCAGTGTCGCGCTAGATGGTCCAGCGAGGGCTGCCGTTAGGCCTGCGGCGACTAAAACAGCCACAAAGCTCCATTTCCTCCATATATTCTCGGCTTGGTAGCTGAGACTGCCCAGAAACTCTTTGGAAAAGAAGTAGCTGAAGTCGCTGAAGAGAAGGCCAGAGCCGATGAGACCAAGTGGTAACCCATTGCCAAAAAGCAGCTCTTGCCGGGCGATATGAAATATGATCGTTGTAAGGCTGGCAATGACCAGGATTTCTTGAGCCTTAGCAGCAACTTGGAAGAGCAACAGATTGATTGTCTCAGAATGTATCGGGCTAACGAAGTCCGCACCAATATAATATCCTTTGAGGTTGAGTGTAATGATCACCAAGGAAAAGGTGACGGGAATTAAATGGACAGCACAACGTCGTAGGGCGACCCAGAAAGATTTTTCGATGATCTTCTTTTTCGATTCGGCTTTGGTTATAGCATTCGGGCCATAATTTTCGGAAATTCGGATGAATGGAGACGGTTTCGCGAACAGATTTGGAGCATCTCGAAGTTGTCCGATTGCGATCGGCATTGGGTAGTAAAACTCGTGAAACAGTTGTGGAATTGAATTGTCGTCAACAACTGTATATATAACAGTGAAAGTTCAGGAGAAGGTGGATTGTTGTAACGAGGAGCCGCAGAGTAGTGCGGTCAAAATCAGAGGAGAAACTAGCACATTCTATAACGTACTGAAGGTCACCCCGCTCCCAACACTGACAGCAATAGATTAGGAAGGCGGCAAGGGCTCGATGGAAAAGGCCCCCCTGATCGCTTTGATCGCTTTGATCTCTAGAATACTGAGTACAGAGTTCGTTGATTGGACGTTCAAAACCAACATTTGATAACCCATGTAGGATGTGGCAGCAGGCGCCCGCAAAATCGACACAAAATCGACACAAAACAGGGTCACTCCCCAGTCATCTTGAGGATTGGACTTTGATGAAACGCAGCGAAAACAAATACCTGCACTCGTCCGTACTTGGAAGGTAACAATCGGCTTCGACCTGAGGCTTCGGTGTACTCGAATGATGTCCAGACGACTCAGATCACTAGATCTAGCGCGAGAGACGCAGGAGGCCGTCGCCAGAGTCTTCTGCCACTTGCTTGTTTGACAGAATGAGGGAAGTATTGGCCATTTTGCACATCTGACTTTTTCTGCGGGTGTTGGAGATGCAAGAGGATGAGGTTGTGTTGCCAAGAAGCTCAGCAAGGGGAGAGTTTTAGTGGGTGGCCGTTACCGGAAAGCCCCCCGGCGGCTGCTGAAGCATGGGGGTGTTTGACACGCGCGGTAGGGATTTTCATGGTGCCTTTGATGCGTAATCTCTGCCTAAAAAAAGAGGGATAATGCCTCACTGTCGCGGCAAACCGCGTCACGACAGCACTCACCAGAATCGAACAATCCCTTTGTCAATTCCCATGCCCTACAACAATATCATTTACTCCGACTGGAGCATGAGAGACTCAGAGATTGACGAAATGAGAGCAAGAACTCGCTGACGTTCGCTCCTCCTTTGTATATTTTCGTCGTATATATTTCCTAGCCATGCGAACGCGACCGAGTATCTTGTTGGGAAGAGATGAGAGTGATGGACGGTTTTCCTTTCGATATCTGACGAGTCGACCTCCGGTCAAGATTCTGGCCGGTTTCTCAATCTTCTACCTGCTCCTCATACAGTACTACAGCCATGCCAACTACCGCGATCCCACGTCCTACTTCTTCGATCCGACCCATGCGTACGAGCGAATGTACTCTGCAGACAGAATAAGGGAGGCAGATGCTTTCATCCGATCTGCAGAGCTCCTTACGAGCGGCCCAACCCCCTCACAACAGCCGCCGGTGATGTGTATTGGGGTTGCAACAGTGACACGGAGAGGAGAACAATACGTAAGGCGAACGATCGGGTCTCTCCTCGACGGCCTCACTCACGAAGAACGACACAGCATATACCTCGATATCCTTATTGGCCATACCAATCGTTCGACGCATCCAATATCTGGCGAGAAATGGGTTGGGACGTTACCGAACAAAGTGTTGACATATGAAGAGACAGACTTTTCTCGAATCAAAGAATGGGAGGCAGGTGGATGGTACCGAAACAAAACGATCTTTGACTATACATACTTGTTAAACGATTGCTATGCGACAGGCGCCAAATATATCGCTATGTTGGAAGATGATACGCTTGCAGTAGAGGGATGGTATCCTCGTGCGCTAGAGGCCCTGAGGAATGTTGAGGCGAAGATGGCACGCCGAATAGGCAAAAAATGGGTGTTCATGAGACTCTTCTATGCTGAAGACCTCTTCGGATGGAACAGTGAGAACTGGCCGACATATCTTTTCTGGTCTTTCGTAACCTGGGCCATTACCTCAGGCTCCTTGATTTTCGCGAGAAACAGATCAAGATCATTGCAGAACTTTCTGTCAAATGAATCTATGCTGGCAATATCAGGACTTTGCATCCCAGCTCTCGTTGCGCTGTTCTTCGCATCTGGCAGAAACTCAATTTGGCCACTTGCGCCCGGCGTACATGAGATGAATAAAAATGGCTGCTGCTCTCAAGGTTACATCTATCCACGGGAGATCGTTGCGCCTCTCCTTGAAAGGACTGATTTGGTGACGGACTGGCTTGTGGACATGATGGTGGAGAAGATCTCGGATCAGGAAGGATGGATCAGATGGGCGAGAGCGCCTGCTTTGCTTCAGCATATTGGAACGACAAGTTCAAAAGGATACGGGTTTGACAATACAGCAGGACATCTTTGGAATTTTGGATTTGAATTATACCAGAAGTCGCATTTAGGCAGGAGCCACCAGTAGAAATAGATGACGTTGGAAAGCTTCGTCCGATCGCCTTCGTTAGCCGTCGACTTCGCAGCTACTTGATGCGCTTGCTTTGTGACTCGAATTGGAGTCGGAGCCGCTAAAAGTCAGAAGTTGGAAGTGTAGTCCTTGATGCATTCAGCGCGTCGTCATGCGCTCTTTCATTTGTTTTGTGTCGATGGTGAATCACGAGGCGTTGCAAACCCGTGAAGTACTGCAGACCTGCAGATGGTTGATCGTGAGCTCAGTGCCAAAGCCTGAAAATCTAGCGACTCGATCACTGAACTCTTTGGATGCTTACTGATCACTTTCACACGGTAGCCGTTTCCGTCTCTGTGGTGGGCGATACGTCCTCTAGATTCTAGCGAGTAACCCCGGGAAAATGTTCCGCTTGCTGCTACCCCTTACCTCGCGCCTTGAACATCAAGTTCTCTCACGCGCAGATACATTTGAAATTTCACAAAGCTTGGATTATTACCTTAGGGCCCCTTAAAATGTGTCGTCAAAACTGACTATTACTGGAGTGTTGTTGGATATGATAACCTCTCATACTACAAACTCAGAACAATTCAAGCTTCGAAGCTGCACTCTTCAGCTGATGTCTCAATGGGTCTGCCTTACCAAAACGCCACCACCTTCAAGTCTGTTCTTTAAAGGCAACTTATATTTCCTGGCATCTTGATAATGTATTCAACACTTTCCTAATATATACACAACATGCCCTCGATTTTCTGGTATTCAAAATAGCTATGTCAACCATCCTCCTGAGCACAGCCTTCTCCAGCCAACCTTCCACTACCTCCCTCTCCACGGCCACTCCAACCGCACCACCATCCAACAATACCTCCGACGCAGGTACGATAATTCTAATCGCCATCGGCGGCTTTATCTACATTGTCCTCGGCGTCAGTACTTATTCCATACAGCGGGGCAAAGATCGAATTCTATGGGCAATTGTTCTAGCCATTCTGTGGCCTCTTCCGCTTGTTTGCCACTTATTGAAGTCACTTTGGGACGATTTCGGGAATGAAGGCTTGTTGAGGAGGGTGTTTGTATGGGTTTCTGGGCCGCTCATGCTGTGGTGGGAAGGGGTGAGGCGGAGGGAGATGGGGAGAATGGAAGGCTGAGGGGGAAAGAGGGTGTTTGATTTTTGATATCAAAGAGTGATGTTACGAACTCTGAAAGGAAGGGCAGTCAAGACGTTCAAGTCGGAAGTGTTTGGCACGGATTTCGAGGCTATAGATAGTAGGATTGAGCTTGATGAGATTCTCGCCCGGCAGATGAGACATTTCGAAGACAGCCCATTTGTGACAACTCTTCGCCTCAGCCTCGTGAGTCTGAATTCAACGCTTGTCTCACAACGCCTTCCACGTCTCCTACGCAAGTATCGTTTACAAATATGTGGTACTAAAGACCTTGCACAAAATCCTAAATCGGAAGAGGTGGTCACGCATATTCTGTCCTTAGTATTTACTAAAATTCCCTCTTCCTCACACTTGACATGTCAACATCACTCTTCACGAGCATCTCGCATCCCACTTGAACAACATCTCCTCAGCCTTCCCCAAACTCGACGCTTTCAACTTATTCCTTTTCAAAATCAATCATTCTTGGTTTCGGGATGCCGTACTTCTTTAATGGGGAAAGGGTTGAGAATGGATTTCTGAGGACGGGAGTAATGGGACGGTGGAAGGCAGCTTGTTCGTGAAATTGAGGAGGATTAAATGGTTGGGAGTGCGGATATGGAGAAAGCTAAGAGGGTCGATGAGGTGAGAGATCGTGGATTTGGTGAGTAGCATTGCAGCTTGTTTAAGAAAGGTAGTTGATGAATAATATTGTATTAAATGTTAAAAGAGTTGTACTTGGGGACTCCTAGTTGGAATCTTAATGGGGAAAGGGTTGAGAATGGATTTCTGAGGACGGGAGTAATGGGACGGTGGAAGGCAGCTTGTTCGTGAAATTGAGGAGGATTAAATGGTTGGGAGTGCGGATATGGAGAAAGCTAAGAGGGTCGATGAGGTGAGAGATCGTGGATTTGGTGAGTAGCATTGCAGCTTGTTTAAGAAAGGTAGTTGATGAATAATATTGTATTAAATGTTAAAAGAGTTGTACTTGGGGACTCCTAGTTGGAATCTTGGTGCTTTCTGGGCAGCACGTGATCGTTCACTTGACGATACCTAGGTCATGGTCTATCAGGATCAATTCCAAGGTCATAATATGAATAGAGACCAAACTTATCGATTTGAAGCTGAGGCGCCAGGTCCAGAGTCTTTCCTTTAATTGTCGGCAAAAAGTTACCTGGTTCACTTTCCACTTTTAAATCCATTGAACCCTGGAGTTGGACTTACATCACCAAGCTCTTGTAGTGAATGCAAGGCAGACTGAATTGTTGATGCTGAGAGAATCTTCTTCTTACTATCGGATATACTGCTCAAACGGCCAAAATAGCGTAAAAAAATTGTTTCATTTGACTCAAAAGATCCACAACGACTCGTGAACGTCTTACTTGGACCTTAGCAATTCATTTCTCGATATGTTTATAATAAAGGAACTTTACTCGGTGTTCAAATATCCACCGAATTCGCCTATATAAGCTTCTAACTAGCATCCTATTCCTTCTGGAGACAACAAACAAAGATGCTACGGATGCGTGCATCGTGATAGGAAAGCAAATCTTCCAACAAATCGAAGCTATCAAACACCTTGAGGTTGGGTTCGAGAACATAACATGCTAGGTATATGGGGCGAGAAAATATACCATTCTTGCCAATGCTTTGATATCTCACTCCAAGCGCATCCAGACGACGATTCGTCTGAAATGATTGACAACAAAGCCCTGTCATTGTCACTTGAAAACATTCACAGAGCTAAAAGAAGACGTCTTTGCAGCTTTGAGAGTTTGCAACAGGATCCAAAGCACATGCAGCCTGCACGTTTATGCCTTGAGAGTGAATCCGCTTAATATTGCGCCAACCCAAACACGTCAGCCTCCTATCTTCGTTGATTTACCGTCCCATCCGTTTTCGGATTTGCTGACACCCGCAACGGAGAGAAAGGCTAATTAAATATTGCGAGTTTTGCAATTATTTAATCAGGTTCTATAATTTGCATTTACAACAGCTCATTGTGCGCCAGACTAGGAAAAGGGCAGATCTATCTTGGATGTTCACTTCCCCTAGAACACCCTCTTTTCATGAATATGAATGCGCGAATGGGGCTCATGAATAGGGACAAGTGAATTAGGAGACATGAACCAGAATACGTGCAAAGACTCCTTTGGGTGAACTTCTTTGTACTGTAACTTATTCAAAATAATATATTGCGACTACTGCCTTCGTCAACCGCGGGGTATATACACAAATTTCTTCCCAAACAATCTTAATCTTCAATTAACTCGCTTTAGTAAACCCAGCCCCAAGTTGAAGGAAGGAACTGGACGCAACAGAAGAAGGTGGTGCTAAAACTGGGATGGTTATAGGAAGTAAGCTTAACATGAGATACACAGAAACTCTCAAGCTGTTGGGGTTGAGTGAGAGTACGTCTAGTAGTTTTTTCGATCCATTGGGAGACCATTCCAGCGCCGCGACCATTGCCGACTCGTCAAGAGTACAGCAACACCAGGCCGGTTAGACTTATTGGAGCTCGTAGAGAGACTTCACGACTCACCTACTCTAACGTCACCATATATTCAGTCAAAGTCATACATCAACGCCTCTTATAGAGACTAGACCGACGCCGACTAGATCATCAGCAGATAGTCGCAGACTCGAGGATACCTCAATGCCCAGCAGGCGGAATTCTTCCAAGAAGGGAAAGAAGCACCAGCGTCGAGGCCCTGACGGGAGATTCAAGTCAGCAGAACCAAGACCGCAGAATCAAAACTATTTCGCACTTTCATATGGTAAAAAGGCGCTTGCATAAAGTTGATAATAATTGTCCCAGTGACAGTGGTATTTTGCTTGGGACATTTCAAAGTTCAGCCGAACGCGGATGCCGTGTTCTGAGGTAGAAGTAATGCTGGGGAGGACAATGAATATGCATCGTTGGACAGAAATCGTCTTTCCTACGAGTCAGAGAATGTAGCAGTTATTTGTTGAAGAGAAAGAAGAGAGGCGTACGAGGATCGTATTTTATACTTGTCTCGAGCAGTAAAAGATCTAAGGAGGGGAGAGACATCCTTTGTTTTCCTTTGGGAAGGAATTGTCGTCTCGCGACTTCTTTTACTGCATTTGTAGGAAGCAGTCTCTCGTAAGAGCTTCACATGGTGTGTTCACTATGCAGAATCACACTTGGGACCTATTTGTTAGTCTAAGAAAGTAAGACTTTGCTTCCTTTCATGCAGCAAGCAGTCCCGTCTATCCATTTTTAGATAGACTCCCTCACACAAAGACCAGCGGGATTCTGGCAATCTTCGCAGGTACCATAGCAGCCAGATCGGAGGGAGTGGCCTTTGGCAATATCACGAATGATCTGATGAAAATCGCATGGTAGGACGGCCGTGTAGAATGCACTAGGCTCATGCAGTTCACTCTCTACTATATTACGAGGGATGAGCAGGTTTGTTGTCAATTGTGATTTTGTTGCCAAGCCTCAAACGGTTTCTAGTGTAACTTGAGATAGCAGCATTAGATGCAGGTTGTTCTGGTTTTAAGGTAGAGTTCTTGCACTGACCAGGAACATGTTCCCAAAGCAGTGAAAACTCAAGCTGCTCGCATCCTTCTCATGATAACAAATGATATATCAATCGACTCTAATGCCACATTTCGGTTGTCTGATTTCGATCGTTATACTATGCTTGCAACGACCATTTATAGTCTTTTATACCCATCGAGAAGCTTGGGCAGACGAAGGAGTCGGAGGAACCAGTCCTGGACATTCACTACTTTCAACAATGCCATATTGAATTTCTACGACCCCTTCATCACTCAAAAGAAGCATGCAAAGCACGAATAGGAACATGAATAGGAGCGTGGATAAGAGCTTGAATTGGATATAAAAAGACTCCTTCCTTTGTCTCAGAGCCAGCAAGAAATTCTTACCAGGAGAGGAATTAATCCGAACACTACGATTCCGCTCGCTACTTTGCGTCTTGATGTCTTGGATTATTTCACCACGTGGAAATAAAGGTAGAAGAACCTGACGACGATGGTATAAGCTCGCCTCCCACGACCTCTCCGCCACGAGGAAGAGCATCAATGAGATGGTTTGGAAGGAAAGTCATTGCTGTCAGGTCTTTGATTACCTTTCGTCTGAAGCTATATGACAGCTACTGTCAAGCAAGGTAATTACTTCTACGCGAAACAAAGGACGAGACCTAAACTTGAAGATGCAATGGACCAGGCGTTAAAGGGCCATAAAGGAGACTGACCAGGGCCTCATATGGTCATATCCTTTCCTGGTTCTTGACTTTCTGGTAATTCATGTTGAAGAGGTTGAGGACATCGAAGAGTTTGATTAGGGAAGATCTCTAGGCTCTAGACGGCAGAATATTTATAGGCATTCGAGGAACAGGATTGGACATGAAGGTGCAACAAGCTGTTGGAACGAAATTTGGCACCACGTGACTGAAGAAATTCAGTCTTAATTTCAGGAGAATCTCAGCACTTGCTCCTCTATCGGAGTCATCGAGGTAAATAGACCCTGTCGTTCAGACAATACAGTGATTTTGCAGATCACTCACGGCATGGCCGCGCAATTCTGCTTGGCGCTCCTCCCAACGGTTCTCAATTACTCAATGGGAACGATGCCAGCTGCAGATCCTCAAATCCAATTCCCACATGCAATGCACCATCAAAAAAGTAAAACTCAAACCCTAATGTTTACCGCTCATGCAGCAGCCGAACCACCCGATTCCGGAAGCGCGGGACACATGATATGCCGGCGAGACGCGTACTCAACCACGCATCTTCCCCATCGCGACTCCACAAACATCCACATCCAGCCTCACAAAGGTCTCGACCTCTCAGATCTTATGGGTCGCTTAACCCGTTCGGATTTCCCCAAGCTTTGGACCGAAAAGGTTCCCCTGCGGCTCAGAAATATGGTGGGTTGAGAATAAGAAATACAGGCTGTCAAATCTGCAGCTTGAATCGCGACCTTTTAGGGCACCATACCTGGCGCCACGTGTTTTTTCCTTGTCCCGAACCAGTTTACCGGTCGGGAAAAAGCAAAATATGAAGGAAGTGCGTTGGGGAAGAAAAACAAAAAACAAAAGCGTGAAGATGAGGATCAGCGAATACGTGACTAGGGATATGAAAATGCAAACATTAAAATGGACAGGTTGACAGGTGATGGTACCATGGTACGTGAGAATCGCAACAGCAGTTCGAATCCCTCGATTGAGTTCCAGCGGAAATGCCGGCTTCGAGAAGGATTTGATAAGAAGCCACGGGGACGAAACAGCAGGAAGTCGGTGAAGAAATACCTGTGTTTGTGTGCAGTACACTCCCAAATGCAGCTGGGGAAAAAAACAGGTTACACAGCCATCGTGCATGTACATCCTGTACATCTCTGCAGGGAGATTGAGGGCGCAACTCAAAAAGCAGATCGGGGTTGCGTTTCGGGCTTTGGATAAGAGCTGCCATGAGCATCGGGTGAATACCGGTAAGTGATTGTGATCATGTTGAAATCGTACGAGGAGACGAAATGGATAAGGTGTGATTATCTGTGCAGTGTGCATGTACAGCTGTAAGTACTGCATGATACATATGTACTCCTCACACATCATGTTCATGAAGCCATCGCGGATAAAGGAATGAGGGGTCCACACCAGTTAAACGTCGGAAGAAGCTGCAAGGCGCCCAATAATGCTCGAGGTTCCCCTCAATTATAAGAGGGGGACTATGGCTCGGTTCGTGAGCCACAGTTGTTGCCGAACGGAAGCGTCGCGGTGTCAGCCCTTTCGGACCGTAGATGTGGCTTGTGTGTCTCGATGAAGGATAGTGGTTATGGCAATGTGGCTGTGTGAATAACAAGACCGGCTTTCACGTGGAGGAATCCTCGAATATTACGAGATGGTGAGGCGCTGGTTCGATTACTTCCGTACCGGGGGTTGATACGGGGTTCCCAGTGACGTTACGAGGGAGGAAAATTTGCATTTCGACGTCATGGTCTTTGTTTGAAATGTGTTGGGATTTTCGAAGGATCGGATGGCATTGACAGGAATCCAAGATGCGATTGTGCCTTTACTGGCGTGTTCAAGTTTGGAACCGAGAGCGCTTGCTAGGGAGAAAACAGGAATTTTCACCTGATAGGACGCTGGGAATATTGCATGACAGGTGGAACTGGATTTGTGGATTTTTGGAAGAGGGGAAAGATAGGGAATAAATTACTTTGTCGATAAGAAACTTCAGGATCATCGCACTTGCAGGCGATCAGGGCGTCTCAGAGCTTGTTGCTGTGTCCCGTGGTGTTGTTGACGGCTTCAGAAGTACGTTTTGGGATGTACCTCAACATGCTTATTTTATGTCGCGATACGGCACTTCTGAATGGACGTAAAGACACTCGGGCATCCCGAAAATGGAATCTGGTTGCGCCACTTTCACGAGGTTGTTGACACGATGTGGACAAAGGCCCGAAGATACGTTTCTTGGCCGGGGTCAGGACTGGTCAAGGGCGGAAGCTGTTACTGATGCTACGTCAGTAAGCACATATCTCCACTGGGTTGCAGCATGCCCTAGCTCTTTGCCCACCTTGCTGTTGCCAAAGAGCCGCCAGAACACCACCAGGGCATGGACGCGATCTTGGTCGCTGCATTTGGGGAACACCCCGCTGGGACGTCGGGGGGTGGGAAAGGGGGGGAACTCTTGGAGTTGTGTGAACATCTTGGAGACTTGGAAGATACCCAGCTCAAACGCTCTATATAACAAAATAATATCGCTTCAGTTCCTGAAATCTGAACGCTCGCGTATGGCCGCTCCTACTGTAATGTTAGATAGAAAAAGCTTGTTCCACAAATGATCTGTCCATGACATGCACTCAACTCGGAACCCCTCAAAACCATGAATCTTGAGCAAGTGGCTTCGCTCGAAACTTACGCTACGCTACGTCAACAAGGCCGACTTCACGGAATACTCACAAAACATCCCACCCGTCATCAATCTCCAGCAGCAGCCTTTCGGATTCCTTCTGCAGTATTTGTTGTGATGATTTCGAGACATTCTGCACGCCCAATCGAGTTTTATTGAATCCACGTTGCCCACCGTCGCGCATCGTGTTTGTCTGGGCGAGATAACCGATTCGACTCCTCGCGCAGACTGCGGACCTGGAGCTGACTGCAGACCGCCAACGACCAGGACCAGCCCAGGAGACATCCCAAAAGAGTCGAGGTGGGGTTGTGAGGCTTGAGCTCAGTGCATCGCACAGCGGATTAAAAAGCGCGAACACGCTCTGCTGTTGCGCGCGGGAAATCTAAATGTGAGACTTTCCTGTCTTTGCGTTTAAACTTTGTTGTTGGTGAAGCCATCGCGGCAGTCTTGCTTTTTATATTACATTACATTATATTATATTATATTGAACTGAACTTGCTTCATAGTTCCAAGACTCCCAAGACCCCCAAGACTTCTTGAAGTTGGACTCCTGAGCCGTACCTACACGGCCAAAAGCTAAAGGCAGAGCTTTCCCAACCTGCACACTCAATCCCCCATCGTCCAGCTCTGCCAGGATCCCGTATCCGTCTTCTTGGTCTTGTCCAGATTTCGTGCATATCGTGCATCGCATATCTTCGTGTCGCCTGTGGGTGTGGTTCTGCTCTGGTGGTATGGTTAGACTCGCGCTAAAGTCATCAAACAATCCGGCGAATCTCGCGAGCGAAGAAGACGAACGAGCTTAGAACAGTCTCCACACCTTCCCGGCTGCGCGAGGCATTTGCTTTCACAAATCGGGTCGTCAACACGAGCAGCGTCCGACATCCACTCCTTTGAATATATTTCAACAACCTCACGCTCTCAATTGACCGTCGCCCAACTCTCCCTCTCACCTCCCTCACTTCACCCCAGCGGCAGATCAACAAGGGGTGCATTGCATACATTACGGCCGACGCTTCACCAAATCCACGCATCCTATCAACGAGCTACTGTCTTTTAGCCACTTCACAATCCTCTAGTCCCCGCCTCGCAGGAGGAAGAACCATAGAGCGATCTAGTGCTTCACGATAGCAAGGAAACAATCGAAAAGCTCCCCCGCCAATAAAATACCTCAAACTCGTCACCCTGTCCGCAATCCGCTCTCTCTCTCTCCCACCATGATGGCCGATCTTCCTCGTCGGAAACCTATGCCTGCTGGCTATCAAGGCCCGCAACCCTCCAACGTCTATTCACACAGTCGGGCTCGCACGACTTCTTCAAATACATTCCCTGCTTCCATCTATCCGCCACAACCTCAACAACTCTACCCAAGCAACATGCAGGTGCAATCGTACACTTCTCGACGAACCCCTTCCACAGCTACCTTTTCTACGACTGCCAGCAGTGGCAATGGCCCTGTGCCCTTCCGAAATAGCTCACAGGATCTGCAACGCTCGACATCTTCAAGATCTGGCGGTGCTCCTACAAGCTATGTCGCCCTGATGAGGAAACAAAAGGCTACGGTCTGGTGTGATCGAGCGCAGCACGAAGATCCACGATTATTGGCACAGCAGAAGGCTGCGAAGGCACGAGCGACCATGGAAGTGATCGGCGGCCCAATAACGACCTCTGGCGGACGGATATCCTCAAGCAGTTCAGGCAATTTGGCAGGTAGCAACAGGGTCACGGCAAAGATCAGACATCATGGCAAGGCAGGCTTGGTGGGGTACAGTCCTGGAGATCTGGTTGGAGGCGTGGGAGGTGTGCCCATGCGGTTGAGTGCTAGTGAAGTGGAAGGAGGAGACAGTGACGATGATGCTGATAGTGGGAATGGGCCACACGGTGGAGCATATCACCGCAGAACTGGCAGTGGAAGGAGTAGTGTGGGAAGTGGCAGACGGGGTCTCACTTATTCACGACAATCCGGTGCCAGCTCGATACATGGCAGATGGAGCTCTGGAAATACACCACCGAGTGAGAGACAGGACTCAATGGAGGATGTTCCTGAGGCTGGCGAGACGCCTGTTCCTGGCACCTACACCAAGTCTAAGGATTACTTCATGGCAGATGGAGGTGCGGATGGAACCCGCAGTGTTGGAAGTGGCAGCAGTGGAGAGAGAGCTGACAATGTTGCTGAATTGGGCACCAATGATGCAGCAAGACTCGCCGCCAACAGCTTGATGAAAGCAACCATCACTCGCGAGAAGAGCGTCAAGAACCCGGAGGAACTACGAAGAAGAGGCAGCGTTGACGAGAGAACAATGACCATGAGTGCTGGGCGATTATACATTGCAAACCCAGACGCGGATAGTGATTGAGGGGCTCAAGAAGAATATACCAGGGTTGTTTGAATATGCATTTCACGGCGTTGGGGCGATCAGGATACCGGTTCTTGGGATGGCATGGCAGGTCCACACAACCTGATGCATTTATCTTTGGCCATTGGATGGCGGCGGCTTGAGTCTGCGAGAGGCCATTGCCCTCACTCGTTTTAGCGACATTGCATACATGAAGCCTTCAGGGGCATACCTATAGTTCAAGAGTAATGAGAAGTATACCGCTTCTGTTGAATATAAGACGTTGAATTGTCCTTTGTGGCATTACCTTGACTTCCTTCCGTGAATCATGCCAATATTAAATTTGTTCCATTTAAATACTGCTAATAAAAGAAAGGGTTTCGTTTTGATGAAGCCTCCGACTCCCGAGACCCCTTGGCCCTTGCTTGGGTGTCCCTTCCTTCTAAAGCGGCACTTGTCGGAAACGCGAAACCACTCAGACGCGCTTCATCGCGTCTTCTTCAACACCTCCACACGACAGCCTCAACATAACAATCACGACTACCAATCCCTGGTCGAGGCTTCGATACCATTCATGATTGTTCAATTGTTCGATTCACTGTATCCAGAAGCTCATGGTCACTTTCATTGAGGATACGATTCACTGTTTCGAGCGAAATTGACCGCGTTCACGATGTCTCTAGAAACTTCACCGAACCCGCTCAAACGAGACCACGATGTCTTTGAGGGCTTCTCACAAGTTACACAGCTACCAGAGCTCGAGCAACCATTCACTGTTCCTGCAGACTTTCTCGATACCCTCGAATCTCAACACCAGAAGGAGGATCCTACGAAAGACGAATCGCAAGAATCTCTGCCTACACCTCCAGTCAGCATCGGAAACAAGAGAGACGAAAGTCCAAGCCGATCTACAACCGGCTCTTTGACGGACGCTGGACCCGATACACCTTCACGAGATCTTTCACCACCGCCTACCACAGCACCTACGACTTCGAACGCTGCACCTCCATCCTCTGCATTCGCAGCCATGACTGGCTCCGCTCCTCCGCCTGCCAAGAAGGCCAAACTTACATTTCAGGAGAAGGAGTTGAGGAGAATCAATAAGGAGATCAAGGATAAGGAACGAGCTGAGGAAAAGGCACGCAAGGACGCTGAACGACAAGCCCAAGCTGAGGAGAAAACTAGGAAGGAAGCCGAAAAGGAGGCAGAGAAGAAGAAGCGTGAAGCCGAACAAGAGGAGAAGCGTGCTGCTAAGGAAGCCGAGAAAGCTGCCAAGGAGGAGAAGCGCAAGAAAAAGGAAGAGGAAAAGCAGAAGGCCGATGAGGAAAAGCGGAAGAAGGATGAAGCCAAACGCAAGAAGGAGAGCAGCCAGATGAAGCTGGGAAACTTCTTTGCTATTCCATCCCAACCTAAACGACGCTCAGCCAGTGTGGAGAGTAGCAGAGGCAGGAGTTCTATGAGTCCTGCTCCTCAGAGCTCAGTTGCGAGTCTGCTTTCTGCTACTGCGGCAGCCCCGAGTCCTTCGAAGCATACGCCGAGCAAGTCTAAGCTGTCTACCTACGAGAAGCTGTTCCCGGATTTCTTTATACAGAATGGAGTTACTTTGGCACCAACCAACCGATTCGAGAGGGACGAAGAAGCTTCGGGTGCTATACAGAACACCATTGACAGCTACATACTTGGAAACCGAAGCCCGGGTCGACAACGAGATTTCAAGGCCTCGTCACTATTCCATATACCACCGCGCGATGTAGCAGTACCTCGTGGAAGAAGACGGATGCCTGTTCGGGAGATCATGACAGATTTCTACGAGGGAAAGGCTTCACGACCGATCGACCTCACCACGGACTCGCAAAACTCACAGATCAAGAGGACGACAGATCTGCTCAAGGCAGTACCCATGAAATTCTTGAAGTTCCAGGAGGATGTCAGACCACCGTACAGAGGCACATATACTTCTCGACCTGTTAACGGTATGGCGAAGCTCGCGAGGAATCCGATTAGAAGAGATCTCCCGGATACGAATTACGATTATGACAGTGAGGCAGAATGGATTGAGGATGAGGATGCGGAGGACTTGAAGAGTGAGGGAGACGAGGAAGAGGAGTTAGATGAGGATGAAGATATGGAGGGATTTCTCGACGATGAAGGGGACGAGACTTCATCGTCAAAGCGGCTCGTCTTGCAAGGCGACCTGGAGCCAATATCGACTGGTCTGTGTTGGGAAGATAGGAAGAAGAGGAACACGAATGTCAAGATGGTTGCCTATAAGATGGAGGTCATTCTAGGTATGTTTTACCCTCTCACCTTCCGGAGTACTCTCCTAACCATTCCAGATCCAAACATCAAGTCAATCGACCCATTCTCTTCCAGCTATTGGGAACCAACACCATCCACCATGGACCCTCCACGAATCCCCCTAAACAGCATGAAGAACACATCCCTAAACTTCAACGGCCAAACCACCAAACCCGTCAAATCATTCTTCACCACCGCTTCCAACGTCCTCAAAAACTCCCCATCACCCACCGTCCCACCACCTACCTTCGCACAACCTCGAGCTAACTCCAAAGGCAAAGATGGCAAGCCGAAAAAGCTCCTCCCGCCAGAAGATATGGAAGCCTTCAAGGCAGCAATCCAAGGCAACGATCTCAGTAAAGTCGGCTTGGTCGAGGTACTCAAGAAGAAATTCCCGGGTAGGACGGCGGCTAGTATTAAGGATACGTTGGAGGCGGTTGCAGTGAGGGGATTGAAGGGTCAGAAGGAGAGTGAGAAGAAGTGGGTTCTTCTTGAGGATATTGCTGCTCCTCTTCTGGCTTCATGATCGTCACGTTGCAGTTTTTGGAGTTGTGTTATGGGAGTTATTTATCGTCTAGCTTGGCGTTTGGAGTCTGAACTGGGGATACAGAAAATATTGCTGGATTGATTGGCAGTGGGTGGCTTTTTGCATGGTGTATGGAGAGAGGGAGGGAGGTGAAGGGAGAAGGAGAAGTGTATAATATTGCGCGGACTGTGGTGTTGCTAGATAAGATAGAGCTATGATACGGTATCAAAGGTAGATGAAAATTGCATGGTATTGCATTCTCTGAAATACCCTCGACGATTTTGACAATTGGAATGTGGATGCCAAGTGGCAGATTTTTGAAGGGGAAAGTGTTTGTGTTTTGTTGGGTGTTTTGCGCAGTCTTTGTTACTGAGAAAGTCCTCAGATATTAGTAAGAGCGTGAGGATCTTTGCTTTGAAAACTGGTTGACATTAGTTGGAGCATTCGCGCCTTTCTTGTACTTGCTTTCTTTGCTGGACTTGAGTTGGACAATAATAGTGTCTGCAAAGTCGACAGCCGCCACCCACTTCTCTTTCAAACGAAGATGTCTCAAGAGTTGATAGCGTTACCCCAGCTGTATAAGACGAGGATATCTGGAAAGTTGACAGTCGCATAAATTTCATTTGCGATATGATAATAGCTGGAATATCTATTTCCTGGTTGGAAACCTGGTAGATACTTAGTAGGATTAGATTGGGCAAGGCTTAATGTAGTTTCTTTGTATAATACCTTTTTCGCGTTCTTTGTATGAAATCGTGATCTCGTCTCCGCCGACGGTTACCGAGGGAGAAGGTCGTTGATGGGTTGTTCTTTATACTACGAGATTCGTGTGTTGCTTGGGGTGAGTGAGTCATGGAGGTTGAAGAGTGGTAGGGTGGAGTCAGCTTCGTGGGTGAATGCGTCCGAAGAAGGAGTTTGCCAAAGGAGGGCTTCAGGAGGTTAAAATGGAGTATAGAAGCCGACGACTACTCGTTGTAAAACAATGCGCAAGAAGAAGTAACTATCTCGGTCTCCGATAACGTCTGCCTGGACGTGCATGTCAAGCGTCAGCTGAAGCTGAGACGCAGGATTGGGCTTAACTCCAAGATGTCTAGATGTTATGTGGCCAGGAGTTGCAGCAAATCATGTCCTCTGTTGAAGACAGCAATTATTATCAAGTGATAAGTCTCCTGCGAGTAGCTTGGGACGTATTATTGTCTTGAAGTTATTATACGGACGGGTTAAGGTATCATCTTTTGGGAGATCAGCGAAAAAGGAAAGCTTTGTTATCTCTAGTATTCTCACCAGGAGATTGCTGTCAAGTACAGGTCTACTAACATGTTCTCGTCTTGAAACCGCTGGAAAGACAGGCTGAAGCATCGCCACTCAAGATATCAGCGAAGAAGGAAGTATCTTTCGTCGTGTGCATGCATTGGCCGGACGAATAAGCACTGTTGACAACGGCCATAGATCCCTTTCAAAAACCCATTGTGAGGGAATGTTGAGGCTGTGATTTGCTTTGAAGTCTACCATTCTCTAGGAGCAGAAATCACGCTTGTGATTGTATATTTCAGACATCCGCGTCTAGGCACCATGATCTCTTTCAGTTTGCTTTGGTCAAGTTGTTGGTTGGACAAAGAGTTAATAGTTGCGTATTTTATACCTGCGACGTTGATGCCTGCGAGCTTGGGGTGTAGTTTCACGTGCTTTGAAGGTGAATATTGGCATTTCGAGTTGAGTTGATTTCGGAGGTCTTTAATGTCCCACCTTCAAATTTTCATAAATAAACAAACTCTCATCACGAACATTCATATCCCTAATCCTCCTAACCTCGATTCCAATCCAATCTCCAACATCACCATCACAATCTCAATCCTTTCCACCCAAACCCTGACCTCAAAATCAATACCTCATCACTTTTGATAAGGCTCCGGACTTAGCCCCGTATAACGGGACAGTTCACCTTGAAAATCAGGATCTTACGTACAGTAGAGTAAACTTAGCGAAATGCAGATATCATGGCATTTCGAAGATTAGAATTTGTTGCGCAATCGAGGCTCCGATGCAGGGGCCGTAAGTGCGGGGTCTCAGCTCTTGAAGTTTATTTTTAACTTCAGGGCATGTCTATGAGATTTGTTCCGAGTGGATGAGAAAGAACGAGGATGAGAGATCCTTACTGCAGGAGCGGGATGGATGAAAGGTGTGGTCGAGGTCTTGATGCGGAGAGGTGGGGATTTCACATGTCAGCTGCATAGTGGACGTGTAATTGAAAATGGGGATGGGAGAATTGCTAAGGGTGTGTCATTTCTCGATGTTTGTTGGATGGGAATTCAAGCTTGGGCGCCATCGTGCATACTGTAGTGCATTTGAGAGAATGGGTCCTGCATGCCGCGCGTATGTGCACATAGCTTGAGCCTCGACGGATCCAAATACTGCCTGTTGTCTGCATTGGCTTGAGGCTCAAAGTCGACAGAGCGGCAGGGTTAAGTTTCTTTCTTCATTCATGTTTGCAATTCATGCAGTGCGAGATTCCCCCCACACCTGTTTGAATTTCTAGGCAGAATTGAATTAGTACAAGAAAGTAACAAGTCGTTCTCGATAATCCAATAGTCCAGGAAATGAAAAGGAAGGTTGCCACCTCTTTCAGGGTAGAAGGAAAAGCTTTCCACAACTCTTGCATGGCAATGCATATCGAGAGTGAACAAGTGCGGTTGGTTATATAGTACATTGGGGACGCAAGCCCAAGCTGGTGCTGTTGGATTGCGGTTAAGTGCCTGAAAATTTATTGATCTACGAGGAGGTATCTGTTAACTAGTATTAATTTAATGTTAAGACGCTGAGATGCAGTTTCTGAGAGACTGATAGAAAAGTGTTTGTTTGGCAAGTCCGCCTAACTTTTGCATTAGCTTATGACTACTTCTTTGCACTCTGTCCCTCAATCTGCTTAGCGCCCTCTATAGGACTTAGCCAAGTGCAACGGTCCTTGACATATATTTCACCCATCGGCTTCAACTTCGTTTCATGCAGATTGAAATCATCCACCGTCCCAATAC
Source organism: Phialocephala subalpina (assembly GCA_900073065.1). Classification (NCBI taxonomy): domain Eukaryota; kingdom Fungi; phylum Ascomycota; class Leotiomycetes; order Helotiales; family Mollisiaceae; genus Phialocephala; species Phialocephala subalpina. The sequence continues at coordinate 804,900 of FJOG01000008.1, read as the reverse complement.
GACAGATATTTCTTCCTGGACGCGCCCCATTGAGACGATACATAAGCGTGCCGCATGTCTTGCAGAAATAGTTGGTCATCGTATTTCCCGAGGTGATGGTTTTCGATTGGCTGTAAGCTGTCAAGTTGTCGCGGCCACGGATGTGGGTGAGATACGGATCGAGGATGGTAAAGTTCGAGGCGAACATGGACGCCGTGATCTTGCGGCAGTCGGTGCAGTGGCAGACAAAGCTGGCGACCAGGCTGGAGCCTTGGGTGGGAAATGCTAGTTGCACAGCGCCGCAGAAACAAGTTGCTGTCGCTAAGTCTTCTTTCGACCAGCCGTCGTCGGCGCCGCTGGCGAGAGGGATGTAAGGCTTGGATTCCTGACGATTGAGGCGTTCTGCGTTAGGTAATCGCGAATGGTGAGTAAAACGTTATTCTGTTCGTCTCTCGCTGCCTCGTGTCTTTCTTCTGCAGTAGTATGGCGCTCTTGCGCCTTTTTGTCGTTCGCACGCATCGCTTTCCTGATTTTGTTAGCAATAATACCAAGCCATATATTAGTTACCTACATGCTAGCTGCGATAAGAAGCACATTTAGAGATGCGCAGTGGGTATTTATCTCCGTTCAGAAGGTTTGAAGCTCGCTCGAATGGGGACACGCTATGAACCTTCATTGCTATGGTTCGGATTTTATGATTAGAGCTGTCACTAGCCAGGCTCGAGTTATATTTCTTGACTTTCTCCACAAAGTCCCCCATCCGCACCCTACAGAGGTCGACGATGCGTCGCGCAGTGACGCACAGCCCGTTCGTTTCGGCCGTCATGTCGCATGTTCGCGACAATTGCTCGACCTCAAAAAGTGCTCGGCCAAGCGTCCATAGCTCTCTAATTAATTCTTGATATTCATCAGAAGAGCCGCGGCTGCTGGTCAATACTATCACGAGGTCCTTTACCAGTAGGCTGATTCAGATAATGTCGCCTAGTGAGCCGAAGGTAAAGGAAGCCATGATCTTCCCATAGTATCAGGAACGAAACCATATGTTCCTGTGGAGATTATTCAACAGAGAATGATAGATACTTGAGTTACCAGCTCATCATATGAGTAGTATTTGTGGGCGCTGAGAGCCTCGTCGAGAGCCTGGCACTGCCTGACGATCATCAAACGACGTGTTCCAATGAGACGAGGAAGGGCAGCGGGTAGCCCATGAACTTTGAGCCAAAACTCGAGTTGGAATAAAAAGCATTGGAAACTTTCTCGAAGCTTGGTGTTTGACTGGAAGTCTTGTAAATAGAAGCTGTGTTCTGGAGGCTCAGCTATGCAGCCTAAATACATAGGTACTTTGGCGCTTGCTTGATATGGTTGTCATGTGATACGGCCTTGTCCCATGATACGCAATTACTACTACCGACAAGATTGGGTATACTTAGAGGTCTGGAAACTATATGCGTATCCTAGATTACGAGGATTCTCAACGTCGTTCATTAACAAGGCTGTCAGGCAGATCGTGTGTCCCAAGTACCCCCAACACGCTTGCATCATTACACATCGTAGCCTCCGTCGCATTACATATCTTCCCAAGGTCCGCTTAAATCATCATCAGAGTAGCAAGACCACAGCCACCAACCAGGCAGCCAATAGGTCTCCAACCCCAAATCCCACAGTAGAACTAGCACTAGCCTGCACAGCAGAAGGCGAAGGCTTCGGCTTGACACTTCCAGTCGAATTCGTCAAAGGCGGGGCAGAATTGACGCTCGGCACTGGACTGACGCCCGAGATATCAACAACAGAGGTGACTGATGGTGAGGAAGATGGAGCTTTCTGAGGCGGTACGCTGGCGCTGGAATTCGTACCTGCTGCTGGCGAAATGGCGGGCGCAGGAGCAGATGTAGATCCTGGAGGAGGAGGCACGCTTGCGCTCGTGAAGAGTAAAGGCGTTGTATACGTGTTAGTCGCCGAAGGAGGTGGCGGCGGAAACGTGGTTGTTTGAGTCGTAGCAGGAGGAGACACTGTTGGTGTCGTCCCAGAAGGAGGTGCAGGCGTGGCCAGAGTGACAGGACAGATAGTGGTGGAAACGCTTATCGTAGCCGTAGTTGTCGATCCATATGGGCATGATTTCACAGTCGGCGGGCACGACGTGATTGTGTAGCTGTTTGTACTATAGATCGTGGATGTCGTGTAGCTGATCCCGGACGTAGAAGAATGATGATGATGCTTAGTAGACGATGAGCTCGACGGAGTTGAAGGACCAGTAGTCGTGGTATCCGTGCAAGTAGTTGAGCTTTCAGTAGGGGTCGTCGTATGATGATCGTGTTTCGACGATGTACTCTTACTCGTCCATGCTGGGCTTGATGTGCTCAAAGTCGATGATTCGTAAGTCGACGTCCATGATATCGCCTCAGAAATCGAAATTGATAGTGCTGACGAGGTTGTAGGAGTTACTAAGATCGATGTCGTTAGGTAAGACAGTGAAGTTGATTCGGAACTCGACGACCCAGGTATTACCCAACTAAAAGTCCACGTCGAGGCCGGGGAGCTGATTGTAGGCGAAGGTGCTACAGCAGGGTTTTGGAACACGTTCAAGTATTTATAGCCTCCACAAGTCTCGGTCAAATCCCCATAGCATTGTTGATTACAATATGAAGCTGCTTGTGGTGTGGCTCCACCCTGAATTGCAGTATCGCACCAGCATTGGTAGCCGAATTCAAGGCCAGAAATTGGAAATTTCTGGGCTGCACACGCAGCTTGACAGCTCTCGATTGTTGTGTCAGTCGTCAGGGATGGAACGGTGGGGTATCGGAGTGGTTGTGCAATCGGACTGTGATAGTAGCAACCAAGAGGTGTCCATCCTAGGGTTTGAGCGGACGTTACGGAAGTCAAAAAGCCCAATGCAGCGAGTGTTAACAGCTTCTCCATCGTAAAAGCCATGATGGCAAACAAGCGAGTGACAAACGAAGGTATATAACGAGCAAAGAAGTAAACACGATTGATGGGACAACGAACACTATATTGTATCCAAAAGGGAATACATGGAACGAAAGTGACCCGGATGTCTGCCGTTGCCTTGCTCTGCACAGCGGCACGTAGCTTTCTTGGCGCAATAATGGCCACAGCAACACGAGCCATCATCAATGTTGAGATGAACCAAGCTCGGATGCTTAATTGCAGGGCATGGCCAAATTGCTGGCGTTGACTTGGAAATAGATTGTGGGGCTGCATCGTCTGGAAGCTCACTGGAGCAAGACAGGTTGTATCCAACGCAACAACACCAATTCGTACTTGAGAATGGCCAGGCGAAGACTCAACGCCTGGTCATGGAGTTTCGTTGTGCCGTTCATTTACCGACTATAATCAATCATATAGTGGTATGAGCTGGCTCAACCCCTACGTCAATCAAGGGACCTCGCAGGTAGAAATTCGATAGGGCTGGATGTTTTGAGACAAGCGGGGATTGGATGAGGGGAGCCGAAACTTTGTTTACCCCACATCAACCGAGATTGGTCGGCAAGCCGAAATGCGTTGCGGTGATGCCGTCGAGGTCTTGTATCGGCGTTCAGGCCACTTGGTGATGACAATGCAGCTGGTGACAATATAAGAACAGCTGACTCGGTCGCTGTGCCAGGACGTTGCAGGACGTTGGTCGTGTCATCCCATCAACGTGAGAGGGGGCGAGAGAGAGTTTGAATGCGAGTATGCCGTAATGTAGATGGAATCCAAGTGCTCTGCAACCTGCGACCTGCGACCAAGGGATTCTCAGATTCCCGTTCCAACCTAACTTCGTGGGGGGAGGAGTTCTATGAACATAGCCTTTGTGAGTTCGTACGTTCAGTTACTGGCAGCCTTTCTTGCTCGAACCACGAAGAGCGGATCCTCATAGCTTCCTAAGAACCCGCCCTTTCCTTCCTTCAATATGATTTCTTCAACATCTTTCCATCCTCCACTGGCCCAGAAGTATCCGCCAACCCATTTTCTCCTCTCGTCGTCGCTCATGCCCATCCACTTGCCAATGACTTTGGTCGGAAAGCATCGATTGCTGAACGCCATATGTGCCGTGCCATCGTCCCTCAAAACCCTGTGCATCTCCTTGAAAATTGATATAGGTTGTGTAAGGTAGTCGACTGAGACGTTGCAGATCACCACATCGACGCTCTCGCTGGGAACTTCTTGTAGACTCGGATATGTATTGAGATCTTTGACGAAGAATTTCGTGAGATGTCCATTGCGTGCCAACTCCTGCTGATTCATGCCAATTCCAATCATGGTCTGCAGCTTCATGCTATCTGGCAGATGTGACACCCAACTGGAGCAGATGTCCAGCACACTGTGGCTGGGCTTGATGGTAGAGCAATAGTAGGATTTCAATGTCGCGATCGCGCCCTCGTCGATGTGCTGCACAAACCTTGGTTGCGAGTACCACGCAGAGTCTGACCCTTCATCCTGTCTTCGAAAGTCTTGAGGCTTGTATGATATCGAGGTCGGGTATAGGGATCGTGAGAGAGAGTTGATTTTGTATTGCGAAGCCATGGTCGAGTATGGAAAGCGAGCTTTGCAGAGTGGTTGAGCGTGGAGAAGTGGGAGAATGCGAGTTTTCAGGCTGGACATATCTTCGTAGATTTATATAACAGCCATTGCTGGATGAACAGGAGCATTTTGACAGTATGTTACGGCAGGCGCGAGATTGAAGCTGTTGTTCCTTAGTCCAAACGTCATGAATCCAGAGAAGGACGCTAAACCTAAGTGGATCTAACACGGAGTTTAATTTAGGTCTCAAGCTCAACGACAACACAACTTTCAACTCTTATTTTGTTGTTTACAAATACCACTTGGTACTATACTGGAATCAGTTAACACCCTTATGCATGTTGAGTTTGCTTCTGTAAACTTCATGAGACTGGCCCACAAGGGAAGGACGACATTTTGCTTGAGGGAAAGTTCCGGTTATCAAACGCGCTTCGATCTCTCAAAAGCGCGTTGGAACAACTTATCTCCACCGATGCTCCCAGCATAATTCCGATATCCCCTCGCTATTTCCATAGCTTTTGCTTCCAGCAGTTTCTTCTTTTTCTTCTTCGCAAGCAAGTCGAGAAATCCTCCATTACAAAAATTACCCCAGATAGACTAGTAAAAACTTGGATGAATAAGCAGCACTCTCTTCTCACAATGGCAGCATTTGATTGGACGGGCCGGACACGGCGAAACAATTTCCTCGCGTTCTCCTCCGAGGGGATGGAGATGGATGAAAGCTCGGAGCGCGAAGAAAGCCGAGGAGGCCTGAAAGGGGTCTAAGCGAGACTCCTTTCCCCACTAAACATTTCGAGGGTCACGCCCCATTGGATAGGTCGGGATGCAGCTAGCATCATTACAAATACTCCTGTAGCCTTACAGCAAGAGAGCAAGGCTTCGAACGAGGCTACATCGATACCTTGAGCATATAAAAGTACCGCGTCGCCTTTCAATCACTCACAACATCAATCATCTCCGATCACATCTATTGCAGAACATTCAGCAGCTCCAACTGCACAAATTTCTCCTTTTACGTACAGAGGTTTGTCACACTTTCCTGACCACACCTCCAGTCTTCACCATGGCACACGCACCTCCAGCAGACAATTCTCGTTTCGAACCATTCAGCATCACAAAACATGCCTACAAAATAGTCAACGACCAAGAAATCGACCTTCACGTCCTCATCCCCAAGAATGTCACGTCAGGAAAGCATCCTGTGATTGTCCATCTCCACGGTGGCTTCTTTATGGCAGGCGATGCCATGTTTCCGGACTGGGCGGCACAATGGGCACTCGATTACCAGCTCGAGCAGTCCGCCATCCGCATCTCAGCCAATTACCGTCTCCTTCCCGAGTCTAACGGTCTGGAGATGATGTCCGATATTTCTGATCTCTGGAAATGGGTTGAGAATGAACTCCCTTCTTACCTCAAGGAAATCGGCAGCGACGTCACCCCCGATCTTGACAAGGTGATTGCCTATGGCGAGAGTGCAGGAGGCTACCTTGCCATTCAATCAGGCCTCATGAGACCAGATCTGGTCAAGGCAGTCATCGGGGCTTATCCTGTGACATACGTTGATTCAGACTGGTACGCAAAGGCCTCAACAGACAAAGCACCCTTTGGCACTCCTCAACTCCCACGCAATATCCTAGACGACTACATAGCGAGCATGAAACCAGGCTCGATCTTCACCAGCGCATTTCCTCCCGCACGGGTCCCCATGGGGATAGTAGCATTGCAAAACGGGCTCTTTCCTCAATTGATGGGAACCGACGACTCGCTGTATCCTGATAGAATTTTGGCGAAAAAGAGTGGCGATGAGAAGGTGCCGTATTTGTATGTGCTGCATGGCAAGGGTGATACTGCTGTTCCTTGCGAGCAGTCAGTGAAATTTGTTAAGGAGTGGCAAGCGAAGTTTGGGGAGGAGAGCGCGATTGCAGAGTTTCAGGAGGGTGAGCATGGGTTTGATGGCGAGGCGAAGTTGGAGGATGAATGGATGCAGAGGGGTTTGGCTGGTGTAACGAAGGCTTGGATGGGGTGATTAGAGAAAGTAACGTAAAGCCAAAGTAGAAGTTTCATGCAGGTTTTTCCAGCAGCTTCTGTCATTGTTGTTGTATAGTACATTTCGGTGTCTATTGTCTCTTGTTCCTAGGCTTTTTTGCATGCCTTCGCTCATGGGTTCTCGACGAGATCTTAAGAGGTGCGGGGTGACTGCGGGGTAACGAAGCTTGTTTCAGTGAACCAGTAGCCTGAAAGTTTAGCGACTTGAACCCTGAAATTCCAGCACTTCTTCACTAAAATTCAGTGTTTGAAGCCCGAAAACTATCACTCGTCACAGCGCACATCATTACTTAGATCCTTGATAATTGTCTTCTTTCCTGACATTCCTCAAGAATATGGCTGTCTCTGCGATCGTCGGCTTGCAAAGTATTTTGTTGAATTCAGCTACTTCTACTCTCGAGATTGGCCACAGACTTGCTCCTTTCTTCTAACGTTTCGCCTGGGAATTCTAAATTCGAATAATGCACATACACCAATCCCGTATCACCTCTTCGTTTCATTGCACTACAGTGGTTTGAACTGCCAATCATGACCCTTTGGATCGAATAACAGGCTTCAGAATCACCCTAGCAGAAAACTCCCGATAACTTTGCAACGCCTGACTGATCTCGATCTCTTTTCGCTAAACAAAATTGAGATTCGCCCCGCCGCTTTCGATCAATGTCTTGCATTGAGCATGATGGTGATATGGAGCTACAGCTCCAGTCCTCATCGATAGGCCCTTCACATACAAGGTGGCAAATGGGATAGAAAGTATGCCGTTCTTCGTGTCTGCTGTCGGAGCACCAAATTGGTCATCAGCTCTTCTTCATAAGTATCCGAAGCGTACTAGGTCACGTACTCGGATCTTCAGGGCTGTAAGCCCCAACGATGCCAATACCACTACCAGGCTTGGTGATATTAATACAGTTAGTAATGACTTCGCTCGGAACGTTGGCTCCTGCTGCATCAATACGCTCGTATCCTACAAGGTCCGCAAGCTCGATCTACACTAAGGGACTCCAAAGCCATTATCTGCTTTACAGGATCTGACTTCAAAAAGCTGATCGGAATAGCGGCGATGCTCCGAGCCTTTTTAAGGCGAACTGAGACTCGATCGATGCTGCAAACTTTGCTGGCTCTTCGAAGCCTTGCCGAGTAGGCGCACAGAAGTCCTGCAGGTCCTAGAAGATTTAGAACTAGCCAGCGCGCAAAGGAGGAGTACTCTAAATTTTATTTTTAATATAAATATAAAATTAAATATGTAAATATATATAAATTATTAAATATGTTTTTAAAACTTTCGTATAATAGAATAAATTACATAATCTTATAAACGGGTATCCGGGGGCGGGTAATAGGTCGGGTAGGGTTAGTATACCCGCGGGTAGCGCCGCCCATTTCGCATACTGAAATTACCAAATCCAGCTATCCACCCACAAACGAGACATCTGGCTCTGCGTCCTCCCCTTCGACCAAGTTTCTGCCAGCACATCCTGCAACTCTATTCCGTCAATTGGTACCCCATTTGCGGAGCCTCGTCGCCCCCTCACTCATTCAGTGTGGTAGAACACTTTTCGTGGAGGCTGTGTCTCACGCCCGCATCAACACGCCCGATTGCAGCCTCAGAACTTGACGACTTTCGGACCCCAATTGAGGACTGCGGCGTTGGCACTATTGTCCACCAGTCGTGGGACGTGTAGAGCAGCCACATTTTCTATGATTACTTTCTTGCATACACTCTTTTTTGCGTCCAGTTTTTGGGGTCGAGATATGCACTGCGCTCATCCTTATCCTGCCGCATCGAAACTCAAAGTGACCAAGCCTCATGACAGTGATTGGAGTGGAGCTTTGCGGGGTTGCAATGCCCAATCCATCCTGTTTGTTCACTTTGTGTTCTGATTGATATGTCTCAACCTCAATTGTGTCTTAGCAGTTTCCTCCAACTTCTTTTTGTATTTTAATACTTCACTACAGATTCCGGCTAAGCTGAAGCACTCAGTACTTGGCAAAGGCTTTATCAGTCTACCAAAAGTTCATAATCCTCTTTTGAATTTAACCAACACATTCAAAACGATGAGGCTACACCTATGCATCGCCGTGCTTGCACTGGTCCATCACGCTTCCCCGTCCACAGTACCCTTGGTTGCTATTCCATACGAAGAACCAGGACGAGATCTAATACGATCTGATATATTTCCAAGAGATGTCTCGACATTGGAAAAACGCATTGATCCTATGAACCTCGGAACCTTTCCCCTCAACATGAACCTGAAGAATCAGGAGCTGTTCAAACACACATTGTAAGTTATCCACAACCTTTCGCATCAACAAAGCATGCTCAGACCCATCAGCGCTGGCGCCTCTGGAACCGCGACACTTGAAGTAACCTGTGTGAGCTGCTATACCTCCGGAACCCTGGTTGTGAGCACGACACCAGTCACACAGGATATCGTCACTGAGTTTATCGAGATATTGGAGAACCCGATAGGCGAAATTATCACCGCGCTGGGTCTGGATCTAAAGGTCGACATCCAAGACTTCTTTGGCTATTTCGAATTTAATATTTCGTTTGCTGCGCATGGTACTTATACTGTTAATCTTTGGCCACCAAAAAAGGCGGACCCGGAAAAGCAGAATGTAAGTTTTCTCCCGCAAACCCACTGTTTCTGTACAGGGCTCTCCTACAAGTCCCGGGGCAAGGTCTGACGAAATCTAGTTGACCGGCCAAAACTTCATCGGTATCGCACCTGCTTTAGATCTGGTCTTCAACCTCGACGCTGCCATCGATTTCACGACCGGTTTCGAAGTTTGGATACCTGATGCATACTTGATCATCAACCCGATCACTGGAGATATCCAGGGTTCCGACTTGTGAGTAAACGCCCAAGTTCCCAGCAGATATCGGAAATCTTCAATGATATAGCTAGCTAATAGGACAACAACAGCACAAATATCAATCCAAAAGGCATACCAGTTAAAGTCATCGCAGGCTCAGCTTGCTTGACAGCCTCCCTCCGATTCAGCGTCCGCGCAGGGCTACAAGTCGAAGTCGATGGTACTGGCCTCGACTTCGAAGCGGGCATATTCCTCGACGCGCCTGGCTACAAGGCCTGCCTCAATACAACCACCGAATGTGGCGTCGAATTCACAGAGTCTCTCTACGTCGATTTAGGAGTCTATGCCAGAGCTGTTGTGGAACTAGATTATAAGTCTTTGAGTGTAGGCCCGACGGCTGTGAAGACTCTTGAGTCTCTGGCTCTTCCTTCGGCCTGTGTGCAGACTAGCACGCCGCCTGTCTTTCCGCCGCCAACATCAACGCCTATACCTCAGCCACCGTGCGGTGCAGGACTACTGATTTGCCAAGTTGAAGATCCAACCCGTTTAGAGGCTCCCTGGCATGGAATCTCGGCTCCTTTCCCCCAATGCTACGATCCAGCGCTATACAACTGTTCCGACTCCTTCCTTTGCCCTATCAACGCACCTAAGATCCCGGGACAATATGCATGCGGTCCACCCCAACCTCCATGCGGTACAGGTCTCCTAATATGCCAAGTTGAAGATCCGACTCGTTCAGAGGCTCCCTGGCATGGAGTCTCCGCGCCCTTTCCCCAGTGCTACGATCCGGCGTTGTACATCTGTTCCGACTTATTTCTTTGCCCCATCGACGCTCCCAAGATCGCAGGACAATACGCGTGCGGACCATCTCAGCCTCCCTGTGGTACAGGCCTCTTGATATGTCAAGTTGAAGATCCAACCCGTATAGAAAGTCCCTGGCACGGCGTCTCTGCAACCTTTCCACAGTGTTATGATCCCGCCCTATACACCTGTACCTCTAACTTCCTCTGTCCCATCAACGCCCCAAAAATCAACGGAGAGTACGCATGCGGTCCTTATGGTACTACGTGCTCAAGCTGGAGTATCTCTACCCAAACACTTACTGGCTGCGAATCGAATCTCGACTGGTGTCCATCCACTCTCCTCACTTCGATCATTATCCCAAAAACTGTCTGTGCTGACAGTACACCTACAACAACATACACTTTCCCACCAATGTCAATCACTAATCCTATCTCCCTCTCCATTTTCACAGCCCCAATCACATCAACCATCGAAACGGTGAATATCTACACAGAAGTCTATACCCGCTCCATCTGGATCACAACCACGATCATCACCTCATATCTTTCTTTGGAGACGGTACCGCTTTATGTTGCGGCTTCGTCATCTTATGTTATTAATCCGAACTCGACGTCGACGGCGAGCTTTAATAGTACGACAGTAGCTTCGACTTTGGCTGCTGTTCTTGCCACGAGTAGTGATGGTGTGATTTATACCGAGACGGTAAGTGATGGGGGTGGACCAATGACGACGAATGTTACAGGGGCGAAGGCCTTTGGGCGCGTTATTATGTCTGTTGGTGGTTATGCATAAGGGATTGCATGCTTTCTTCGTTTTTCGTGTTAACGTCTGTTTAGAGAAGTGGGCAGATGGATGTGAAGAATTGGCCGTGGTAAATAACAGGATTTAATCTGATTCGAGCCGAGGGTATCATTTGGAGGGGTTTGGTATTGCTGCTTCAAGCGCCGGCGGTAGTAAAGGAGGAGAAACTTTGAGGTAGTTTATTAGAAAATTTAGGAGATTAACGACGGGAGTAAACCGATGAGCGTAATAATCAAGATTATTTTTTAGTGTATTAATAATGTTAATACACACACACACACATATACATATATAAAATGTTAATCACATCTGGACATCGATCACCGATATCACCACACATATTTAGGATATAAAATGATACTGCCTTGACTGTGGCTATGCTAATGAAGCAGACCTACACAAATTCACTGTGCCCTACTAATGGAAATCACCCACTTTCGGACCAAAGTATTCTCCTTCCGGGAGAGTAAATCTCAAACAAGGCGTTCCCTCACAGCCCTGGTAGCTCACATCATTCCCCCACCAATCAACGCTAGTCTCTGTCCATTGCAGACCGAAGAATATGATGATGGCTGCAATAGCAATGGCGGAGGAGAACGCAGCCGAGAGAACATAGTTGTACTAAATTCGAGTCAGCATCCATCCCAAAACAGTAAAAGAACGAGGGCATACCTTCGACCAGAACGGCAAGAATCTCCTCTTGAAATAAATCATGCTCAACCAAGCAATAGGTACAGCAGGCCAAGTGTAACTAACATTGTACGGCGCCCACGTAATAGCCCCATACATGATAGCCACAACATGAACCTGCCTCAACCAGCTTTGCCTTGGAAACTTCCTCTGGAACCAGTAAACCACAAACGGTAGAACCAACCCCAGCGGGAATCCAACAAGCAAAGCAGAGTATTGCCCTCCTTTGCCAAAGACCTTCTTTGGACCAATAGTGCCCCACAAGACTGCTGCTGTAAAGAATTGGTTGATACCAGGGCAGGTGTAGTGATCCTTTTGGGTTGTGGTGCAGACACCCTCGATTTGGTTCATTTGAAAGTTAAGAACTCCGGTGCAGACCAAGCTGGAGACGATCGTTGCGATCATTTGGGCCCAGAATGTATGTTTTGGAGGGACTTTAACGTAGTGGGCGAGCTTCAGATCGTTGGCGAAACGGAGGGCGTGACTGCAGGTGACGTATCTGCAATCTTCTTGTCAGCATTTCCTTCATGATTAGGCAAGCATTAGCGTATACCCATAACTCTTGAAGAAGTTCATCGCCAGCGCGTTGCCTTCAGCCCAAGACCCACCAATGAACTCCGCGAGGACATTTAAGGTGACTTCAAGGCCAGTAATTGCCTTGATGATACCAATGGGGATGACGAAGACAAGACACAAAGCAATACCGTAGAACACAACACCAACAGTAGTATATGTTTCCCACCCGCCAATTGCTGCACACCCTAAAGCTATTGCAAAAACAAGCGTGATCAAGTACCACCATTCCGGGACTTCTGGATACGCTGCCATAAGACGATTGTGGACATCTGTATACTCGTATTCGGTGTCCTTATTCTTGCGGAAGCTGTTGAAAAGGTTGCGGAAACCCATTGCGATTTCGTGACGGTGATACAAGTACGCGTATGAGATGGTGGCGGTGTATATAGCGAAGAAGAACAGATAGAGGGTAGCGTAGCCAGCTGACAAGTAGGCCGGTGAATATGCTTCGTATTTCTCGGCGTCGAACAGTCCCTTCTCATTGATTGCTCTAGAAACATTGAACAGATCTCCAAAATGGTCGAAGACTCTGTTAGAGTTGACTGGGAGGTAGCCGGTGTGGTAGGTGTTTGTGTACCAAATACCAAGTACAACAAATGCGGAGAAGAACGAACCGACAAACTTGTTGATGGTGTTGAAGAATGGAACCACCAGAGGATCTTGGGGAGGTGAATCCCAAAGTAGAACATTCCAATCGAATGTTGGGAGTGGATTGATTCCAACACCGTTGTTAAATCCGACGACAGTGTTGAGATTCGTATTGTTGGGAGCAATCCAAGACATCCAGTTGAAGATACTCAATACCTGAAAGAGGTAGTCGGGGAACCAAAACCACACGAACATGGCTGCGAAAGCATAGCAAAAGAATCTGAGACGCGAAGTTGTGAACATTCTCTTCAATGGGCCAGGAACCGAGATATTTTTCTCGGTGTGGAAAGCATCGTTCAGGGCAATAGTGACTAGAGATGCAGGCCATACGCAGCTATTGATTTTTGAGTTAGCACGGTATGCTGCAGGTCGAGAGTTGTGGAAAATTGAAGGAGGGTCACTTACTATGCGGGGTAAACGAGGAACCTCCTGCAAATGCCCGCAATACCGTAGCCGATGAAGTTGGTAGAAAGTGCAATCAAGATCTGGTACCCGAAGTGACCTGCGTAACTTTGATTGAAGTACTGAGGAAGATACTGGGACCAGATTATGTTGTCCGTGTACGGTGTGGAATACCCGACACTGGCCATGATAGTGATTAACATGTGTTCCTTTGTCGAGAACTTGCCGGGATTTAAACTGTGTCGGGATCCGAAGATTGTGAAGCCCCAGTCAGGAAGGAGCGCCTCAGCTGCCTTTCCAACGGGGTAGCAGAGCAATTGTGCTACATTAGCAAGGACCGTGATCTGAGGTTGTCGAATTGAGAACAATTGATTGATGAAAGCCAGCGCAACAACGAACAGAAGACCTATGACCTGCGTCGCAATCAGTATTACTCGAGGAATGAAATTCTTGGAACCTCGGAAGCCACTTACCCAAGCTCTGATCGTCGAAGAAGGCATGTTCACATCATCCGTGTTGTCGACTACAGCTCGCACCTCGGCATAGGGAGAGTTATTTGTGATCAAAGCCGCCTCTGTTTTCATCTCATAAATGAGATCGGCATGCTTCTCGGGGTGCTCAAAGACGTCTGGATTTCCAAGGAACTCATTGATCTTGTCGAGTACTAAGACAGAGAAGTTTGGGTCTTTCTCGTGAACTTTGAGAACTTTGATCATCATCTGTGAATCAAAGTCAACGTCACAAACCAAAAGCCAGGAAATACGGAGAATACCTGTCGGGTTTCCTCGAGACTGAGGTCCTTCGCATGTTCTTTGGCCTCAAGGAGGTCATCCTCGGTCACATTCAAGTCCCTGTCGTCGTCAGATTATAAAAGCGTGCGTGGAGATCTGTACTCACGCCTCAATCTGGTCAAGGGATACATCAAGAGCCGTTTCGCAGCTTGTCTGAAGCTCCTAGTTAATTGCAAGCGACAAGTGATGAGAATTAGTGTGGCCTACATCACCTATCTTCTCCTTCGAGATGTCATGAGTCAATTTCTCTGTGAAGTCCTCAACGGCGGGGTGCTTCTCGATCGGGATTGAAGACATGGCGATTCAAGCTTTTGGCTCTCCTGCCGCCTCAATATCAAAAAGGAATGAAGTCGAGAGTTCCAAACTTCATCTTTGTGCTGCGCCAGGTGACCGTCATATACGATCCTATTCCTCCTCGCTCGTGCTACGTTACCATTATCGCGTTTTTGGTCCTTCTTATCGCGGGTAGACCCTTTCTTGTACGTACTTCAGGGTGAGATTTGTACCCATTGATAAATGGCGTGCCATTCTCAACGCTGCATCTCATTGGCATGAAACTTTTTATCGGCAAACCCTGCACAAAATTTTGGATCAAGGCTCATTCGGTAGAACGGGATTGCACCAATGAGGCAGGTGCCAAGCACTCCGGCACCTGGCGACTGCTCGGGTGGGTTAAGCCCTTGGAGAACCTTGATTCGACCCAACCAATCGATAAAGTGAAAACTACGAGACCCCTAGTCGGCAGTGGTTGAGGCGGCGAGAAGAAAATTGATAAGAAATCAAGTCATGTGAAGGGATACGGAATAAATACAATCTAAGCGAGAAATAGGGGGATGTTCAACCCGAACTTGAGGTCTTCTCCGAACATTCTACTTCTGTTCGAGGCCTGATTTTAATTTGACAACACATGTTTGGCTTGACAGCAGAATTCCTTTATCTAGAAGATTTTCTCCACACCCGTGCCAAAAATTATTCTTACTTGCTGCAAGAAAGATTGCGAGGTTGGTCAAGTACACGAAAGGAAAGAAAGACAATTCTTGTTGGAGAGATCGTTTCCGGCTCCGAGCATTGAGTTATGGAATGGGCCATCAAAAACTTAAATACCTTCTAAATCTATGCAAGTTGAAAAACAATCTGGCAACTTCTTATTCAAGCCTTACGTCTTGGAAACAAAGATGACTTTGGCTGCAGAAAGAACAAACCGCTTTGAATAGCGGGCAACTTTCCGATCTCATAGTGCTACCTGTCTCCTTTAGTTCCCAAGTGGAATGGAATGGAGAGGATCAACCTTGATCAGGTGAACCCTGCACTTCCACTCTAATATGCTACCTCTCCACCTGTACCTACACCAAAAACGAGACTATTAATTAATAATTTCCATTATATTCACAATCTAACACCCAGTTATTATATACGTATATACAAGAAGCGAAGCACCCCTCATCTCCCACTCCACCCCTCTATCAAAAACAAGAAGGAAATTTTGTCTAGCCCTCAACGCACAGCGTTGTTCTTTTGCCTTCTGTCTTCGCGCGGTGTAACAATTAAGATGCGGGGTATACGCTAAACGCAAACATGAACAAGAAAAGCTAAGATCCATGACCTTGCACGGATATTCGCTAGAATCTGAACGCCAAAATACCAAGAAAAAGAAATCGTAGCTCGTATCTCGTCTGCCCGCCCACCTCAAACCATATCCCTATACCTCGACTCCGCAGTAAGCCGCCTCTGAACCCCCATCCCAAACCGAATCTTCCCCTTATACCCCCTCCTCATCTCCTCATACCTCTCCGCCTCACTCCAAACACTAACAGTATCAACCGCCCTCTCCTCAACCACAGCCTCATCTTTCCAATCCTCAAACCCACCATACCCTGTATTCCCACCCCAAGTCTCCTTTCCCAGTCCACTATCTTTCCAATTACTGCTTCGCCAAGCGCCCCGAGCATCAGAACCCCGGATTCCGATATGCAGAATACCTAATTCTGGCTCAGAATCCTTCTTCCCATCACTTCCCACACCAGACTTGCCGCTGTCTCGTTTATCGAGGAAAGGGTTGTTGCCTCCCCATGATGATTCTTTGTACACCTTGACTTCCATCTCGTCTTCGTCTCTGAAAGAGGGGGCGACGACCGTGTAGACTGTTCTCTCTCCTTCGGATAGGGGTCGACCACGGCGCATATTGTCTCCCATGTTTCGAGATCGGCGGAAATCTTCTATGGTGCGGGGCCATTGTTCGGTTCTCTCTTTGCGCCAGGAAGGTCGTTCGGGAAGACCACGTTTTGGCTCACTTGCTGATCTCTGAACTGCTGCGTTGGCTCCGTATTGATCCGAAGAAACATTGGTGTCGAAACCGAAGTTAAGGCTCATGCCCCTCTTTGGGTTGCGGGGAGGGACTTCGGGTGTCATGGGTTCGGATAATGCGTTCAGTATCGAGCCGCTGTACAGTGAACTCGAGCGATTGGCGCGGAGAGGAGCGAAAGCAGGAGCAGGGGTCGTAATCATCCTATCTTTTTCGGGGTCCCAATCTTGCGGGTATGGATAACTCTCCAACGCACCACTCATGCCCATCCCTCCACCAAACTCTTTGTTCGTGCTGTATGCTTCACCAGGCGATGAACTCTCCCTCCTCCTGAACCTAGAATCGCGAGTACGAAGAGAGCCAGTGAGTGTCCCTCCACTATCTCTACCTCCGCCTCGCATCTTCATCTCCTTACCCCCCCTCATACTCTTTCTAAACCGTTCAAGAATGGGAACCTTATCATCTCCGCCAAAATCTCCATTTAAGCTTAAACTCCCAATACTCCTTCGATGCTCCAAATCTGCCCTCTTCTTCCGCCATCGGGTGTATAAGAACGCCACCAATATGGATGCGAGGATTAAGACGCCGAATAAGACGCCGGCGATGATGCCACCTTCTTGTGATGCTTGTTGGCCAGCTGCAGATTCGGGACCGAGTCCTTGGGGTAGGACGTCTGCGAGTGGATTGGCACCTGCGGTAGGTTTGGGGAAGAATTTGGATAATGTGGAGGGGTAGGGGGCGGTTATTGAGAGGGCCGTGACGAAGGTTGCTGAGTTTGCTATGGCGGCAGATGAGGAGGGTTTGGGAGAGGTGGATGCTGAGGGCGTGGTGGAGAGGTTTGAGGAGACGATAGTGGATATTCCTTTTGGTGATTGTGAAGAGGCGGAGAGGGGGATTGCGAGGGTTGAGGAGGCTTTTGATGTCGAGAGAGTAGAGCGTTGGAGCGTGGAGGTTTGAGAAAGAGGTGCAGCGGATTTTGATGCGGATCGGATCGAAGTTGAAGGAGATGAACGAGGGCTGGCGGTCGCAGAAGAGAAGAGAGAGATGATCGATTGTGGTGAGACCGAGCTCCGTATTGCTGAAGCTGAGGATGCGGTTGCTGGTATTCGGGAAGAAGCAGAGGATTTTGCTAGAGACGAAGCAGACGCCACTGCCCTCGAAGTAGTCGACAACCCTCCCACAGTCGGAGAAAGCGTTTTCGTAACCGTAACAGTCTGCGGTGCCTTCGCAGAATGATGTCCCCAATTGAAAGGAAACACCCCACATCCAAATTCTGCATTCCCACCTCCATGTTCCCCCGCCGCACCACCATTGCAATGCTGCTGCTGCCCACCATTTGCAAGCTTCCCGTTCATAGCGTCATTTGGAAGACCGTCTCGCCCTGCATTCCCATCGCTCATATCTCATTAATAATCATGTATTAAAAGAACCGTAATGAATTAAATGATCTTGTGCAGTGCCAGCCTGTTCAACAGGTCTGCAGCAAGAATCATTGATGTTGACGAGCCAGCGTCAGTAAGAACAGACGAGGGTCAGATTGAACATCAACTCGAGCCAAGACACCACCAAACCCAAGAACAATAGACCAACATTGGCCAGATCGAGGACACATCCCAATAACATACTGGAGACGAAGATTGGGAAGTGGAAACATGTTTGTCGGCCGAAACAAGTGACGCACACGTAGCATGTGGGGGCCAGCAAGAATGCAGAAATGCATGAAATAGTCCGCAGAAAATAAAGCCTTGCCTGAACTTCTCGAGTCTGAGACCAAAAAGCATAAAGTTTCGAACTCTCGTCTGTTGATGTTGCGATAAGATCTGAGAGGGCGTCCTTAGGCCCATATAATGGGCCTGGTGCGCCTTCCGTTTGGGACGGACGTAAGCCGTTTCAAATGCTTGATTGGACGGCGAGAGCTGGGATGGATCGGGAATCTTGGAGATCTTAATTGAGAAATAGAACGGCATGCGGAATATTCTATCAAGTACCGAACTCTTTCAATTCGCGGCTGATCGCAAAGTTTTCCTTGTCGTTGGTGCTGACTCCAGTTCGACTAACGGTAACTTTCTCTCCACTCCAACGAAATACACAACGCCAAGTAGCGACCTGCGCAGCTAACCGCAAAAGCACAACATCGCTATCTGGGAGTTCAATGCAAGGAGGTATCGCAAAAACCTTCTGGTTAAAATTCAATCCGTCGTGCGAAGTTTCTCATTTTGAGCATGTGGAGATACCTTCTTGATCGCCCGTTGGTTGACACTAGGGTCCCGAGTACGGAAAGGACGAGTATTGTCCGTGCGATGCGTTCCAATGGGAAAACCAAGAAGTGACGAGGCCTTGAGCTTTGGTAACTCCGAACACATTGGTCAGACGGGAGTTGTATGAAGACAAGGAAACACCTTGATATGTTGGCTATGTATAGCCTTTATGAAGTTCTCAAGATTGGTTGGGGCTTTAAGTTCAGTGGGGTTAGGAAAAAGTATGGATGATGATTTGTGCAGAGAGAAAGCTTGTTGAATAACGTTAAAATTTTGATGCCCAACAGCAATTGACGCAAAATGAATAGTGAAGAATTGATATGAGGAATTGATATGATATTTCTCAGCAGTATCATGAGAATTGATGAACCACTTAGTGATATCGGACGCGATCTCCTCAGGTTGAGGCTACCACTGTCCCTTGCCCACAGACTCATCTGAAGATGCTGTCTGAATTAAATCCCGGCATATCAATCTCCACATATGGTGCAACGACTTGGGAATAATCCGAAGCGTGAAGGAACTGCAGCCACATTCGCGCCTCTTCATGCTGTTGGGTCCGTGATCAGGATGATCAGCAAGACGATCAGAAAGACTCAGACTAAGGCAATTCATAGAGAGCTTGGACGGCCAAGTGGCATGAACATGAGGAGGGCCACGAAAGTCGATGACGCGATGCATTGTAGTCTAGCTGCAGCGCTCCTTTGGAAGATGAAATTTGCACCACATTTTTGGCTGACGTTCACAGCCATCAGCGATCAGAATTGAGTCCCTTGAGAACAGCTATCCATCCCAAAGCTTGTTTTGACTTCCTCGTCAGTTATTTGAAAAAAAGCGAGCATAATCATTGAAGTGAAGTTCGCAAGATGTTTTCATGTCTCGTCGACGAGGGCATCCGCAGGACGGCAAAAAGGCAGAACGCCCACTCAATGAACCTCCAAAGTTCATCGAGACATCAATTGAGTTGACATGGGCGTTTCGAGACCTCGGAAACATTCTTATTTTGCTAGAACTCGCGGAGCTATGTCCTTCGAGCGAGTCATTGAAGGACGTGGGCACAGAAAGTTCAACGATGAATTGCAGACCCCTCAAGTCCCGCAGGGTAGTATTGCAAACGAAACAAACACTAATGTCCTCCTTAAAACGAGCTCATGTCCTATGAAATCAAATATCAACGCGAATTGTTCAGGTACAAATGGCCCATTCTGCATGATTCCTGCACGGAGCGGGATGAGACTCAAGGCAAGCAAGAAGATTTTGACTTCATGGCCGGCAATGGATTGAAGTTTCGACTCAAACCTTTCCTCTAGTCCCGATCAAGAACCGACCGTAAACAGAACCCTCGAATCACGAAAAAGCTTTTGTAGAATTGGTACCTCCAAGACCATTTGAGCAAACTTGCCCAGTTGGCTGCATACCTCGCACGGCGAGTCACATTCCACTAGACATGTAAAACTCTTCACAAAGTGTTCACTGCCAGGCTACTCAGCAAACTCTGCTCGGGGCCAATGACGAAAGCGGGATAGTCGGCAACAACTTCACATGCTTCCCTCTCGAGTCGGACCGTGAATGGTGAGGTTATTTTGCTCCGAGCCTCCGACCACCGCTGTCCTTCAGGTCGGTCCTCTGCAACTCCTGCTAGCCGGCGGCATCTCCGGTCTTGATTGCGTGGCGTCATGCTGGACAGGCAAGGTGTCGTGTGATACAAATCGCATCGTGGGGCGGTTGTGTTGTTCCTGCAGATCATGGAGTTGGAAGAAGGGATCGTGAAGAGAGTCGCAACAGCCAAAATACGTCACTCCAGTGCTCAAGCGAGGACCAAAAGTACTGTACAGTACTTGGGTGCTTTAGTACCTCGACCTCTTCTCGAATTATCTTCAACTTTGTTCTTTTTTTTCTTCTTCTTCTTCTTCTTCGCAACAAAGATGCTGGAATACTTTCTGTTTTCTTTTTCTTTCCTCGGGTTGATTTCCTTGGCAAAGTACCTGCGCCACAATGACGCTTTTGGGCAAGGTACACACGAGCAAGGAGAGACCATTGCGAAACCATCACTGGCCAGTTTGCGCCGCCGAGGTGTGTGATATTTTCTTCCCACGTCCTTCTTCATTCTTTTATTGTTTCCAAATTGTTCTTGTCGCGACATATTGTACATGCACTTTCTTAAACAATTGCCTTTCTCTGTCTCTTTTTCAGTACTCAAACTCTGACTACAATCAAGCGCCTACCATGACCTCCTACCTTCCGCGACTGGGTCTTGTCCCAGTCTTCCCCGAATACACCGGTCCGCACAAAGTTGGCACAATCGACATCGAATTGCCTGTCTCTGAACTCGAATCACCTACTGCCGCACCAGACGAATTCATCTCGACAATACAATACCGCGTCTTCTATCCTTGCGATCCGGAATCCAAGAAGAAGAGTGTCAATTGGCTTCCAAACCCACAACGAGAGCATGTCTCGGCATACACACGGTTCTTGGGCGCGGGGAGCATGCTGGCAGAGTTTATTTCGTGAGTAGAATACAATTGATGCCGCAGACCTTCACTGAATGGTCGTCCCAGATTCTTCCCCCGCCATCTACATTCCATAGCGATTCCAGTTTCGAAAAATGCCCCTATCCTCAAACCCACGACCCCGAACGGAAGATGGCCTGTCATGATATTCTCGCACGGTTTGGGAGGGAATCGAAATGCATACTCGCACCTTGCTGGATCAGTTGCTAGTCATGGTATGATCGTGATTGCGCCGGAACATCGGGATGGTTCTGCTCCAATCTCGTACATCCGCGACGCACCATCGAACAATTCCCTTTCTGAGAAATCCGCGGCTCGGAAAGCGAAGAGGACCGTAGACTACACGCGATACTCGCATACACCCAGTCCGGAGGTAGAAGCTGGTCGAAACACACAATTGAAGATCCGTCTCTGGGAGCTGGGCCTCATTCACGACAGTTTGCTGAAGCTGGATCTTGGCGAGAAGCTAAACAACCTGAACACCTCATCTACATCTCTCTCCCCATTCAAGGAAATGATGGACGTCCACTCTCCCGGAAAAATAACCTTCGCAGGCCATTCCTTCGGGGCAGCAACCGTCACCCAATTCGTCAAGACAGTCTTTTACTCTCCAAAGAACCACGAAGCGCCATCAGACTACGAAGTACTCTTCTCTCCCTCCTCCCGCTCTCCTTTGCTCTCACAGATCACATCACAAACCCCAATAATCCTCCTCGACATCTGGTGTCTCCCCCTCCGCGCCCAATCTACCCGCTGGCTATGGGACCAGCCTTTCCCTTGCTACGCCCCTGGTGGACCAGGCGGTTCCGCACTTCTCGCAGTTGAATCTCAAGCTTTCTACGATTGGAGAGTTCACCTCAAGGCCACCAAACGACTTCTGTCTCCTGATCCTAGCTCGAGCAATTACGAC
Organism: Phialocephala subalpina; assembly: GCA_900073065.1. Lineage (NCBI taxonomy): Eukaryota > Fungi > Ascomycota > Leotiomycetes > Helotiales > Mollisiaceae > Phialocephala > Phialocephala subalpina. The sequence continues at coordinate 782,842 of FJOG01000008.1, read as the reverse complement.
TTCACAAGTGAGGAGAGTAAGAAATGGTCAGAGCCGAATTTCTTCTATGCTATGAGTTCTGCGCACCTGTCACAATCAGATTTCGGACTCTTATTTCCCCGCCTCACCAGACACGTATTTGGAAGCCAAGAGCCAGAAAGAGTAATGAAATTGAATGTCAGAGCAGTGCTGCAACTTCTGCGCTCAAACGGTGTACCAATCTCGAATACATCAGCAGCAGACATGGAGCTCGAAGGAAAATCAGCAGGAGAAACAGGAGACGATACGAGGATATTTGGGAAGAATCAAGAAGTGAGGGGATGGACTTGGCTAAGTACAGGTGTTAACGATATGAAGGATGTGGATGATGAAGCAGAGGCCAGTGGCAACGTCGAAGATACGAAGGCCACGGAACCAACGCAGGCGGTGGTTGGGAATGAGATTCTGAAGCAGAAGGAGGGGACTGCTGAGAAGTTGTGAGCGGGATTATGAAGATGATGAGAGATGACGAGTCGATGATTTTATGAAGCGCTGCTGATTTCTGCGTGCATGGCGATTAGATCGGCGTTTTGGTTTTTGCGAGCATTTCAATTATGAGCATGGAGCTAGGAACGATGGGATGAGAAAACCGTGCTTTGCGTGCGCAATACCCCTAGATCGAGAGACTCAACAGCGGCATTTGCATGGCACTTTGAGCATGAAGATGGATATAGAAGCTGATAGCAATTGACAAAATTCGTAAATTACTCGAGAGGCATATAATTATTCCTTCTATCTTGGGTGTCTGGTCGGTGAGGTTGGCAAGTGCCAATCGATCTATCAAAGGTATATTCCAAGGTCAGCAGGAAATTCCAAATGACTCATTGTTCCTGGGCCTGAAAGGGTATATAAACAGCCTTCATGCCATTGCTCTCCAGTCAGAGAGACGTCTTGGTTCTGGATCCGAAGAAATATTGGGAGAAATTGTTCCCGAGGCCTTTGTTATGATTAGTATGCACAGCAGCTGAGATAGGAGGATAAAGAGAGAGTTTATTTGCTTGCTATATTTTTCCTTGCATTTGCTCAACTTTTCCGGGTTTGAAAGTACGAGTGGGAACTTTGTTGTCAAGTAGCACTTACTATCAATTGTTTAGAAGCTCGGAATGAAGATTGGAGGGTAGTGGAGTAGCTTTCGTCAGTTCATTCTGCTATCGTCTTGCTGCCAACAAATCCTCGTTCTTTGTGTTCGAGAGTGAAGAAAATTGAGACTGCCCTCCGTTTTGTACAGAAGTGGGGAATAGACATTATGAAGATGAAAATGTTCCAAAGCTGTATTACCAGTCGATCTTCTAGTAAGCGATCTTTCTTGTTCAGAGACAATTAGATTGAGAGAGCCTAGAGCTGAGGAAAGACATTACCAACCTACAAATGCGCCAAAGCTGCATTCCCTTCTGAATCATAAGGCTAATGAATCTGCCATGCTTTGAGGCTGGAGCTAAGTGGAGAGCGTATTGTATGCAGACGAATGCGAATCTTTGATTGGAAATCATGGAAACGAGGTCTTCGGGTTACAATTTTCCCCTTTTCCTCTGCTCGCTTTCGGAACCCCGCGCTCGCTTAGCCCCTAACCCGCTTACCCTGCATTTTTCATCAACAGCTCTCCTCGATATTGAAGAAATGCATATCAACTCTAGCACTGGCAGAGAATGATACTCGCAACTCTAAGATCAGATCTCGATATTTCAAATCCCTTTCTGAAATGCTGAAATGCCAAAGGTCTATAAATAGACACGAATTGGACTTGTCATCACAATAAGGAGAGTGGTCTCAGACTTCAGCCTGTCGGTCTCAAAACCTCATATCAGAAACAAAGGTGAGGTGGATTCGCACTGAGATTGTTGGAAGTTATTCTTTGTAACTTACATGCAGCGAATGCCCAGCATGATCACTAATGTTCTAGCCAAAATTGGTAAGCAAGGGTTCCCTCGACAGGCCTAAAATGGTTGGCTTCACATCTTCGCCTACATTGCTTTCCGAATTTCCGACTTCACTTCATCAGTTGAACGTCGCGCTTTGATAGAGAATTTAGCATTCGGTGCCAGTGTTAAGACCTCTGATCCTATTCAATTGTTAATTTCCATCAATCGTCAGCTCTATGAGCAGGTGTCAATTGGCCTTTCAGCAATACACAATTTCATGACCCATACAGTTCTTAAGATCCAACACAAACTGCTACCATCTCTCGGCTTGTTGAGTACATCATAATGGCTTCCATCCCAGTCGCACTCTGTGGTAAATCCCAACGATTACCAACCCTTTTTCTGAATCCGCTTTGCCGGAAATAGACAGTAAGCATTTCTCACTCCCTAACTTCTCAATCAATATATCTCACAACCATCCCAGTTGTCCACATCTGCCAATCAGTCGAAACAGCACCAGTCGAGATCCCAGCGCTTCTCCGTGGTGAAGTCGTCAAACCAGCTTCCGGTCTGGAAAGCAACACAAGTCGATCACCCGCGGAGCAACGAGTACCAATCGCTGTCATTGTCGGAGGAGCTTTCAGTGCCGCAGATCTTGAGAAAATTATGTCGCGTGAAGGCGTCATGAAGCTTCCTTGGCTGAAGGCTGATCCGAAGCTCCTTCCACCTGGCGCTGGGCCGCCGCCTGATCCCGCTTATCCTGGATTCGCTGCGGGTGCGATCGAGAGGCTCTTTCGGGAGCATGGGTTCAGTGTCGAGAGCACTAAGACTGAGGAAGGGGCTTTGTGGCATTACTAGGTTGAATTTGATGTTCCTGCAGCGACTTTGATCGCCCAATCCTGTCCGGACATCGAGTTGGTCAGGGCGGGACCGCAAAGCTGCTTTCCGCTTGGCTTTATGAGACGGTCGAAAGAAGGTCAAGCTTGAAGAAGGTGGAAATTCCAGGGTGAGGCTGAAAATTTTAATACTCGATTTCTGTTGTTGAATTCAAAGTCTAGTGTAAATGTCATGGAAGCGTATGTCTGAGCTAACAGGGGAATGATTCTACAATCTCAGAGGGTAGCTTGAGGCTCGAGGCGTGCAGGTGGGTACATGTAGTCCAATTATCCAGCAAATTCACTCAGCCTCAAAAGCTTGACCCATGTGAGTCATTTCACACCAAATTCCTGATTGGTCATGAGCAGCCAAGTATAATATCACTCGGGTGATATTGCGTCATGAGGCTGAGAAGAAGCCCCTGCGCTCCTGCGCTGATGCGGAAGCAGGAAGCATTCGTGGAGGTCTCCAACAGAAATTGGACATCGCGTAATCCCACTACTCAGCCGCATGGCGCGAATCCAAGGAGGAAGCAACTTCCCGCCAGCAGTCTTGTCCTTAGTCTGGCCCTGCTGTTACCCGCTAATCTACCTCCGTAGGTCACACACGGACGGGTCGGGACGTGGTCTATTGCTTCAACCTCTTCCAATACAGATCAGTACACCCTTTGCTTCATCACTGCATCTTTATTTATTTAATCCAACTATGTATTGCCAATTTCTCGTTTTCGGAACTTGAAGCTAGAACGCTCTAATCGGCGCCGATGGTGATTTGGGATTGGTGTCGACTTTCTTTAATCTGATCAGACATACACTAGCGTTCCCGTAAAGGAGACGAAGTAATCCTCGTAATGCACACGTAGGTTGTCACTAGCCTTCTTTGCTGTGAGTGAGCATGGTTGAAAAGCCACTCGGAGTTAACATCGCACCAAATATGGAGCTATTGGCTATGCAAGTTATTCGGCGGCTCCATGCCTAAGACCTGGTCGAGACCTTCATATTCTGAGATGGAGTGCTTTCTCGTGGTATGCTGTGTGGGGGATATGATGTATTGGCCCGTCGACGCATGCACCGTTCTGGAGAGATCGAGTCTTCGGCGCTTCGCTTCCGTACAAGTAATTCGTCTGTCCCTTGCTTCTCTTCATTCACCAAAACCATTCTGCAAACCAATATCAAAATCAAATCAACCGCAATGCATTCTACAACGATCACCCTCCTCAGCCTCACCATGGCCACAGTTTGTCACTGCCAAGACTCGCCCCAGCCTTCTTCCACCGCTTTGTTCTTGCCAAACTTCTTAGATGGATGGAGCGTAAGCTCTCTTGTCGCAGAAGTTCTTAGTTTTGTATGTGCTCCGAGTCTTGATGTACAGTTCAAGTCTAACATTCGATCAAGGACGCCACGGCCACGTACTATGCCTTCCAATGCGCACCCGGCGCAATTGCCGACGACTGCGACTTCCCCGGAACGGCCACACTCACGGCAGGCGCTGCCACTGCAGCATACACGTATGCTCCTCAAGTCAATTTGCAGGGCACTACCACGCTGTAAGTTTGGCGATCCTCCCTTCCCGCCAAGTTATCCATGCTTTAAAAAGATCATTATCTGATAAATCTCCAATAGCGCAGGTTACGTCGACTGCTCCCTCGCCTATCAAAGTGCTGTTTGCTCGTACTCCGAAACTTCACCAGGGGAGCTATACAGCTCGTCAACTACGTTGACCGGTGATCAAGTTAGCCCCATACCGTTCGTTATTACGGCTGTCGCTGCTCAGACCACCGGTACAAGCAAGACTACGCCAGCTACAACGGCAAACGCACAGACATCGGGGTCCTCAAGTGGAGCAACTCCGGCTCAGACTTCTAGCCCTTCTTCGAAAACAACCGGCACAAGCGCGGGTGCCAGCACCAGCACGAGCACGGGAGCCGGCGCTGCCATCACGGGAGCGCCTGCTTGGATGTTGAGAGGTGCGGCAGTTGCCTTGGCGGCTATAGCATGAGCCTCCCCAAGCCAACTCAGACGTCTGATTTTAGGTCAAAGTGGCGCGCAGTGACAGAGCTGGTGTGGGGAGCATTGTGTGAAATCCTCATGGTGTGTGTTGTACTTGGTCAAAGGCACACGTATTGTATGTGAATGGGAATAATAAGCAATTGCTTCAATATTGAATCAATAAAAATTTGAAGTCCCAAAAACAAACGTGAGCAGAGTACTATATTTCTAAAGCAGATCTATCGTGAAGAAGATGGGGATGATAACTAGAGCTCGAAATAGAAGGCACTTGCCATAGTTACTTGAGGGAAAAACAGGGACTTGAAATGTGTTTCGACACCTTGGGACGCGTATACCATTGTCAAAGTTTTGCATGAGCGATCAAGCCGATTTTCTGACCAGTCTGTCTTGATCAAGATTTCAACTTCTGACGCGACACCCTAGATTAAACGCCAACCAAGACTACCAAGTCAACAACGCTTTCCTTTGCTTCGGTCCATCTTTCGTCCTCTGAGTAGCTCCAACAATCGCCCTCTTGTGAGCCAAGTCAACGTTGACAGCACTAAGGAACGCCCTTTTCTCCTCCGAAATCTGATCCCCAGCATCCAACCCCTCCATCTCAATATCCCGAATCCACCTTCCCATATGCGCCACACTCAACGCATCCCAAACACCCTCTCTGATATTCGCCTCAAACAACAACTCAATTGCCCTGCTCCTCACCTCGTAATCTCTACACCTGCTTCCAACCAAATAAAGAGCAGCGACAATACCGATATCGAAATGGAAACGAGGAGCTGCACCTTCGTACGTTGAGAGAATATAGGGGAGAATGGTTTCAGAGAGTGTAACTATGGCTTTAAATTCCCGAAAGAAAGTGTCGTAGGCAGTTTCTGTTGTGAAGAAAGCGCCGGAAAGCATTATATGGTTGACTTTAGCTTGCACTTGAAGGATTGCGGCGCCAACCTTCTCCCTTTCATCGGAGCCTGCTGCAAGTTGAGCAAAAAGACGAGTTGATGCTAGGGTCCATTTATCGATATCGATTCGATAGCGTATGTGCTCCTCTTTCAAAGTCGAGGGTCTGTCTTTAGAGTCGGAAAGAAGGAGTTCCCCAGTTTGCAGATTGGCGGAATCTTCCCAGGGTGTATCATCGCGCTGTTCTTGGATCTTGGACATATCGATTCCTTGCATGGATTTATTGAAGTGGTAGTTCCGGGTCATGATTAAGTTCCAGTACTGCCGAGCTTGGGTGAGAGTGTAGAAAATTTGGGGCATGGTGGAGATGATCCGGTTTTGGGATTCTTTCATTCTTGAGTGGATGGTGGGGCTGCGGTTGTCGATGAAGAGGAGGATTTGGAGGTCAAGGGCGTTGAAGGCTTCGAGGAGGTCTTCGAAGAGGTGATCCTCCCATACCTTCTGTGTCTCCCAAGCCTCTCCTAGAACATTGTTTCCGGTTGTCCATTGATAGAGTAACATTAGTCCACTCTCTGCGTGCTTTGCTGCTGATAATTGATTGCCTAGCATGTTTTCGAAGCAGAATACCAACAGGCATGCGACGAGAGCTTTGCGGAGATCATGTTGTCCATCGGCTATAGCGTCTCTCATGCCACGAAGCGACCTGTCGTATTGCTTCAACGCATGTTGATAATCCGAAGCTTGAGAAGCATCGCCTAATCGCTTTCGTCGAGCTTCAGACTTGCTCTGCTTTGCTAAAGCACCAATGGCAATGATAGCATGGCGAACGAAAGGCTCTGCTTCACTGATCTGTGGAATGAGTCGTTCCCAAAGAGCGCTTGGAAAGACGCTATGAATCTGCGTTGCCGTCTCCTCGAGGTAAAGTCGGAAACATTGACCGTCAACTTCGTCTAGAGATCCAGCTCCACCAAAGAGCCGGGCAATGTGTGCTATCGTAGATGAGGCAGGGGTGCTTTGCGACTCCTTTTTTGGCAGAATGAGTTGAGTTCCTGTCCTCTTTGGAGGGGCTGCAGGAGGGATTGCATAGCCATCGCAGGTGATTCCGAACTTTATACAGCGTTGGCATTCAGGTTTGCCTTCGTCGCATTTGACTCGACGGGTCCTATGAAGCTATTAGAAATGCGTTTCAGGATCAGCAAGAGGGAGAAAACTTGCTTGCACGTGATACAACCTGTGCGAACTTTCGTTGCAGATTTCCTCTTTCTTTGCCCTCTGGTCCCGATTGCATATCGATGAGCCAAAAGTAGGTCGTTCGAAGTTGACGTTGAAGTTGTTGATGTCCTTCTGTCAGCAGGAACTGTAGCTGATGTTGCTGACGCTACCGGTACCTTGGAAGCTGCATCCTTCTGCGCTTTCATCTTAAGCTACTGGTAGAAGTCTAAAAAAGATCATCGCGGTGAGGTGACAGTCGCATAAGGCAACAGAGTACTTGAGATCAAGATATATAGATGGCGACGCTGAATTGAAAAATTAGTGAAATCTCAAAGAGCAAACTCAAGGACTGCTTACTGTCATTTCGATAGGGCTGATAACGGCCTAAGGTTGTTCCCGACAGCAGCTAAGTAACTCTGGCAAAGCAACTTCAAAATGCAATTGGTTCACTATACGAACTTAATTCAGATGCGAATTTTGGCCTCAGCAGATATTGAAATCGAGAGCGAGGAATTGCTGACGTCAGAGAGAGATTTCAGCCTCAGAGTGGCTTTAATTGTGGCTAGTGTTCGCCGCTCGCCCCTTTTCACGAGGCTACTCGCTTGAAGTGAGTGAAGTGACATAACTTTTTTGCACGGACGAATCGTCTAATGGGAATGTGGAAGAGGAAGAAAGCGTGTGCAAATGTCCTTGGCATTGGCTCGATTTCTTCAATTTTCCACTCTTCTAGATCACCATAGATTAGGATCATTTCTGAGTGAGGAAGTGGTACATATTTCATACATACAACCGTACCCAACCTACCATGCAAATGCTACAATATTCTACAAGTCCTGACGTTTTCTCGCTGCCCATTCTTCCTTCCTCCGACGCGTCAGCTCCCCTCTCCTCTGCCTCTCTTCCGCTTGCCTCTTCTCCTCGTACTTCTTCGCCGCTTGCACATCATTCTTTTCCTTCTTAGTTTCCATGTAATCCTCCGCTTTTTGCCACATTCCTTTGCCTGCGTCTCGAATCTCGGTTACCGGTGTTGTGATCTGGCCCACTATTTTGCTAATCGGACTCTTCGGTGGGCTCATCTTCTTGATCTCCTCGATGGTCTGTGATTGAGGAGCTGTGGCTTGTGCACCTTGGAATCGAGAGTTCAACTCGGCTTGCGAAAGGACTGGCTTGGCAGCAATCTTCAGCTTGCCTTGGTATGGAGTTGGTGGCTGATCTGCTGGGCTTTTCGGCTTCGGCAAAGGCGACATATTGAAATAGTTGCGGAACCATGGCTGTCGGAGAGCGGTGGCCTGGGAGAAGGAGCATAGACCGGCCACGAAGAAGGACCATTGTAGGGCAGCGGGTAGCCAGAAGGTGAAAAGAAAACTGAGTAATGGTAGGCCCCACATCATCGCTTTGAGGACTTGAGGTTGCATGTTTGACACGCCGGTTTCGCCTCCTTTCTGTTCAATTTGTTAGCAATTGGACAGGGTGCAGGTTATACTGAGACTAACCCTCAAGACCCAGTGCAAAACACCAGCTGTGGCTATCGGGATTACCCAGATAGGGTCAGGAATGGTCAAATTCTGGAACCATAAGATACCCCCAGTCTCCAATCCCGGAACTGGCAGCCTCGACATAGCCCTCAAAATGACGAATGTTCCATAACCAGCGATCACCTGCAACATCGGCACGAAACTCTTCCATACCTTAACTCCAGCCCTCTTGTGAAGTCTTTGGAGCTCGCCTCGCATCTGCATCGCCAGATCCGTGTCACCCATTCTTGATGCTGCTTGCATTTTGGCAGTAATCGGAGTGGTAAGTGGCATGATGGCGGCCATTCTTGCGGAGTTTTCGGCTGCATTGATGTATGGCTTGAAGAGTATAGCTCGAGCTACAATTGCTGTCAGAGCTATCGAAACCCACCATGGCGTGCCTGCGTAGATGTGGATATGTTCGAGTGTCCATTCCATCAATGCCGTCGGCCCATACCCATAATCCAGACCTAGCGCCTTCAGGTACCCAATGCCCTCTGGTATATTGTAGAGAGACTCGGTGCCAAACTCTGTCGCGCTATCGAGGGATGAGGTGTATTCTGTTATGGGGGTCGAGGCTGCTGAAGAGCTCACAGCTTCCGCAGGTGTGGCCATGGGGGTCGTCGGGAGAGGTGTGATTGGGGCAGGTGTAGTAGATGCGAAGCGGACCCCAACGCCATTTAGTATTATGCTGCTCGTCCGCGAGGGTATACGGGTTGTGCGAAGAGAAGTAATGCTCTTGGAAAGGAGTGGATTGGCTCGAATGGGCCCATGATGTACAGAAGAAGAAAACTAGAGGGAATCAGTATTCTGCGACACTACGAGGAGTGAGATTTTACCTGTCGAGCAGAAACGGTATCGAGACGCCGCCGACCAATGCTAATGGCCTGGCTAGACCAACGAAGGCCTCTGCTGGGTATCATGTTGCGCTGCTGAAGATATCCGACAGCGCAAAATATTTTGGAGACCAGCCATTAATGCACAATCGCGAATCCTTGCACGCATAAATACTAGCGTCATCAGCAGAATGCCGGGTGCAAGACCACATCAGCGTTGAAGAGCCGCAAATATCAAGCTTCATTGAACTAGAAAATTTATACATCGCATTTGCAATTACCTGGATCACTTGGTCGAACTTTGGTTGGTTGGTATGTGTTTTCTTGAGTAGTTTTTATTACACCTTTTCGGACGCGCAGCAAGTATCCCTCCAAGCCTTCTGTATCTTCCATAGCTCCTATTGACTATGTGCATCATGTCCTCAAGCCTCTAGAACAGGCTTCGTCCAGCTGAAATGCAATCATTTATTGGACAACTCCCTAACGCCATAATATGTGCAATTTCGAAGTCCCTGTTTACTCCATGCTCGTCAAATCGTCCAACTGCCCGTCTCTCCTTTTGCGCTCCATCGGAATGTCTCGTAGTTCGATACCAGGTCCTACCGAGTGTGAAGCTCTTGAAGAGGGGAACACCTGAAATTCAAGTTAGCCTTGGCAGTGCACTGTATGCTTCCTTCTCTCAAGAGTTCTCAGAACCTAAGCAAACCATGACAGCCTTATTGAGTACTTCGAATACGAACGTTGAAGATGTGAAAGAATATTTTCGTACCTTCGTGCCTCCCCAGCCTAATCGAAAAGCAGCTTCATGAGCAAATAGCTCTCCAAAGCCCAACATGAGTCCGTTGATGAACGGTAGCAGCAGATTGATAGCCGCACCTCGAACAATGCCCCATAACGTAGGTGGTGTGTATAATATCATTCGAGGAGAGTCAGACGAGGAAGGTGGTGAAGGAGAGATGTCATCGTTGCCGGAGTACTGCTCGGAGTCGGAAGGAATTGTCATAGAGGACTCCGACAAGGGAATCATCTCAGCGTCGGAGGACATGATGGAAATTTCGATGCGCCAAATAAAGTAGCCTGTAGCACGCCGAATGAGTAACTCTTGATCCACTGGTTTCTGGTCGTATAAAATAGGCCAAGGTGCTTTTGGTATGGACGGGATATTCCGAGGCTTGAGTTTCGGAGCTAAGTTAACCCACTAGCGCTACAACGCGGGGTGACGATTCCTGAAGCTGCCTCGAGCTCTCCAAATTTACAAACGCGTTACACCTTTTCTGTTTGTGTTTTTCCATTTCTTAGGGGCATAGAATATCTTGCGGTCTTTATCAAATTCCCAAAGTCTGACCACTTCATCAAGCAATCATGGCGGACGAACCAAATCAAGACGCTCTCATCAGCCAGTTCGTCGAGCTCTCTGGTGCCTCACCAGCAGATGTAAGTTTTCACCTTTGTCAAGGTCGCAGCGCAATACCGAGACTGACAAAATCATAGGCTCAACAATACCTGTCCGCAAACCAATGGAACTTGGAGGGCGCAGCTACTGAATACTTCACCGCGATGGAGGAGGGAACTACGGAGGCGCAAGGTGGCGAGGACGACCCGCAAGAAACAGAGGCATACACTGGACCACGAACTCTGGATGGCAGACCTGCACCTCAATCGATCCCGACAGTCTCAAGCTCGAGCGCACCCCCAAAGAAGCGAGGAGGTTTTGCTACACTCGAGACTTTAGGTCAAAGCTCCAACCCTCATGCTGGTCACGGTCACGACGACGATGATGATTCCGATGATGAGGATTTCGAGCCAGATGAGCAGCCAAGAGATTTGTTTGCCGGGGGTGAGAAGTCGGGTTTGGCCGTACAAGATCCATCATCGAACCGCAACGACCCACGCAAGGTTGTGAATGACATTCTGAAGAAGGCTAGAGCGTATGTGGAATGTATTCCTGAAGTATGACACCTGCTAACAATTTTCAGAAATGCTCAAAGACCAGGCGGAGAGTCCTCATCATCAGCCCCACCATCTCGATTCCGTGGAAGTGGCCAAACCCTCGGCGGCGACGACACTCCATCCCAAACAATCCCCGATCCTCACCCACAGGTCGCAGATCCAGGACCAACTCAAACCCGTATCTTACATCTTTGGGAGGATGGTTTCAGCATCGAGGATGGGCCACTTCGCCGATTTGATGATCCCCAGAATGCTGCTGATCTTCAAATGATCCGACAAGGACGTGCTCCTCTCCACCTCATGGGCGTCCGACCCGATCAACCAGTCGATGTCCAACTCATCAAGCACGACGATGCGTACAAAGCACCACCAAAGGTCTACAAGCCATTCTCCGGCTCTGGCCAAAGATTGGGAAGCCCTACACCTGGTGGATCGAGTACGGCTGCAGAGACCACTCCCGCTCCCGCTGCTGCACCTGCCGCCTCATCCTCTACCTCAGCACCAGAGCCAGATGTTGACTCCTCACAGCCAACCCTCTCTCTTCGTCTCCAGCTTGCAAACGGTACCAGATTGTCAGCTAGATTCAACATCACCCATACCATCGGCGATGTGTATAGCTTCGTTGATAGAGCATATCCAGGCAGCAGCACCAGACCTTGGGTTTTGGCCACAACCTTCCCCAACAAGGACCATACCGACAGGACATTGGCTCTGGGAGATGTTGCAGAGTTCAAGCGAGGAGGAACTGCAGTGCAGAAGTGGACTTGACTGCGATTTCAGCGGACGATGATTGCATTTGGGCGAGATCTTGCGATAAGCAATGGCGTTTGGGATGGATGGTGATATCTGCATGCAGCATGCTTTGGTCGGAGAGCTTGCTTAGATGGTTGATAGACTGGCATAAAAGTGTCGTGAATTTAGTCTCGCGAAGATCTCTCCCTCTTTTTCTGGCATCTTTTATTTGGATTCGTGTCTTGGAATTTTTTACCACCTCAATAGTTTGAGGACATCTCCAGTTCTATGTATTCGTTGCTGCTGCGTACAGCTGGCTCTAGCTTGCATTTATTTTGAACCTTTTTGACGCTTCTCTCCTCCCCAGAAATCCAGACAGCATTCCAATACGGAACTGACAACGCTTCAACGCCAAGGTTTCCAAATCCCCAACCTTGGCAGGATAGCCCAGGGATTGCATTTAGTCGGGCCTAACAATTATCCTGGCCGACGAAAGCCAGTCCATAAGCAAAATGAGACAGACAGGCTTAAATTGCTATATCATGCTCCCGGCCAAATGGACAGTAGTTTGGATAACCCAAGAGAAAGGGTCAGCACCAAATATGGGAGCAGGCTTGTTGATACGCAATTCGAGGAGGTCGGAACGCTTCTGGAATTCCCGCACCTGTTCCCGCATCTGATCCCGCAGTTGCCCTCGTATCCCGCATCTTTCCCCGCGTCATTTCCCGCACCTGCATATGCCGAGCTAAATGGTATTTAATCGTTGCAGCTTCAACTCCCTCTTCTGTCATCTTCTCAATCTCAAGACAGAGAGCACGAGAATCTCAAGAGGTGTCGCTCTCCGCCGAACCGGCGATTAAAGAACATCAAGCGATTATCAGTCGACCTAAGCCCCCGCCTCCGTTTAAAGTCAAAAACATCCCATCCGCATTCGAGTTCTCGAAAACTACTCAGGGCCATCCAATCAAGCCATCCACCATGGCAAGTGAGAGTCAGAAGAAGAACATTATATTGCTGGGAGGGACAGGACCTTCAGGCCTCCTAACCCTCAAACTCGCCTTCGACCACGGCCACCTGGTGACAGTCTACGCCCGCTCACCTCAAAAGATCCCTACCGATTTAGCTTCTCATTCGAATATCAAAGTACGAACTCCTGCATCCCTCTCCAATCCATCCTCTAATCCCCCCACATCCGACAAGCTACAACCAAGCTAACAACCACCAGATCATCAAGGGCTCATTGCAAGAGACAGAAAGATTCTTTGACCTCCTCCCAGGAACAGACACCATCATCTCACTCCTCGGCCCAACCTCACCCTGGCACACCGGTACCGAACTCTCCACATTCTACATCTCCCTCCTCCAGCACCTCCAAACCACTCCACATCCCCCACACATCCTAGCTTTAAACACAATATCCATCCGCCAGCCCTCCGATTCCTCCTCCCTAACTGCCTCCCTCCTCGTCTGGATAGTATACCTCCTCGCCAACAGCGCTTATACCGAATTACATCAAATAGCAGCTGTATTTGAAAAGGAAGGCAAGGGGCTTCCCTGGACGAATTTCCGCGTCGCGTGGTTAGCGGATGGCCTGGATGCGGAGGAGGCGAATGCGGGGATGGTGGGGAAAGGTGGGTGGGGTATGAGGATGGAGAAGAGGGAGTTAGCGTCTTGGTGTGTGGGAGAGGCGGAGAGGGGGGTTGGGGCTAGTAAGTGGGTGGGGAAGATGCCGGCGTTGTTTGGGGGGAGGAAGAAGGAGGTGTGATGTTGAGTTAGTGCTCGGTAGATGGATGGCCATGTTTACATTGAAAGTCGATCCGTGATTCCACGGTTTTCTTGCTGTATGTTTCAACTTTCGTATTCTCTGCCGTCCAATTGTCGTTCATCTAGGTTTGCATTCTATGGTCAAGTATTTATGTCTGGTTTCGTGGAGCACGAGATCATCATGTACATGAACGTCCCAAGGCCGTCTCTTAATTATTTTCGTGATTTCGGGCCGTACCTTACACTGTTTCGCTCTCAATAGTACTCGAAAGTATCCTAGATAGCATGCCCAAGACAAGAAGTATGCTTTGCAATTGGGAAGCGGTACTCGAATCGAGTCACAATATCTGTTGAATCGAGATTTGAACTTACCTGAGTACGGCATTTCCTTTACTTTCAGGCATCACGAGAATTTTTATCAAGCACACAGTGGTGCTTTCTCCAATCAGTATCGCGGTTTCGAGATGACGCAGCTTCCCGTGCTCATGCATCCTCGAAACGAAAGGTTGATACAGCGCGAATTGGCAGCGCGCAATTCGTTGGAGCCTGAAGCGTGTACGTAGCGCCTCCGTGGCGTCAAGAATCAGCCCACAGCTCGGCCTTCTCTCTGTTGGTTTGATTTCTCGCAGCAGCGGTTAGCTCATTGGCTCCACGTCGTTTGCATCGGCCGCATGTTGTGTGACCCTGTCTGGGACGTTCTTCTATTTTGCTGGCGATCTTCCCTTTCTTCCCTTTCTTTCTTTCACTTCTATTGTCACTTGTATCTAATGGTGGAAGGAACGATGGAAGTCGTTAAGGATGGCGATGACTATCGAAGTCGGTTGGAGGATTTCGAGACCATAGAGACCCAGCGGCGAGTCTTCATCGAGGTATGATCTTTTTGACGTGGAGTCTAGCCAGCCTGGTGCTTACGTCGTGGACAGGAAATTCTCAACAAGTTAGATGATGTTACTTCTCGACTTCAATGTGTCACCAAAGAGCGAGAGAATGAGGTCTCGATGCTGAGTGCTGATTTGGAGGCTGAGAGAGAATTTCGGCGCGGTTTTCAGAGCAAAGCTGAGATTCTGGGCCAAAGACTTTCGCATGTTGTACGCAAGATCTCGTGGATACCATAAGGACTCAATCTGACTGAACCTGTCCATAGGAGCAGGCACGATTCGTGCTTGTGTTGATCGATGCAGATGCGGACATATATATGGCAAGTGGAGATCCACTTCGACGAGTATCTTTGAGCTAACGAGCCTCGGTGTAGTTTCGCAATGAGTTCCTCGTTCGTGGCGCGGCAGGCGGCGAGACAGCTGCTGCGCAGTTTGTGGCGAAAGTTAGAGAGTATCTCGAGTCTCTCGGAACGGTCAAAGATCCCAATAAAGTCCATGTTGTGGTGAAAGCTTACGCAAATCAACGTGGATTAGCGCAAGCTTGTGCTCGAGACAAGAAAGTCTCCTCGGCCATGGTTGTCGTTGACTTCTGGTGTGGCTTCACGAGACGATTTCCCTTGGCTGATTTTGTGGATGTCGGTCCTGGGAAAGAAGAAGCGGATAACAAACTTCGAGGTTGTTGGCAGATTTTCCCACTCTCAAGATTTCGTACTAACAAACCGAATAGAAGTTCTCGCTCATCACATCACCAACCCACTTTGCGAACATGTTCTTCTTGCTTGCTGCCATGATGCAGGATATGTTCCTGTGCTCAGACAGTATGCGGAGCAACAAAGCTCTTCAAGGAAAATCACTTTGATAGCTTCTGGAGATGTACGACCTAATATCGGCGGTCTTAGTTTCCAAATGACGAATTGCTTCGAAGCCCTGTTTGCGGGAGGTGATCTCGTACAATCCGCCAAGTCATATGCAGATGTGAGCGCCATTTCGCCGCCCAACACATTCGCGAAAAAGACCATAACGCTGACAAATGGTCCGAACGCTCCGGGTGCTCCTGTCCAGAATTGCCACAGGTTGAGGCCCATCCTCTACAATGCCGCTGGCAAGCGTGTTGACAAATTTTTGAGTGTCAACGAAGACTTGATCAACGAGTTGAAGAAGCAGAACCTGTGCAGTTGGCACTACCTGCGTGCAGACTGTATTCAGAGCGGGTGCAAGCGGAACCATGAACGTAAGAGACCGTTGAGTCCCAAGCATTACGACGCAATTTGGTATATCGCACGTATGGGTACTTGTTACACTGTCAAGAAAGGACGCAATTGTGAAGATGACCAGTGTTTTTATGGTCATGGGTTCGGCTGAGTAGCCTGGACGGCAGTGGATGTGGGCCAAGTTGGATGGCTTTCAATCGAAGTGGAAGCAAGGTGCATCGACAGTAGGTTGTAGGAGGATGAGAGGTCGTCCAGGTTTTGCAACTGTCGGGTGTTAGTACAAGGTTTCGGGGTGCATGCAGAGACGAGATCAGAGCTTGACTACTTACTTTGTCATCGTTGTTGTGCATCAATTCAACTGGCAGATTCGCAGCTCCACTGAATTTGGTCCAATACCAGGACAAGTAACTGCCAGTGGGTACTGCCCTGGTCGTGGACAACATCTTGTGTAGATGGCGGCGTCAAGGTCAGAGTGTATATTGTAAGTTCTGAATGGGGGCGGCAAAAGGGCGTATAGGAGAGTTTGGGTGCACAGGATCGTCCTGTCTTTGAGTCAGCATCTTGTCTGCCCCTACTTTACTGGAACAGAACTGCTGCTCACCTTGATTATTTCATTCCAATCCGTCTTGCAACATTTCTTCTTGTCCTTTCGTCATCAGTGCCTATCTTCGGGTCAGTATGCACGCCGATGGTGTAGCAGGTCCGAGCTGGATGCTCTGTGAGACCAGCAGGCGTACCAGGCTGAGCTCTAGCATTGTTCAACGCATCAAAAGAGCTCGGTGCACGAGTTACTTCTTCTATCCCGCTCCTGATGCTCCTGTTGTCATCAACATGCTGCACCTCATCTCGCAGGAATGCCACTGACGTTGTATGCCTTCCTGCCGCAGGTTGTACGACGCGTCGACGAAGGTTGGGTCTTGGTGCGATATTTTTCTCTCTTGCTTCTTGGTTCGGTGCTGCGTCTTCGCGTCAGCATCCTGGTGCACACTTCTAGCGAAGTTTTCACCCACCTCGTCTCTGTCATTACCATCCATCTCGCAGTGTTCTTCCTCTCTTCTTGTTCTCGTTACTCGCTTCTGCCTGCAAGTTAGCATCCGCTATATCTCGCGACATTCTCCAACAAACTCACCTCGCTTCAACATCACCACTCCACCAAATGTCGAGATTGCGATTGCCAGTCGCAGAACACTCAACACACCCATCCAACACCAACACAAGCAAACGGTGAAGTCAGCATCTTAAGCCCCCGAAGTCGGACAGCGCTCCTTCTCGTTTCCCCAGTTGATCGCTACCCAACCAGAAGTCAGAGTTAAACGATACATCCCTCCGAGGCCGAAGCTATATTCGGCGGCTGACAGTCTTCACGATTCGGGTACTTTGATAGACAGAGAATGAATTAGGCGCCAGTTTAGCTGTAGGTAGTGAGTGTTGAGGAAGAAAGGAAGAGAATTTGGAAATGGAATGAGGTTTTGATGGCAGGTGTGGGGTTGTGCCTTTTTTGGAAGGCACGATTGCTGGCGTGGAAGGAACAAGGGAGCGCACAATTGGCTGGCAGTCACCACTAGACATCAACAAGAGATATCGGTGCTAGATCAGAGTTTCCCCATGACAGCATCTTCAAATTTTCAATTCCATGCAAGAAACTAGATCGGATTAGTACATAGTTATTAAAGATGTTATCTAAAGGCTGTTGAAGGGGTTGAGTCGAAGTGAGTAGAAGAGTGTGGCTTAAACGGCAGATGGCGGGGTAAGCGCGGGGTAACTGCTTCCGCTAAGAACAACCACACTACCATCCTTAACGTGATATAAAGCCATGAATGCAAGTCTTCAAGCTTCCTCTACTTCATACTCTCTCATATCCATCAAACTTCCCAAGATGGCACGTCCAACCTCCCTCGAAGTCTCCCTCACAGACCTCTCCAAAATGATCGACCACTCCCTCCTCCACCCCACCATGACAGACGACGAAGTAGAAGCCGGTCTCGCCATATCACGCAAGTACAACGTAGCAACCGCCTGCGTAAAACCCTACCACATCCCCTTCGCGCGCAAATTGCTCGAAGGCTCATCCGTTCTCGTCTGTCCTGTAATCGGTTTCCCACACGGTTCCTCCACCACCGAAACCAAAGTCTTTGAAGCTGTAAGAGCGATCGAGGAAGGAGGGAAAGAGATAGATATGGTGGTTAATGTTGGTAGGGTGTTGAGTGGGAAGTGGGAGTTTGTGAGACATGAGGTTAGGTTGGTTAATCAGGCGGTGGTGAGTAGGGGTGCTTTGCTGAAGGTTATTTTTGAGACTGATTGTGAGTTTGCCCTCTCTTATCTTCAATTTTTGCTTCTTCTCTTATTCAAAAGATTGGTAATACGACAAAGGGTTGACGAGTAGTAGATCTTGGTGAGAAGGAGATTATCAAGCTATGTGAGATTTGCAATGAGCTGGGAGTCGCGTTCGTGAAGACATCAACGGGGTATGGATTCGTAAAGCAACCGAATGGAGACTACAACTACAAAGGAGCGACGATCGAAAATTTGGAGTTGATGAAGAAACATGTCAGTCCAAATGTACGGATCAAGGCTGCAGGTGGTGTTCGGACACTAGATGATCTACTAAGAGTGAGAGCATTGGGTGTCTCGAGGGTGGGTGCTACTGCAACGGCAGCTATTCTCGATGAAGCTGTGAAGAGAGGCATAGGAAATGAGAAAACGAAGGTTGAGGTGGTATGGTGAGTGAAGCAATTACAATCTGGTGTTCATCAGACTATGTAGTAGCGAACAGCAAAGCGACAGCGAGATGGTATCTTCCTTCCCTTCCTTTCCTCCCCTTTATCCCACCCATTCCTTATTCATCTCGTATCGAATCTTATACCGCACACGCATAAACAACACAACACACTATCCTATATTATTAAACATTTTCGTCGTCTTCTCTCCCAATTAATGAGAGGGATCAGAAACACTAAGCAGAACGAACGCAAATTTGGTATCTCATCAACCTCGCAAACAATGAACGCAAAATATGCTAAACTCCTTGCTTAGCCAAAAATGCCAAAGTCAGAGTGAAAAGCAGAAACAAAACAGCTCATGATCTCATCTCAGCTCATTCCTTCTCCCCACCCCTCATTCGTCCCCAATCATCTAAGCAGCCATCTGCGGAATACCAGGAACTTCCGCCGCCCCCTTACTAGCCGTGGATTTCGGACTCTCAGCCTTATCACTCTTACTATCCACACTCTTCGAACTCCCGCCAAACGGCCAAATGTATCTCCAGATACTAGATCTCTTAGCATGAGTTGGTTGACTTGGTGTTGTTGGTGTCGGTGTCGTAGGGGTAGCCGAAGCTGAAGCAGGAGATGAAGTCTCAGCCGATGTATTTGTCTCGATTGGCGTGGGAGCAGGCTTGTCGACAGGCGCTGGGGTAGAAGTGGAAGGCTTGACGTTCTCGACGGATTTGACGGTCACGGTGATGGGACGTTGGGCTTCTTCGATGGGAGCTACCGGCCCTGGGGCCTTGGAGGAAGTGGGTTCTGTAGCTGGTGCTTGGGTGGCGGTTGGCTCTGCTGGCTTGGTCTCGACTGGCTCCGACTTTGTGGCGACAGGCTCGCTTTCCTTTTGGGTAACAGGTTCCGGGACTTTGGCGGCGACAGGCTCAGATGACTTAGCGGCAACAGGCTCAACTTCCTTCACAACAGCAGGCTCTAGAGCTGACTTCGTCTCAACAGCAGGCTTGGTGGCAGATGCACCGCTCTGAGCAGAGAGAGTCTTGGTGAGGTGTTCAATCGCCTCACTCATGCTATCAATCTCTGCTTCATTGTGAGAAACTGTGCTTGTGGCCAACGGGGAAGAACCAGGAACGGGAGCCTCACTCTTATGCAAATGATCTATACTTTCTTGTGTAGCGAACGAGGGGCTCAATGGCGGTGCGGGAATGGAATCGGCCTGTGAGGAAACGGCCTTGGCGACGGCGGCTGTTCCAACGGCAGCGAGGACTGCTGGGATGGCGACTTCGGCGGCTTTGAGTTCGGTGGAATTAGAGGTGGATGGGGCAGGCTCGGGTTTTGGCTCTTCTGATTTCTCTGGAGCGGGAGTAGTGGTTCCAGAGACGTGCTCGGTTGTCAATGGGATTGGTGCTTCCTTCGTGGCTGACTCATTTGGTGCTTCCTGCTTCTTTGACTGTTCCTCAACTGGTGGGACAACAGTCTCTTGCTTGACTGGAGCAGGAGATTCTGCGACGGGGGCAGTCTCACTCTTGGCAGTCTCAACTGGGACTTGAGCAGCCTCCTTCGCCTTGTCCTCGGCCACAGACGCTGAGCTTTCTTGGACTGCTGGGGTCTCTTCAGTAGCAGGAGCTTCACTCTTGACGTTTGCCTCGGGGACCACCTCCTTTTCCTGCTCTTCAACGACAGGGGCAATAGTCTCTGGTAAAACAGGAGCGATGGTATCTTGAACGACAGTTTCAGGAGCTTCTTCAATAGGAGCCGCTTCTGTCTTGATGCTCTCGGCGACAGGTTCAGGTTTGCTTTCCTTGGTTTGCTCTACAACCACTGGAGCGGGGCTTTCTTCGACAGGAGTAGCATCGCTCTTTCTCCTCTCATCAACTTGCTCAAGCGATAATTCCTTGGGTTGCTCTTCAGCTACCGGGACGATAGGAGCAGAGGCACTTTGAACAGCAGATTCGCTTTCGGTCACAGGCTCAGATGATGTCTCCTTTGGCTGTTCCTCAATCGCAGGGATATCGACGACGGGAGCTGGAGTCTCTTCGATGGGAGCAGATCCAGCCTTGGCGCTTTCAGCGGCTGGCTCAACCTCCTTAACAGTTGGTGTAGGTTCAACGATCGGGGTGGCTTCTGTGGATTTCTCAACTTCAGTCACCTTCTGCTCTTGGTTCGATTCAATGGCAGGCTCAGATGTCTCGACTTCCTTCGATTCTTCCGGTGCTCCTTTGATGGCTGGGGTAGAGACTACCTCTGGTTCGTTTGCTGAGGGCACGAGCCCTTCGTGCTTGACCTCGGTCGGCTCAACAGTCTCAACCGGAGTAGGTTCGATCTTATCCTCCTCCTTGGCGATGATTGGCTCTTCAACCGCTTCTGCTGGAGCTTCTTCTTCGTGCTTGATCTCTGGTTCTGTGGGCGCTGATTCAGCTGGTGTCGATTCGACCTTGACGTCCTCCTTTGGAATGATAGGCCCCTCAGCAGTTGGTGGTGGGGCTTGCTCGTCGTGCTTCATAACCTCTGGCTCCGTAGGTGCTGATTCGGTCTTGATCTCATCGGCCTTGATCTCCTCCTTTCCTAGAACCGGTTCCTCAATCGTCTTCGATGAAATGGGCTCCTCAATCTTCAACTCGTGCGATACGATAGCGGCGGTAGCTCCTGAAAGTACGGTAACTGGAGCGGCTACCTCCGCAACATCCTTCGCAGTTGAATCCTCCTCCTTTGATGTAGGTTCGTGGGAGACAGGAGCGGTAGCTTCAATCTCGGTCTCGGCCTTCGTGGCTGGTTCTTCGGTGACCTGCTTGGAAATTGGCTCCTGGGCGGGTTCTTCCTTCTGTGCTTCGCTGACTGGCAGAGGAACCTCTTCCATTGCCTCGGGGAGGTCCTCCTTGGTCTCAATTGACTCGACCTTCTCGACAGCTAGTGTCTCCTCTTTCTTATCTTCGGCGATTTCTGGTTCAGTCTATGGAAGTCAGTATGTAATGTTGATTATATTGCGCAAGGGACAGTAGGAGTAGAATGGCTTACAGCTGGGACAACGGCTTCCTCGCTCGAAGTCTTTTCTTCTTCCATCTCGACAACCGGTGCCTCCTCCCCCTTGGCTTCTGGTATCTCAACCTCAGGAGTCTCTTGCACTTCGGCCACAATTTCAGGCTGGCTCTCCTTCGCACTAGGGTCGCTCGATTCCTCGACAGCGGGGGCTGGAATTTCCTTCGCGACTTCGGTCTTCTCCTCTTCCTTCTCAGCGACTGGTGTCTCCTCGATCTTCTTTTGTGGCGCTTCCTTCTTGGTAAGAGTTTCCGTAGCAGCGACTGGAGCTTCAGGTTCGCTTTCCTTCGCGATGGCTTCCTTCGGCTCCTCAACTATAAGAGCTGGAATGTCCTTCGTCTCCACGGCCTTTCCACCGGCTTTTTCCTCCTCAAGTTCTGGCTTGGCAACGGGTTGTTCTACTACTAGAGCCGAGCTTTCGGGTTCGATGCTCGTGGAAATAAGCTCCTTCGATTCCTCAATAACCGGGGCTGAAATCTCCTTCTTCTCCTCAGCCTCGACAAGTAGCTTCGACTCTTCAGCGATTGGCTTTGTTTCTTCGACGGCGGGTTTCGATTCCTCAACAACGGGCTTTGTCTCATCTGGTTCCGCGGCGACGATAGGTGCGCTCTCCGTCTCCACCTTCTCCTCTGCAGCAGGGACACTATTTTTCTCCGAGATTGGAGCGGGTGTCTCGGCCGCGACAGCTGCTAGCACTTCCTTCTTAATCTCAATTGGAGTCTCCTCGATAGGCACTAATCCATTCTCCAGTTCAGGTGCTGGAGCGTCCTTCGCCTCTTCCATAGAGATGCTCTTCTCCTCGCTCTTGGTCAGAATTTCTTCATGGGCAGGCTTTAGTTCCTCCTTAGCTACGGCTTCTTGTGCCTGAACGGGGGGTTGGATGGGTTCTTGCGACTCGGAGGCCATATTTTCGGATTTCGATAGAGTTGCAACTTCTTCTTTGACAGGCTCAGGGATATCCTTGTGCGCAGTTGTACTAGCAACGGGGGTGGGTTCCGATTGAATCTCCTTGACGACCTAAAAATATTCAGCAAATGCGGAATTTGTGTCGGACACCGGTGTCGCCGGTGGTAGAGTCACAGAAAGAAATTTCATGTCCATCACGTGTATGTTGTTGCCTTTGTGGAGCAAAGAAACGAAATGAGACTTACCGCAGACTCTGGAGAACCCTCTTTTGTTGTTTCAGGTTCTGCGTCTTTGGGGGCCTCTGTTGTCGCGGGTTGTTCGGTGGTAGTTGTCAAGTGATGTGGCGCTTTCGTACTTTCGACCTCTCTTGGCTTACTATCGTCTTTCGACAGGACTTCGGCGGCAATCGCTCCAGCTGTGAGTGCCGCACCGCCTGCAATGGCGGCTTCAACTATCGGAGCACTCTCACTAGGCTTTTCACTCGCCTCGGGTTTGGTATCTTCTTGTTTAGTTGCTTCAACCTTGCTCTCCTCCTGGGTATCTTTGCTGGCAGTCTCCTTGGTCTTGCTCTCCTTCAATGCTTCCATCTTGGCCACTTTTGGCTTACCTTCCTCAGCCGGGGTATCAATGGGTTTGGTCTCTTCAACTTTGTTCTCCTTCACTTCCTCCTTTGCAGCTTCGACTGGCGCTAGAGGTGCATCCACAACAGTTTGTGTGACTGTTTGAACTTGCCCATCAGCACCAATGGTGATATTGAGAGAAACTGGCTTCTCTTCGGGAGCTTTCGGCGCCTCTTCTGTCTTCGTTTCCGTAGGTTTGGAGTCCTCAACCTTTGGTGCTTCCGGTGTGACATCCTTCGACTCGACCAAGACTGGCTTTGGTGCTTCATTCTTCGTCTCTGGTACTTCGACAGACTTGGCTTCTATGGGTGGCTCAGTCTTTGCTTCCTTAGCCTTTGGTGTTTCCTCTGCTTTGTCAACAACGGTCTGTGCAACACCCTTCACTTGCCCATCAGCACCAACAGTGATCTTCAAGGTTATTGGGTTATGGGCGGTAGGATCCGATGCAGGGCCAGGCTGATCAAGCTCCAGCGTCACCACCTTGTCTCCTACCTGGCCTGGCGAGACCTCGGCTGCAATGGCAGCATTGAGGCTCTTCTCCTCTCCTGCTGTCAGCCCATCAGATGGAGCAGCGGTAGCTAGCTTGTCGTCCGATGGAGTCTTATCGGCAGCTTTCGAGTCTTCTTCTTCTTTCTTGTCGCAAGCATCTTCTGTCTTCTTGGCGTCGTCGGCGATGTCTTTCGAGATAGCTTGGACGACCTTCTTGCCCTCATCTTGAGCTATTTTTGTGAGTGATGCCTTGGCACTGTCACCGGCCATCTTCCCAAGAATAGCAACCTCGCCAGCCAGAAGTTCTGGTTGTATCAAAGACATTGCCCCAACAGCAATCGCCAAACCACCCCTGCACGTGTTAACAGCGTGACCAGAAGAACCTTGATGGCCCACAAGGAAAACTTACTCGGCGATCAACTCCGGATGTTCTTCCACCGCTGTAACAACATTTTGAGCACCTTTCACAATCTCGTTGGCTACAATCTGAGCAGCTCCCTCGACTTTATCCATAAACGTAACATCTTCGTCCGCGGCGGCGTGGACAGCGTCCTTGGCGACGCTGTTTTCTATCGATTTCAGATCCTTGGTGCCATCTTTCAAAATTCCAGTCGCAACTTCTGAAGCTGTTTCGATAACCACTTGTTCGGCCTTCCCTCAAGTCAGCATTTTCCATCCCAGGCAGCAGAATATCAAAATTTCCACGTACGGCTTGTACGAGGCTTGTTGCCATATTTCGCTTGGCTGACGCCACGGGCAAGCGATCAAATTTCAGTCTTCTCTCAACAACAGCAACAACGCTTCACTTCGCAAGATCAAGGATCAAGAAGAACAGTAAAGATGGAAGGCGCCGACAACGGGAGAGAAAAAGATCGACTGGCAGACATCGAAATCAGAGTGAGACACCGGGATGGCAAGACAACGAACGAGGCTAATCACTTGCAGTAAGAGTGGTCCGTCCGAGACCCCACTACGCCCGCTGATACGGGCTGATTATGCACCAAAAGCGAAATTGGCGTTGCGATTTGGCGGTTTGTGGCTGAATCCTTGAAGAAGAGGGAGCTGCGAGAGGTGAAGGAAGCGTGAACATGCGGGGAGCATAAATTATTGATTGCTGTGAAGTGGGTGTGCTGCATGAAGCTGCATTTGATATGCATGAGTCGTGAGTGCGCATGCATCGTGAACTCCGGCCTCACGCAGATCTGTACGACTCGGCGTCCAGTCTTTCGTCCACACCTCGAGACTCTCATCAGGATGTGAGATGTGTTTGAGACTGACTTGACCTTCACAGATATCGGCGCGGAAAAAGCAGAGAGCGAGCAATCAGCAGCCGGCGGATGTTCTGAGTTCGTGAGACGTTCATTTGGTTCATTCGGATGTGGATTTTGAGTTTCAGGGTTCAATATAGCTGTCCAGAAGGGACTATTGCGCAGTTATTTAGCGAGAACTACCCCTTTAAGACGCCCTAAGCGCCCCCTAATTGAAGCGATTGGCGGTCGCTCGTGCTCAATTCAGACCTTTGTGCATGAAGATAACCTTAACTACACCGCATGTCCATTTATTTCCCATGAGTGGTCGATCTGTTGCAGAATTCCGAAGGATCGACCCTAACGGCAGTTAATTGTGGATAGCTGTACATATCAGACGTACAGTACAAGAAGTAATTGGGTAGACGAGGGGTACATACCAGTGAAGCATGGAGAGCAGTAGGAGAAGGTTAGACTTTCTAAGGTTTAACGAACTCCAAGCTCTAAGTCGTAGGCTAGTGATGTCTAAAAACCCCTAAGTGTGATATTTGAGATAGTCAGAGCCCATAGACTAGGCAGATGGGCATTAGCATTAGCAGAGCTGAGTTAATGACACCAAAAAGTATTGCTACAAATAGATTCCAAGAGCAAGGGCATCCGGGGCAGTTGAGAATAATATGCAAGCGAGGCGGGGTATGGCTGAGGCATAGGAGGACACATTAGATTTTCAAGGCCATCAAGTACACTCTGCGTAGTTTGGGACCTTGACGCCTTCCGATGATGGCTATTGATGGCATTGAGATCTATAAACTTCCACAGTTGCACAGAAAAAATGATGTTCAATCTCCCAGCCTCTCTGGGACTTTGATAGAGCACTGCTAGGCCGAGAAGCAACAGCTCAGGGTTATGGTTTTGGTTGATGAGTCGAAGGACGATCCGACAAAGTCCCCAGTTTGATTGTCGGGTTGAAGGCACCGAAGAAAGAAGATGTTGGGAGAGTCAAGAGCACGGCAAGCATTCACATCGCAGTCATGATACGAAGTGGAGCAGGAAGCACAGAAAATTCATTCCCATATGTGTGAGTGATCAACACCCACGAACAAGCTCAAGACAACCGAAACAGTATAATGCCAGGGTCCCTCCCCTCCCAGTACATTTCCTTAGGCAATTCCCAAAGCAAAGACGTTCTATTCCCATATGAGTGAGTGCTCAGCACCCAACGACAGACGCTAAAAACAGCAGAAAAAGTATCAACTTGTTGTCCCTCCCATCCCGGTACAAGCTCAGACGCAATCCCAATCATAAAGAGAAAAAGCGAAATATCCGAAACTTCATTTTCTGAAACCCCCTTTCTTGCCCCTGAAAAACCCCTGGCCAGTCTCTCGGAACCAAGGCTTCTCGATGACCATAGAGTTGGTATTGTGATCCCAGACTCGGTTAGGATTCATAGCGGGTGTATTCGACTGAGGTGTAATGCTGGCGAAGCGGGGCTTGAAGGACGGTATCTCGGTGTGGAAGATGGAAGTCTTTGACTTTGAAGGTGGGGGTGGAGGAGCGGCAGCACTTTGAGGTTCTTCGGGAGAAGGAGAGCTGGCGTTGCTGATATCTTCATCATTCTCTGGGACTTGCGCCGGTGGAGCAGAGGGAGCAGTTTCCCTCGCAGCAGCCTCCTTCGTAACGGCTTTATCCGTAGCAACTTTCTTCGTAGCAACCTCCTTCGTAGCAATCTCCTTCGTAGCAGCTTTCGTTGCAGCGTGCTTGGCGGCAGCGCTCTTCTTAGGAGTCGTAGCCTTCTTGACAGTCGTATTCTTCTTGACGATCAAACTCTTCTTGACAATTTTAGTCTTTTTGACAGTTGTACTCATGTTGGGAGCAATGTTCGTCTCGGTCTTCTCAGTAACCGCAATCCTCTCGGTCTTCTTGGAAGACACAGTCAACTTGAGAGTGGGCTTTGTGGTGGTGGTACTTTCGATTGTAGCGGTAGTGACAACGACTTTGATCTTCGATTTGGTGATAGTGTTCGATGCGCCGCTGGTCTTTAGATTGACGTTGAGCTTTATGGTAATCTTCTTCGCTGGCGCGGGAACGACGGCAGTCTTCGCGCGCTTTGCTGTAGGGGGAGCGGAGGAAGAGGAGGAAGAGGAGGTGGATTCTTCTTCGAGGGCGCGCTTGTCACCGCGTGTGGATACCATGATGTTGGTGAAGAGGTGTTGTATTGAAGGAAGAGTTATGGTACTGTCGGTGAGATTGCGACGATGTGTCGAAGAGCAACTGTATGCTGCGCAGAGCTGTGACCGTCGTTGCGACGTTGCCTCGAAAGATTAAGTATGTGCTGCGCGGAGATGCGATTATCAAGAAGATAAAGGGATATTATTGATAGCAGACGTGACTTGAAGATACAGACGTGTTCGACGAAGGACGAAATTGAGGAGTTGAGGAAGTGGAGGAGTTATATGCGGTTCCAGAGGCCTGGGAGTGATTGCACTTGCGCTCGCTTAGCTTGCTATTGTGGTGACTCGGAAGAGGATCCAAATCTCCAACGCTGTTCTTGACATTGTCGAACTTTGTTGAGCGCTAGCTCAATCACTAGTCTTTTTATTGTTTGTAATTTATACATCTCTCCCACCACACTTGGAGATTTACTAGAATGCGACCGCACCGCAACACTAAATTCAGCTTCAATGTGGTTGCAAGTTGGGAGCAATGGGAACAAGGAGCCGGAGGGCCTCCTTTATACAGCTCCGACAAGTTTGCGCAACATCGACCGTGTGCTTGCAGTGCAAACCCCTCAGAGTAACGACAGTACGTCCACGTGATAAGAAAGGGGGTTGCGCCACTCTAAGCCAGGTATAGTGCATTCCTAAAGCGGTGTGCATCAAAGCAGTCTTCTTGGAGGCCTCGAGCAGCTTCTCCTGACAATTAGCATCAAACCTCACAGAAGAAACATCAGCAGTTTTCAGCATGTTGACTAGCGATGACGACCTAGTCAATGCCTTGAGGGATGCTGTGCCAGAGCTGACCCGGGACAATTATCATGAGTGGGCAAGAAAAATACGCGGACTTCTCTCAGTGCAAGGTCTAGATGGGGGTTTGAAGGATACCATTGACGTACGAAGCAATGAGATCGCCCAACAAAAAGTGTTGGCTAGCATGTGAATCAGGTCGAAAGTTTCACAAACAATATGTAAGGTTTACTACGATGACGAGATCCATCACGACGACCCGAAAAAGCTTTGGGACGACCTGGAAAAGCACATCGTTCCAAAAGGAATATCCGCCTTCATCCAATTTCACCTACAATTCGTTCGGCTTCGGCTGGAAGAAGGCAAAGATCCCGATGACTTCTTCAACAAACAATATACAATTCTTCTAGATCGTGATGCAACGGGCGTCACACTTACACGCGACCTCGAGATCATCATTCACATTTATACTGCGCTTCCAGAAGAATTCGGGTATCTCAGGACTCGCTGGAGTGTATCTGACTTTAAAGGTCTGATAGCATTCGAGGTACAGAAACAAGGACGGGAAGCACAGGAGTTGCTGGAGGTAGAAAAACAATTGCGTAGAACTAGGAATTCTCGGAATGATGGCAAGGGCTGGAGGCATTGGTGTTGGCGATACTTCACCATAGTTCGGCAAATTAGGAGGGTTATCGTTGCTGCCAGAGTAGAAAACGAAGCCATTGGGGGGGCACTTGCCATGTTTGGGAATTAGATTGTTGCACGGGCTGTTGACTAGACCAAGTCGTGACTGCTAGAGATTGGACTGTTTGTCATGGTTCGACACAGGTGATATTCGCAGATGCTCGGGATAGACGATGACGCTCTGCGATGGCAAAGCTGTAGGGTTGAGGACGAATCCGTTGTACTGTACAAGCTGATGTACAGGTTCTCATCCATGACCTTCCTACGCCGGATATGCACCCAATATAATACATCTACTTCTTCTTTCCCTTCCCCTTCTTGTTTCCTTTCTTCTGCTGCTGCGCTGGACCTCCTGCCATCGCCCCTCTCGACCTCTGGTAAGCCAACACAATATTCTGCACACTGCCCATATCGTGCTTCGGCTTCCGCATGTACGTTAATCTCGCTCTCCTGGCCCTCTTCTCTCGTCTCTGCACAACCTCAATACCCTCGACATTCGGACTGTAGATCTTGTACCACATCTCGACACCCACTCGTGTCAGCTCATTTCGAAGCAAGATGCCCGTGTCAACGCCCCGCCGTCTGATGTTGATGCAGACACCTGCAAATGGATCGCCTGTCTTTAATCTGACGAGCAGAATATCTCCAACTTTCGCAGCTTCGGGGTTCGTTTTCGAAAAGAGATGTGACCGGGCTCCCGTTGGGTCGAGGATAGAGAGTTGATCGTTTGTGAAGTCTTTCAGTGGCTCCTTGAACTTCTGGGCAGGCGATGGAGGGGGAGGATAGGTTTTGATCTTGGTAGGAACTGTAAACAGTCAGCTGTTTGCCAATTGAAGCTTCATCAGAGGCGTGGTCTTACTCTTGACGGCATTAGGAAGAGGTATTTCGAATTTCGAGAACGTCACAGACTTGTGGTACGTGGTCAACGACCGTGTCGCCACCTTCTGTTGTCTAGCATGTCGTAATAAGGTCCTCCAACAACTCAATGGCCGTAATGTGGGCGTTGGCGTGGCCATAATGATTATCAATTGACAGCGCTGTTGTGAAGATGCAGTTCGGATGATCAACTCGAAAATGTTCGCTTCACTCTGATTGGTTGTTGCAAAACCCCGACGCCGACCCAAAGATTTTCCAGCGTCTTTCGAGTCTACGTGAACGGCACGCGACAGATTTCAAAACGTGTTACTACAACGTCAATTCGATCAGTCACCGTGGTCACAGTTGTCTCAGGGGTCAACATGAACAGCATACGTGCAGCAACGCTACTGCGTTGCAGTCAATGTGCAGTTAGGAGCACAGCCAGAGCAGGATCAGCCCAGCAAAGATTATTCGCAACATCTGCAGTATTGCTCAAGCATGGTTTGTTTTATTCTATGAAGGCCTTTTCCATATCATTGCTAATTAGTACAGGTGCGGTTCCATCCTTTACGGACGTTTCTTCCCCAGAGCTTCAAAGCCTCCTTACAAATATCCGCGAAAATCTATTCCTCCCAGCACATCTCTCAGAATCACAGACGCTCCTTATTGAGAAGGAAAAATATCGAAGACAGCTTGAGACGCCAACCAAAGCTACGATTGCTGGAGAAGAATTTACCCTGAAGCCACTTTCAAGGTTCCAGCGGCCAAACGGGAGACGTAGTCTTGCTGCCGCAGTCGAATTGATGCAGGAGAAGAGAGATTGGGACAACTTGCCTAATTTACTTCAAGGGATGAAGACGGCTGCAGGACTGAGATCGAGCAGGAGGTGGCATCCGACGCTGGAAAAAGTGATATCGAGACTGGGCCGTGCCGGACGTCAAGAAGTCCTTCTCGAGTGCTTGCGGCGAGGATCCGAAACTGGAATTACAATGAACTCACGGCAGTTCGCCACTGACATATTCACGCAATTCCATCGAAAAGCAGTCGACAACGATTTCAACCCGCAAGATACCAAGAAGGCATTCTCGTGGGCGGAGCAGGCTGCAGTCGTGATGGAGAACCCCGAGCATGCTGGGAGTACCAACCTTGCTGGAGAAGATGATCCCCGCACCTCCCCCGAAGTCATTGGCATCCTCCTTGATCTCGCTGCGGTTAATTCCTCGAAGAACCTCGCCGGAAAGGACGATGGTAACAAGGTCGCCAGTTATGCCGAAAAGTTCTTGAACACGCCAGTGGCTCTTAAGCCAGTGCCTGCAGATGGGTTTGATATCAATAGATGGATGTGGGCTCAGGTTCCCATTTTACATGGCCTGAACCTAGCGCAGACAATACTTGGACCAAAATCAAAATACGCAGATGAGTTGAGGTCAAGAGCTGCTGCCCTTGGAGCTCAGGTGGAGGAGGCTAAGACTCGATTGGAACTGTGGCAGGCGACCCGACCGCCGAAGCCTGTATCAGCAAGCGGGGGCTTCAAGAGAACAGAAGGTCCTAAGTATGGTTTGGAGCTATATATGAAGCTCATTGCTGGATCATTATGAGATGGCGAGGAGACAGTAACCTTATTTTGTACAGCATGTAATAACATGTAAATTATCAAGGAAGCACTATGTACTTTTCAAGATGCTTCGGTATCGCGCCGATCAAACTCTTCTCCGTTAACCACTTCTTTGAGAACAGCCTGTCTGCGTATCTGTACGCTCCATCACACAGCACTGTCACCACTGTATGACCCTTCCCCAGCTTCTCAGCAACCTCTTTAGCTGCCGCAACATTCAAGCAAGAGCTAGCTCCAAGGTATAGTCCCTCCTCGTCTAGACAACGGTACACCATCTCGATACTCTTCTCGTCACTGATGTTCATTGATCCATCCAGCAGGTCGATGTCCGGCTGCAAATTATCCGTCACTCGACCTTGACCAATGCCTTCCGTAATACTTGAGCCAGTTCGATCAATGAGCTTTCCTCCTGACTGGATATAGGAGTGAAGCACACTTCCCGGTGGGTCTGCTAGGAAGCACTTCACCTTTCCGTCCGAGACCATCTTCAAATATCTCGTTGTCCCGGCAAGAGTTCCGCCCGTACCCGTAGCACAAGTGAAAGCATCAACCTTTCCTTTCGTTTGGGCCCAAATCTCCGGTCCAGTCGTCTCAATATGGGCTCTTCGATTCGCAATATTGTCGAACTGGTTCGTCCATACTGCATTATCTAATCTATCCGCATGTCGCTTCGCCTGGTGGTTGTAGTTTTCTGGATTGTCGAACGCCACCGCTGGTACCGGATAAACCTCTGCACCAAGCAGTCTTAGAAGATCAATCTTTCCTTGGGATTGTGTGTTCGGCATATAGATAACCAGCTTGTAACCTTTGGATCTGCAGACATGTGCGAGTCCAATTCCAGTATTTCCAGCTGTGCCTTCAACCACAGTTCCTCCTGGCTTCAAAAGACCCTTCTCTTCGGCATCCTTGACCACATAAAGTGCAGCTCTGTCCTTAATCGATCCTCCTGGGTTCATGAACTCTGCCTTTCCCAGCACTTCACATCCTGTCGCATCCGAAATATGATTCAGACGAATCAACGGTGTATTCCCAATTGCTACCATCCATCAACACCGTTTTAGACGTTAAGAGAGGGGTAGCATACCTCCCGTCAAACCCTTGACAATTCCCTGAGCCTTCGACACCCCAATTCCGTACTGATTTGGAGCTTCCATTTGCGCAACAGTCTCTGCGGCCCTTCGTGCCGTTGTCGCAAACGTGCGAGCCCCAAGTCGAAACATGGTGTCTGCAATTGAAGCTTACTGATCTCTGGCTTCAAACTTCCGGTTTTTGTTTCGCGATGTCGCAATTGAATTCTTATCTAATCTAGGTTGGCGGGCCAACAGTGTACTTCCATTCGTTTTGTTGTTCACTGACGCGGTTTTGGCGACTTGAGTGTTTTGTCATCACGAACTTACGACTCACGACGAAAACACGGACGACCACAAGGCACGAAAGAGAATCAAACGACATAAGGAGGATACGGACCTACAAGATGCCGGGACGAGTATCCACAGCTCGGTCCTCGAGGACTTCAGGAGCTGTATCGCACAAAGCATCTACCACAACATTGAACTCGCGCGCGTCAACAGCGTCCAGAATCTCCGCCCCTTACGTCGAAATACCAGAAGAGACGCCCGAAAACGAACTCCGAACCCAAGTATCCGCCATCTTCCGCGATGCGCAACGAACCACAGCCGGACATCGAAAGCTGGTCATT
The DNA here is from genome assembly GCA_900073065.1 of Phialocephala subalpina. NCBI lineage: Eukaryota > Fungi > Ascomycota > Leotiomycetes > Helotiales > Mollisiaceae > Phialocephala > Phialocephala subalpina. Next base: position 750,255 of record FJOG01000008.1, on the reverse strand, counting down.
AATCTACGCAAGATCCAGGAAGCATGTTGTTACGAGCCTACAAGCAAGAAGAAGGGCAATACTGGAGCGGAGGATTTCGATGAGGAACAATTCACATATGAGTTCGCGAGATGTGTTCTACGAGTCATGCCGGTTAAGAAGAGTGAGAGTGTGGGAGAGCGCTCGATTCGGTTTATTGGGTTGTTTTTACGACATGCGAATGAGAAGGATAATGAGCTGCTTCCGGAGAATGAGCAGGATGCTGGGGTGATGATGGAGACGCCGAGTACGAGATTGACGACGCATGTTATGAATACGATTCTTCCTCTCCTCACTTCCAAGGAGAAATTCGTACGATATAGGTCTACACAGCTGATCTCGCATGTCATCAATTCGCTGGAAGCTATCGATGATGATCTTTTCCAGCTCCTTCGACACGGCCTTCTCAAGAGAATCCACGACAAGGAAGCGATGGTACGCGTACAGGCTGTTTTAGGATTGGGACGACTTGCTGGAAACGAAGCAGATGGCGAGGCCGAAGACAGCGACGATGACGATTCTGGTGCTGGTCTGCTCCAAAGACTGCTTGACGTTCTCCAGAATGACCCCAGTGCCGATGTTCGAAGGTCGCTGCTAGTCAATCTACCTATTCTCCCAAACACTCTTCCTTTCCTCTTGGAGCGAGCCAGAGATCAGGACCCCGCTACTCGACGAGCACTCTATTCCCGACTTTTGCCAGCGCTTGGCGACTTCAGACATCTGTCATTGTCCATGCGTGAGAAGCTTCTTCGGTGGGGTCTTCGAGACAGAGACGAGAACGTCCGGAAAGCTGCTGGGAAGCTGTTCCGAGAGCGCTGGATCGAGGACTGCGCTGGTACCGCCGAGACTGAGGAAGGCGAACCAGCTGAAGCAGTCGCCGGAGAAGCCAAGCCACCTAGCTTCGATGGTCTTCTCGAACTTCTTGAACGTATCGATGTTGTCAACTCTGGCGTCGAGAATGGAGTCGCGTTGGAGGCGATGAAGGGATTCTGGGAGGGACGTCCAGACTATAGAGACGCTGTTACGTTCGATGACAATTTTTGGGATACCTTGACAGCTGAAGCCGTTTTCATGGCAAGAAGTTTCAATGACTTCTGCAGGAATGAGGGCAATGGCAAGTTCGAAGCCTTGATTGAAGAGAAGTTGCCCGAGGTAACGAAAGTTGCTTTCTATCTTCAACGATACATCACTGTTTTGGTCGAGGCTTTGAAGCGTGTTGCCCAGCAAGAAGTGGGTGAAGATGAGGAGGAGGAAGACACCGTCGAGCAGGAATTCATCGTCGAGCAACTCCTTCACATCGCGCGAACTTTGGACTACTCCGATGAAGCTGGGCGAAGAAAGATGTTCGCCCTCCTTCGACAGTCGCTCTCCGTACCAGATCTTCCAGAAGAAGTCACCAAGCTCACAGTCGAAGTCCTCCGAGGAATTTGTTCCCCAGATGCTGCTGGCGAGCGAGAATTCTGTAGTGTTGTCCTCGAATCAGTTGCGGATGTTCACGATACTGTCATGGATGAACCGGCGTCTGAGGACGCAGACGAGAGTTTCCATTCGGCAAGATCAGAAGTTAGCGGAGATACCACACCAACCAAGTCAGGCAAGGACTCGCAGCGCACTGAAGAGGAAAACCAAGAGAAGGCCATCCGAGAGATCATGGTCAACATGAAATGCTTGCATATTGTGCAATGCATGCTCGAGAATGTCGAAGGCAATCTCCAGCAGAATGTTGACCTGGTTGCCATGCTCAACAATCTCGTCGTGCCTGCTGTCAGATCTCACGAGGCGCCAGTTCGTGAGCGTGGTCTCCTGTGTCTGGGTCTCTGCTCTCTTCTCGATAAATCTTTAGCTGAGGAGAACTTGACTCTTTTCATGCACTTCTTCAGCAAGGGTCATTCTGCACTTCAGATTACTGCTTTGCAGATTCTTACCGATATTCTCAACACACATGGTGCTCACCTACTCGACACAAACCCGACACTCCTCAAAGTGTATCTGAAAGCACTCAAGTCAGGAACCAAGGCACCCGAAGTCCAAGCAGCAGCTACAGTTGCCATCGCTAAGCTTATGCTCGGCCGCGTTATTGCAGACTCATCGACTGCGATTGATGACTTGCTCAAGACATTAGTAGTGCTCTACTTCGATCCAAGCTCTGCGCACAACCAAGGTGTAAGACAGACACTGAGTTACTTCTTGCCAGTGTTCAGCTTCAGCAGAAAAGAGAACCAAGACAGAATGAGGAAAGTGGCGTGCGATGCATTGCACAAATTGTTTGAGGTTCAAGAGACCATGGACGATGAGGGAGAAGCCGAAATCGAAATGGTGAGCATCACAACTATTGGTGCTCATCTGATCGATTGGACGGATCCCAGGAAATGCTATGGAAATGGAATCCAGCTCGGTGCAGGAGGAGATGAAGCAGCCACCAAGAAGGCTGTCAATGGAGATGTTCATCTCGAATTTGCTCGTGATATTCTTGAGAAGCTCGCTTCTGGCATCGGCAGTAAGTTCTTCAAGCGACATACATTCGTCTCAATATACTGACAGTTCCGTAGGAGAAGAGAAGAAACTTCTTGCGCCAATGCTCGCCAAGCTTCACATCTCGCCAGCCTCAACTCCTTCCTTACTTAAAGAGGTCTACGACGAAGTCTCGATCGCCATCGATGACAAGCTCATCGCCGATGCAACAGGGCGCAATGCCCTGTTCAAGATCCACGTGTCTCTTGGCAAGATTGCCAATTCCCTCAAAGACAACGCAGACGGTACCGTAAGCTTGAAGAGCAGCGTGAATAGCCGGAAAGGAAGCGTGGCGCCAAGCGTCGTAGAGGAAGAAAAGACTGTGCTGGGCGCTGACGGAACTGAGGCTGACGTCGGCGACAAGACGGAACTCATCAAAGTCGAAGAAGAGGTCCAAGAGGAGGATGAAGGGACGATAATCGGGAGAAGAGACTCCCTGATGGAGGAACTGCTGAGTGACGCTGATGTGGAGATGTCTGGTATGTGAACCCGGCCTTCACCGCTGCTTGTAACGAGTACATGATTGGGGACGGTCGGGCTGATGGGCTTGGGAGGGCATGCGCTGGCGTTTTGTGTGTTCTTCTGTATGGATATTGATATCTGGTTACTGTATGCACATAATGAATGACCTTTCTGATGCACGTTCAAAAATGCCACAATTGAGAAGTGATATCTCAGAATGTCTCGATATGATTCTTGACATCGAGTAGCTATGCAAATGTCGTGTAAATGCCGTGTCGTGCATTCGCTTAGGAGGATGAATAAGGAAAACAGTTCACTTCGGAGCGCCGGTAGCCAATTGATCTGGCTTGTCAAGATCCAGAACAAGGAAACCTCGTCGTCATTGACACATGCGAGTCATTCCTTTTCATCTCAACTATGAGAGAGGAAACAGCAGATTCGTTCAAAAAAAGAGCATTTATATCTTCAAAGCATCCAAATCCGTTGAGGATGTACGGTAATCAAATAAAGGACGAAAACCAGGACAGCGGCAGATATTCCCTATCTCGCCTTGGTGTCACTTCATCTGCATGCGGCCGCTGATGACGATGCAGGACCGCCAGGATCTTCCAGACTTGACAACGTTGATCGCCAAGGAAGATAACTGAAAATGATCGCCCGGAGCAATGCCCAAAGACTGCATGTAAACAATTGAGACGGGAGGTTTCATCTCAGCCTTTTATTTCTGTCTTCTTCAATCTCTTCGTTTTTATATCCTCAAGACGAAAAGAAAGGAAAGGAGAAGGTCCGGTAATATCTCGTCGAGATCTGGTGGTCTCGACCCACAGACACTAGCAGCGACGCCAATCAGCAAAGACATTTTTGTGCCTTGGTGCCAAGACTAGCAATCTAGATTCTTTGCTATCAAGCAAAGCAGACCACAAACCTCTCCAAGTCTCTTCTGCGAAAACACCCGCATCTCCGACTTCGAACAGTCCCTCGACAGATCAATTGTCTTCCTCTCTTTACACACATCTCGAAGATGCATCCATTCGAACCCGGCTCAACCGATTCAAACGACAGTTCATAACGAACCTGGCGACTTTTCGCCCGAGATCAGCTGGGAAACACACGACGACGTCCATACATTCCAGCTGGTCTTGCACATAGGAGAAGCAATTGCGATTCTCCAAGATGTATTCTATCCTGCTGGATGTCTGGCACCATGTCGAGTCTCTCAAGCCGGCATTCATTTCGAAAACGCCCCATTTTAATTTCATTACTGTACATTGTAAGTTCTATAGGAGGTACTGTAATGGAGTGGCAGAGCTGACAATTGGCAGACTTTTGGATCATAGGTATGGCGCTCTTCGGCTCAATATGTCTCTACATCCGCGGCGGAGTAAAATACATCGATGCTCTCTTCCTCGCAAGCGGCGCTGCCACCCAGTCGGGATTGAACACTGTCGATATCAATAAACTTCATACATGGCAGCAAGTCGTCCTATTCCTCGTCCCGATGGCCACGAACCCTATAACCATAAATTCCTTCGTGGTGTTTCTTCGATTATATTGGTTTGAGAAGCGATTCCAGCATATAGCGAGGGAAGCGAGTAGGAGTCGAAGGAGTATTGCCAAGACGTTGAGTAGGGCGAAGACTGGGGAGAGGGATCTGGATGGTGAGGAGAGGGGTGTGGATGGGAGGAGTATTGTGGTCATGCATGAGACGACGAGGGGAAACGGGATGACGGACGACAGGGCTAGACCAGGAGATTTCGCCGAGCAAGTCGAGAGGGAGAAAGAGAGGGTGTTGGAACAGGAGAGAGCGAGGAGTTCGAATGAGACTGGGAGTGAGGGGACCAGTAAGAGGGAGGGTTCGAATTCCGGCGTGGAAGCAGAGAAGGAGGAAGGACCGAGACCGCAGATTAAGTTCGCGGATCAGGTCAAGCCGACCCATGCGAGGACTGAGTCCGGGGACGACCGATTACCTGCCCCGAGACGAACGGAGGAGCATATTGCTATCTTGGAGAGACAGAGAAAGGCGGATGATGGAGCCGTCTTGAGGATTCCTGGACCGAGAGATGCCGATGCTGGTATCGCGCCGCAAGCTGTGGACGAGTCGGATCCAGTCAGTCAGACATTGTCAAGGAGAGCTTCTACATTCGATTCGAGACAGAGCCAAGACAACCATACACTGAACGATGATGATCGTATAGCCCGTCCGAGAAGGAACATCACGATTGCCGAGCCCACGCGGTCGCCAATTCCGGAGCATGTTGCCAATGATGCTGAGGCCGCAAAGCATACTTTAACGAGCGCTTTAAGGTTCAGAAAACCGAGGCTATTCAAGGGGAATGATAAGAAGCTGCATGAGGACCATCATAGTGTCTCACGGAGGACGAATACGCTACAGACGATTAGATCCGCTCTATCTCGAGATAAAGAGGAGACGATGCCATATCTGAGTTGGGAGGCGACTGTGGGACGCAACTCCATGTTCGTGGACTTGACAGAGGAGCAACGAGAAGAACTGGGGGGGATCGAGTACCGGTCATTGAAATCACTGGCCTTGATTCTTACGTGCTATTTCTGGGGGTTCTCGGTATTTGGGATTGTATGCCTCACGCCTTGGATCTGCACGAATGCTACTTTCGGCGCCATCGTCGAAGCGGATGGCCAAGGGAGGCCGTGGTGGGGTATCTTTACTGCGAACTCGGCCTTCACCGATTTGGGATACACTCTCACGCCTGACAGCATGATTTCCTTTCAAACGGCCATCTGGCCGCTGCTCTTGATGAGTTTCCTGATCATTATCGGCAATACTGGCTTTCCAATCATGCTGCGCATCGTCATTTGGGTCACTTCAAAATATGTGCCAAGGACAAGCGGAATTTGGGAGGAGTTGAAGTTCCTGCTCGACCATCCTCGTCGATGTTTCACCTTACTATTTCCAGCAAAGGCCACATGGTGGTTATTCTGGATTTTGGTGATATTGAACGGGCTGGACTTGTTATTCTTCATCATCCTCGATGTATGATTCCTCTCCTTTTATATTTGCAATTGCTAACCTACATCAGCTCGGCAATACAGTCGTCACCCAACTTCCAGTCAACATCAGAATCCTTGATGGCTGGTTCCAAGCCGTATCCACCCGAACAGCCGGATTTGGCGTTGTCAACCTTGCAGAACTCCACCCCGCAATCCAAGTCTCCTATCTAATCATGATGTACATTTCCGTGTTGCCAATCGCTATTTCCGTCCGTCGAACGAACGTCTACGAAGAGAAATCTCTCGGAATCTACGGCTCTCCAATGGAAGAAAATGAGGACGAAGGAGAACCTTCTTATGTCGGCGCCCATTTGCGTCGTCAACTGTCTTTCGATTTATGGTATATTTTCCTCGGAGTATTCGTCATTTCCATCTCCGAAGGAACACGACTGCAAAGTGGAGATTCGGCTTTCACTCTCTTCTCTGTCCTTTTTGAAGTCGTTTCCGCCTACGGTACCGTCGGTCTAAGTCTCGGATACACGAACATCAATGCCTCCTTCTCCGCAGAATTTGGCGTCATCGCCAAACTCGTCATAATCGCAATGCAAGTCCGTGGTCGCCACCGTGGTCTTCCATATGAACTCGACCGCGCTATCCTCCTCCCAAGCGAACATCTCCAGAAGAAAGAGGCAGAACAAGCTTCAGCCCACGCAGCTCGTCGTCGCTCCTCGATCGGTACAATGGCTACAGCTGCACAAGTCAGCTCCGGTGCCGCGAAAACTACCAGCAGAACCGATAGAAGTAGTTCTAGAGGCCGCAGTCCAGAACGTGCGCAGAATTTCTTGAGCAGTCTTTTACATCCCGGCCCAACGATTCCAAACTCGCACCGGAATCTTCATAAAGGCGATCAAAATTTCGAGAAGACTAGGAGGCATACTATCGCGGTTGCTGCGGATGGGACTGGGGGTAGGGGATCAAGGAGTCTGAGTCCTGGTGCCTATGGGATGAGCCTGACGATGTCAAATAACAACAGGGATAGAGGAGGTGGCTTGTTTCATAGAGATGAAGATGGAGCGAGTGATGGAGTCCAGCAGAGGAGAACTGAGGGGAGGAGACACTTCTACCAGGATGGTGTTAATCCTCCTCGCGAAATCTCGAGATCGAGAACCGACACTGTCACTTCAAGGCAGGACGTTGGGCCGATGGGGGAGATTGTTGAGTGAGAGGGATGAGTAATGACCCGTGTGGTAAGATGGAGGTCTTGTGTTTGGGTTGTACAGCGAGCATGGTGTTATCTTAGATGGACTGGCCTAGTAAAGGCGGATACCTTGTATATTTGGTGGCTATTCTGTACTGTATAGATACGCATATTAGTGTTTGGGTCCGCTGGAGTTTTGGGCGAGATAAGGTGGAGACGGGCATTTTTGTCACATCGGAAAATATGAGCTGAGTTAGCTTTGAAAATACAAGGAAGATTTTCGGAGGTCTGTAGTGGACAGATGAGAGGAAATGAATTGTGCAGTGCAACCGAACTTCTTCTGAATTCAATGCTTTGTTTTGTTGTTTTGTTGTTTTGTTGCACTAGTTTGGTTTGCTTGTTATATCACACTTCATGAGTTGTTCGCCCGTTACTCCCGTCTTTCTCGTTGGTAGCCTCATATAGACCGCATGTACGTCCTCACCATCTTCGGCACTAATCCGATATTTCAATTCCCCTCAAATAATGTTTGCTCACAACTGGCCACAAGATCAAGCTCAACATGTCTCTCGCAACCGAGCCCTTGATGACGAGCGCAGATGCGACCGATGAAATCTCGAAGTCTCACGTCCTGTGTTCCTCTTGCCGCCACATTGTTCAATCCTCCAAGCTGGAGATTTTCGTAGTACTTGTCCCGTTGAAAGTGGACGCAGCGTATCTTCAAGTCATGAGCGATGTCTTGTTTGCCTGCATCTTCGGAGACATAGGCATTGAAGTAGTCCTCGATTACGCTGGCGGTCTCATCACCGTCCTCGACAAGTTCGTGGATGGACGGGGTATCACAGCTTCTACATGATCTACCCAGTGCAGAATGGCATAGTCTTGAAATATCTAGTGTCCATTTAAGACGCTGTCCCTGAATGCATGCTCGGAAAGCTCAGTATCCAGGCAGGTATTGAGTGCACAAAACAGCAAGTTTACGCCCCTCCTCGTGTGTTCACACATATTTATTGTGAGTGAGGAACCTACATGTCACCCACATCAGGGCTGACTCCCATTGGAACATCTCATTCGATGCTAGATTTCGAACAATTTGTGTCCTCTGGCAAAGGGAGACCCTGTAGTAGAATTCACAACTTGGCTGTCCCATGGACAGGCTGCACCCGATCTTCCAGTACAACATGGAATCAGAGATCCGTAAATGTCTTTTATGTAACCCTAATGAATAGAGTTGACCCCGCTCGCGGCAGTTTTGTGGGCCAACCATATAATTAAATCCCTATATCGCCGGATGATAATCCTGGTAATGAGGGCGAGCTGATTCGCTTATTGAAAACATTTGAATTATCTCGTCTCTCTTTCATTATCGGCTCTTCGCTGTAGCGCACGTTTAATATGTAGTGAATAGAGTGCCAGAACATTATCTGGGCTGGATGAGAAAGCTTGAAATGACGATACAGGGAATTTAGGGCAGATTCAAACTTATAAGAGCGAGTGGAGACCGGAATCCCCCCCCTCTGCTTCGCCTACCTACTTCTCCAAGCTTCCAGCTCCCTACTTCAGGAAAGAACTGTCGAGATCAAGTCCAGCTCCGAGATGAAGTTGCTTTCCACGGTCCTCGCGCTTATCGCGCTTGTTCACGCTGGCCTCCGCTTTCCATGCTCAACATTGACCATTCAGCGCCTTGACCCCGTCGTCCAGCCAGGCGTGAATCCTTCCGCTCATGTTCATCACATCGTCGGTGGAAATGCCTTCAACATGACCATGATCGGTGATGTTGGCGCGAGAGCCACTTGCACTACCTGCCAAATGGCAGAGGACTTTTCTAACTACTGGACTGGTAAGCTCTTCTCCTGTGTTTCACCCAGCCACGCCTTTGAAGCTAAGTTCGAATCCAGCCCGCTTATACTTCAAGCATCCTACCAACGGCTCCTACCACCATGTGCCAAATCTCCCTGTTCAGCCCCTACTGGGTGGTTCGACCGGTGCCACAGGTGGAATTACCGTTTACTATACCCAGTTCGACTTATCCAAAGACAACCTCAAGCAGCAACCGATTACAGCTTTCCAGCCAGTAAGTTCAGTCGATATCGTAGCGCCGTTCAAGGTTCTAATACTCTATAGGATTTCCGTATGACAGTGGGCAACCCTGCTACAACCGGACGTGCACAGGTCGGCCTGCGGTACCAGTGCCTCTCGAGTAGCGGAGGCAGAGGTGCGGAGATGCCTGACTTCCCTACTCAGGCATGCGCAGGCGGTATATTCACTACCCACCACTTCCCCGCGTCAGTGATCCGTTCAGCCCGAGAAGTGAACTTCTGCTAATCGTACCTAGATGCTGGGATGGTAAAAACCTCGATAGCCCCGACCACCAATCTCATATGTACAACACCGTTGCTTCAGACGGCTTCACCAATGCTCCCAAATGCCCAGCATCTCACCCTATCCGTATGCCACAAGTGACGTACGAGACGGTCTGGGATACGAGCAAGTTCAACAGCATGTGGACTTCAGGTGCTCCTAATCCTTATGTGTGGAGTTTCGAGGGTAGTGGTGGCGGTACCCACGCCGATTATATGTTTGGCTGGAAGGGCGATGCTCTCCAGCGCGCTATGAATAAGTCCGAGTGCTTCTACGACGGCTGCGGTTCTATTACAAAGCAGGCTATGGCCACTGCCAACAAGTGCACAGTCAAGGACATGGTTGGCGAGGAAACTGATGGATGTACGTTTTGAAACACCTTGATACTCACTCAAAGGATATAAATGCTAACTTGTTGTAGGGCTTCCAGCGCTCCCAGGTTTTGCGAAATCGGGCTAGGTTGGTAAGGGTCCGGCTATCAATTAGCGTTAGGCTCTGAACATTCTACGGCCACTGCTTGTATGGACTAGTACTTTGTAGGAGGAAAATTAACTAGATTGTTAGTTAAATGTAAGGTAAATTCGAACCACAGTATAGCAAAGAATCAAAACGATGAGTTACTATCAAGATAGTGAAGAATTTAGACTTACTCATATCGTAATTTGTGATCTCAAGAGACATTGTAACTTCGAGTGGTGGTTATTTGAATTGATTTACCTCACAATGTCTCGTGCCTATGCCATTGTTTGCGTCCAGTGGCACCTCTCCAATACAGAACAGCCGGCATAGGGGTTTTATTAGAGAGGGAAAGATGAGCTGAGCTAGTTTTGAAAATAAAAAGGATTTTTGGAGGTCTGTAGTTCGACAGATGGAAGTGGTAGGTAATAGGCATTCAATAATGCAAGCATCCACTAGTATTGCTTTGTTGTCTTTTGATTATTAATAATTTCTACGTCCGTTTAGTCTTGTTCTGCACGCAGTACCGTCTGCCTCACTGTTCAGGCGCTGACTTCGGGCCGCCACCCCTTCGAGTTCAGGATTAAAGAGGCAGCACATCCAGCTCTCAACCTCAGGCTAGCAGGCAGCCATCCTCAACGAGCTCTCAGTTCGAGGGCAGGTTTTTCTTGCACCGCTTTACGCTAAAAGTTCATCTAGTCACGTGTAGCGAACCGAGCCAGTCTCATTAGCTGTGCTCAGCCACGATGTACATTCATGCAACTAGTGCACAAGTATCGCCAGGCAGACTGAGAGGACTTTCCTCTTCGTCGGAGAAAGAAGCTCCGATTTTGGTACCGTGCGCAAATGCGATGAATCCGTACTTATACCACCAACAAACTAATAAACTGCTCGATATTTTTCAATGCAGAGATTAAGCAGCTTCTTGATAATTATTCTTAAAAGTTTTATGAGTTTTGGATCGTGGACGAGAGAGGAGTGCAGAGTTCAGTAAGGGACTTTTGGGTGTTCTCGCGTACCAAAATTGGCCACTACTTTCTCCGACGAAGAGCTTTCGTCTCTTTTGTCTTCTTTTGTCTCTTTTAGCCTTGTTTTTCAGGTTCCAACCCCTGTTGCCTTCACGTAAGCTCAAATTGTTGGGGGCGGTGTACTGGGGGCCGTAAAATACTGTGTGTGTAGGTGATAGAGAGATTTCGCCGCTTTATCACCTCGTGTCTATTAGCAAATTCTGCTTCTTTCTTCTCGCCTGGATATTCAGGCTGATTGCTCCTTATTCGCTGAGGTCTTTGAGAGTGTTTCCGAAGGGGCGATGCGAACCAAAAGTTCCTCACTCGCGACGAATTGTTCTCGTCTCGTCTATCATCACTCGATGCTCAAATTGAATAACCTTGGACCGGGATCCAATATTACAAGGTAGTGTGCTTTGGTAGATCTTGGACAGGAACTTTTGGTCACCTTAGGCCTGGGGCTGGAGAAAAGCTTTTTCTTTCTACGTATGTATATCTATCGAGCGTAGATAGCTGTCTTTGATAGTCGACTCCCAAATCCAGCGTCTCCTTGCCTAGATGTTCTAGTCGGAGCTTGAAATTTGACCAGTAGATGTTTCTGAAATTATGCAGCTCTTCTAAGCGGTCAGCCTCGCGCAACTCTCAGAGGAGCGTCAGTGCTTCTGAAAAACGACCAAATAAAGAGCACGGGACCCTCGAAATGTTCAAACTCTTGCTTGTTTCATTCTAGTACACTTCTGCTTTCATTATAGTTAGTTCTGTTAGCTTCCATTTGATGTTTCTCTACTATTTCAATTTTCACATTTTCTCTCACATGACATCGTTCACACTTCCATAGGTTGGTTTGTCAGAGATCGGCGACTTGCAGCTGCAACGAATCTGGACCCCGATGAATGACGCGAAAATCAAGCCTTAAGGTACCCTAAGGCAACAATCTTCGACGAGCTCTCAATTCGAGGGCAGCTCTTTCTTGCACCGCTTTTCGCTAAAGCTCTTGAAAATCACGTGAAAAAGAATCAAGCTCTCCTATTGGCGAAGCATTGAGGCATGCTCAGCTGAGAATGCCCTTTTGATTCAGCTCAATCTATTTTTGCATCAGTCAAATCCATTTAAAGTAAAGCTCGAAGACTGGCTTTGAACACCGCCAAGATGGGGCATTGAGGGCAGCAGGTCGGCGACCTGTGTAGCCTTCTGGCTCCTTTGAGTTTAGCAGATCTCGAATAGGTGCATTTAGCTGTAATTATAGCGTCATTTTGGTCTTTCAGCTCATGCATTGGTGTTATTGCTGAGATCTGGGTGGAGACAAATACGCCCTTCATCTACATACCGAGCCCTGAATAGGCAAATTGGCTACCGATCTTTGGACGCCATTGCCACACCAGACGCCAGTTCGGTCGACGAAGTCCTAGATGGGGAAATTTGCTACCAACCATGCTTCGTTTCCAATCTAGTGCGTGCTGAGGAGAGAGGTCAATTTACTGACTTTCGCCGGGGGCTTGAGACTACTTTTGCCTCCCTCAACCATGTCAAACCTCAAAATTCACTAACCCTAGTCCTTGTTTACAATTATGCCAATTAGACGTCGTTAGAGATTCGTAGTCGAGTTTGCAGTAGTTCTTGTTCCGCCTTCGATATATGATGCAGTTCATGTCGAGCGTTGGCAGCTGTTACGACCAAAAGCAACGAGATTTAGTGCGTATTCCAATCATCTTTTCGTATTTATACAGCGCTACTTCCATCTATATGTTTTGCCAGTCCTAGCTTCCTCAATTGTTGTGACCTCATATTCTAAAACGAAATTTTTAGCCCAGTTCGTAACAAGTGGACTTAAACAAACCTCTTCATAAGTCTCGTTGACAAAGTACCTCACAACCTTCACATCTCTATGTTGGCCAAGTCTCAAGACACGAGCGATGGCTTGCTTCTCGACCATTGGATTCCATTGGGGCTCGAGAAGGTACACGCAATTCGCAACCGTCAAATTGAGTCTGTTGTGTATTAGCATTTTGACATCGGCTTAATCTCTGAGGGCATACCCGACAGCCCCGGTTCCAGTAGTCATTAGCAGAATTCGGGTCTGTTCATCTTTTTCGTATGTATCTAGGATCTTCTGCCTCTGAGACAAGGAGTAGCTGCCATCAATTCGGGCGAAGTTCATGTTTTGTAAGGCTAAGTGATGTGCGACCAGGTCCAGTGAACGAGTCCAACACGAAAACACGATGCTTGAAACAGGAATTCTCGTCAGCAGACCTTTCAATAAGTTTGGATAGCTCATAGCTACCTTTTGCCTTCACCTGACTTGTTTTTGATGTCTTGCATCAATGTCGCAACTTTTGAGGATATGCCACCTTCAGCAAACTGCAAGCGCGGGGTATGACTTCCTATGGAATTGGGCTCTGGGTCTGCATTCAATATTGAAGATACTGATGGAACCTTTCTTGCGCAGATTGAGCATTGTACCTTGGCTCCCGAGACAGCCTTGAGCGAGGCATTGTACCTTAGGTAGCACTTCGAACAAAAAAGGTGGCCGCAAGTACTGAATTTCCCCACCTGATCTTCATCCTCAAGACCTCCCAATCCTATTATCTTCGCTTTACAATACTCGCATTTGGCGAGTCTCTGCTTCTTAAGAAGCTCAAATGCTTGTCCTGGTTCAAATTGGAAATCTTCTTGGGCGCTCGATAATGCTTTGTGGTACGTGCCATGATTGCAGATTCTTCGAAGTTGCAGATGAAGCTGAAACATGCCAAAAAAATCTTTCGTTTTTCTCTCTTGGCTGTCATTCTTCTTGATTGTGGCGATCATTTCAGTCTGCGTCGAGACGTAGTATGCCCTCTCTGCTGGCGAGAAGTCTATGCGTCGGTCCTCATAGGTGGTCTCCGGAAGGTTCAAAAGCTTTTTCGTGCGTCGCAAGCAGATGGAGTCTAGAAGATTGCGAATGTTCTCGATACCGTGTTCTTCCATCTTCATGGCCGGTGATATGATGTGCTTCCGGAAATCTGTTATGTTGTCAAGTGGCGAGCATCGGATGAAGGCAACGAGTGCTGCGAGGTCTTCCAAGCTATTCTGTATTGGCGTCCCTGTTAAGCACCAACGAAACTTAGAAGACAGCATGGACACTGCTTGATGAAGCTTTGTACTCATCCGTCGTATTATGTGCGCTAAGACTGTCAGTCATGGGGTTTGATGTTGTCTTCTCGATGCATTGGTTACCTTCGTCGAGAACAAGGCGGAACCATTTGATACGGTTCAGTGGAGGCTGCGGCTCCAATGCTTCGGCAGCGATTGTGTGATATGTGGTCAAGACAATATCATAGTTTGCGAGGGCAGCTGGTGCTACTGCTCGGTCTCGGCCATGATGAACGTGGATGTTCAGTGACCCATCACAATGACTGTCGCGATTAGCTTGATATTGGGAGAACGGACGGAAAATCTTACGCCGTCACCTCCTTTTTCCATCCGTCGATCAGTACTGTGAGCGTTAGTTGCCAAAATTCGTAAGAACGCAGGGGTTCTGGCGCATTTCATACTTGGTGAGGGAACAATGACAAGAGTCGCTCGGGAAAGTATCTGTGGGGTGTCTTGTAGCATTTCCACTCTGGCCCTATCGTTGTCCGCATATTCCTTTGCGCTGCTGGCAGTGCGTATGATTGTAGAAAGCACCGTCAAGGTCTTTCCTAAACCCATATCGTCTGCTAGAATGCCTCCAACAGTCTCAACAGGCTGATCCTTCTCTCTCTTTCCCGCAATCTTATTTTCGTAACTAGGTAATCTTGTTCAGTCTTCATTTCATAAAATAGATAGGTGACAGCTCTTGTATGTACGTACTAAATCTGCTCAGACTTTTGGACGGCCGTCCATAGGGAATACTGCGGGGGGATGGGACCAAGTTCTCGTTGAGCCATGAAGTCCAAAGCCTCTTCTTGATGTCTTCGTAATTAAGTCTATTAGATTCATTGGAAATCGAGAAGACAGGGATTGGGACATACGGTAATAGTTGTGTGGTTACTCTGATATCAGCTTCAAGTCTTTTTAAGGATTTGAATCTGGTCAGCGTGCTGAAGACTTTACCCATTTGACGATGCAAAAGATCTTGAGATTTGTTTGAATCGTCATTATCCGTGTCCGTAGCCAAGATGAGGTCCTCAAGATCGTATACTGGAGTTCGAGTCCTTGAAAGAGCGGGAGATGATAGCGAAGAAGTCGCCAGCAGGTTAGTTATGACTAGAACGTGAGGGTTGTCATACGAGGTATCTGGATCCTGATAACATGGATGCTGTAGGTATATCTTCTCGTTAGAAATGAGGTGACCCACGCTCGATTTGCATGTATCAGAACCATAAATGACGATGTCCACTTGGAGCACAATCTTCTTCTCGGTCCTGACATCTTTGCTAGGCAGCGCCATGTATTTCTCTGCAGGCATGTAGACTCTGAATCTACATGACTCCATCTGGGAGAGGTCATACAGAACTCGAGCAGCTTTTTCGTTCATGACGGCAAGATGTGGGATCGAAGGGGTGCCGACGAAGAACACGTGATTCGCACTTGAAAGCTCGAGTTCATATATGCCTGGAGCTTCTGATATAGGTTCAAGAACCACACGAGACAGTTCTTCTGTATTCAATACATTCATATTGGCATTGTGAATCTAAGGAGAGGTCAGCTTTGGGGTTGTTTTATGAGGAGCTAAGGTCCAAAAGAAGGCTTTAAATACCATTCCAAAGCACGTTAACTCGCCTACAGCAGCAGAAGTGGTATTTAACAGTGGTGGGAGGTCCAGGGAGATATCTTTCATTGCTGTATCACTATTCTTATCGTCTTCATCGCCTTCAGCATCTTTATCTTCGTATTCGGGTTCGGACTCGGATATCTCGTATTCATTTTCTCCATCACTGGGGAAAAGCGTCTTTGGGATCTGCCATTGTCCCTGTCCAACCAGTGTTTTGACAGCATCAGCTCTGTTACAATGGCACGATCAGCTCCAGTCGCTACGATCGATATGTCAGCCGTGTGACTTACGGTCCGTTCAATATGATCCGTGGCTCGATGGTTCCCAACAACTTTCCTCTGGCTTTGATCGGCAATTCCGGCGACTCCACGAGATCAATTGGACGCTTCACAGACATAGTTGGAAGATGATCAATTCAGACATCTTTCTGGCGACTTTGAGGATACTTAAAAAGATATTCAATAGGTGTGAGTGGCAGTGCGACTGGACGAGGCTCTCACATGGTCGTGGAAGTTTCCAGGGCTGTGCAGCTGAGGTTGTGCGCGGGAATTTGGGCGTCACCGCAGTTTTTCTAGATCTTCGTCGACGTCCACCATCAGGCTGAAGCAGAACCTCACAGTCTGCCTACAGGACGATTGAACTTTGTGTGTCGCGAAATCGACTTCAAATGCAAGTCGCATCGATATTTTGTTCGCTTGATGCCTTGCCTCCAGGTCTTTGCATCTTCCTCACGCCGTTAACAGAGCTGCTCGATCAGGCTTCGGTGCCTCGTCTTACCAAAAGATGAGCTCCACCGAGACCAACTTCCAGCAAGCGCTAGGAAAGTTCAAGAAGCGCTTGACGAAACAAGAAGAAGAGGACTTCAAGTTCACCTCTCTCGAAGATGTCGTAGCGGAAGTCAACAATATCCAAATCCGGCAGGGGCGAAAGAAGGAGATGATGAACCTCCCTAGGATCAAAAGATTCCTTGAAGCAATGGCTCAGTATGAGAAAATCATTGAAGTCTTCCTTAATGCGTCGGAAATTCTATGTTTCGTTTGGGGACCTATGAAATTTTGCTTGCATGTAAGAGAAGCTCTCATTTCAGGACGTGAGTGAACAAACGCTGATGGTGTATCAGGTCGCAAGTACATGGGCAGACTCATTCGATATTCTGCTGGACGCATATCAAAGGCTCGCGGAGAACATTCCCCTGTTTGGAGACTATCAGACTATTTTCGAGTCCAATGCGAAGATGCAAGATGTCCTCGCTGTTGTATATGAGGATATCCTCGACTTCCACCAGACCGCGCTGCGATTCTTCAGGAGACCTGGTATGTAAACCCAATTGATCACTCAGTCTTTTCTAATTCTCGACGGCTCAGCATGGAAACAATTGTTTCGATCTGCCTGGAAAGATTTCAATAGCAACTTTCAGCATATCTTGGACGACCTAGCTCGCCACAAAATCCTGGTTGAATCAAGAGCAAACATTGCGCAGATTCAGGAGGCTCAAGCATCGAGGGCTGTGGCACAGAACAGCTTCGTGACTCTCGAAGAAGGTCAACGAAAAACACGACATCTTGAAGTCATAGGATGGCTTTCCGCCCCGAACGAGGTCCTGGATCAAGAGGCGGCGGTAAAGGTCCGCAGCGACAATCCATCATCTGGAAAATGGCTTCTTCAAGACAGTAAAATGAAAGCCTGGGTGGATACAAACAACTCGATTGTCCCAAGTCTATGGATGAATGGCAAGCCCGGAGCAGGTAAAGAACTCCAGATACTTCGAACGTTCAGGTTGCTGACTCTAGCAAGGCAAAACTATATTGGCATCTGTTGTGGTTGAAGCATGTCGCAAAATTCCTTCGACGGCCACCATCTACTTCTATTGCAGTTATCAAGAAGAGCAAAGAAAGAAGTTCCTTTCTGTTGCTCGAGCATTGATTGCACAACTTCTCATCCAAAACGATACCCTGCTGCCATATCTACATGAGCAGTGCCTTGCTAGTGGACAGGCTTCACTCGTATCGTTGCAACTTTGCGAAGACATTCTAAAGACTTGTCTGACGACGATGGGCACGGTCTACATTGTCATCGACGGAATCGACGAATGCGACTTCCCAGAGAGAAAAGCAATCCTGTCTTTCGTGACTTCATTAGTCGCGAATGATGCCACCCCTGGCAGATTGCGTGCTCTTTTAGTTAGCCAGGATGAAAACGACATTAAAAGGCTGCTTCGAAGTTGCACAGTGCTGAGGCTGACTGATGATCATAATAGATCTGATATTGAAACTTACGCATCGAAGAGATCACAGGAAATACAAGAGAAATTTCAATTGTCAGACGAGACAAGACGTTACATTGTTGAAGTTGTCCGTGACGGCTCGGATGGTGAGTAAAATCACATAGAAGGCTTCTGTTCTCTCGGCTGAATATTCTAGGCATGTTTCTGTTTGCAAAGCTGGTCTTGGCCAACTTACTGGCCCAGTTGAACGTGGAAGATTTTTCAAAAGAACTCCAACCTGGCACATTTCCGAAAGGATTCGAACAGGCGTGAGTAGCCACCCCTAATCTCGCTCGAAACCCACTAACATGATTCTCAAGGTACGCGAGGATTGTAGCTCGTGTATATCAGAACCCAAATCTCGTCGAGCGTGAGACTGCTCAGAGACTTCTAGGTTGGATCACCTGCTCCAAACGATCTTTCAAGTGGCATGAATTGCAAGCAGCCGTCTCGATGGACGCGCAAGAACAGACCCTCGACTTTGAGAATCGAGGTCTCCGCACACACGTGAAGGACATTTGTGGATCACTGATTGATGTGATCCCGGGCGATAGGGTGCAGCTAGTACATGGGACCGCCAAATCGTGAGTATTTCAAACACTGGGAGTTGCTCACTACGATGCGAAGGGTTAGAGTAGAGCTGGAATCTAATCTCGTCTTGCACTTTGAGTTAATGCTAACTTCTGCGAACCGCAGATTCCTCATTCACAACGAGAATATCAGACTCTATGAAGAAGAGCACAAACTTGCAGTCTTGTGCATACAATACCTGCTGTTTGATTGCTTCGACAGCAACCTCTCCGAAGACTCGATCAGAGACTATGTGATGACCGGACACTATGCGTTCCAGGACTATGCCATAATGCATTGGATAGATCACCTAGAGGCCTTGGTCCCCCATATCTCAACAGAACTCGTGGGAAGCCTTGATGAGATCTCAACAGCAATCGTCGACTACTTCGAAGCGTATGGATCCGCAGATGCAGGCGAAGACGATATTCCCCAGGAGCTGAAAGTCCGATGCAGCCAGATCAAGGGTGCAAGCTTTTACAACAAATTGCTTCTGCTCATTAGCTCGACAAGGAAACTGAGAGGAAAAGCAGAAAAGCTTCCTGGCCTTGGGGATCTGGGCGACATTATCAGCAAGAATCGAAATGTCCTTGAGAAGTTGCACATGTCGGCTGTTCTAGAAACTCTCGACAAAAAGAAACTTCTTCGATACTATGGAGATAACTGGCACAAGTGTCCTCGCCACGCTTGCTACTATTTCCACGACGGCTTTCTAGATGCCGTCCGTCGAGACAACCATATTGACAGACATGAGAAGCCTTTTGTCTGCACGGCTGCCGGATGCACACGTCTCTACCATGGCTTCAGCACGGAAAGAGATTTGAAGAAACATATGAATAGAGACCATCCCGATCCAGCGAACTTGTTCCCAAAAGTCAAAAAGCCCGCACCGAAGCATACTTGCGATATCTGCTCCCAGGAATTCACGAGAGCTCATAATTTGAAGGCCCACAAAAACTCACATGCTAACTTGAGACCATACAAGTGTAGCTTTTGCGAGAAAGCGTTCGTGCGGAAGCATGACCGGGAGAGGCATGTGGAGAAAATTCATCCAGAAAAGAGTGGGGATTTTGGAGACACAGAAATGGGACAAAGTTCTCAAGGAACCATAGGTTTGAAGGAAGTTGATTACGCCAAAAGCTCGGCATGATAGTATATTCTACCTGTCTTCTGATTTCTAGAAGCTGTTGGAAGTACCTAAGTAGACGAAAATGAGTAATCACACCTTACTCAAATAGGGAAGTAGTTACATGTCAAGGGGAACTCCAGCGAGATCGAATATCGGGAATCGATTAGAATGGCATGAGGCGGAAAAATTCTCCTTCACAACAACACGTGAGAGAAACATGCTTAAGCGAAAAGCGGTGCAAGAAAAAGCTGCTCGCAAGTTGAAGACTCGTCGAAAATAGTTGCCTTAAAGCCTAAGAGGTCGGGAGCTGAGAACTCGCAACACCGTCGGCTGATGGTGGCCATGTGACTGTACCAGAAAACAACACCCTGTGTACCCTTTGCTTCTTTGAAGTCATGTATGCTGGCTTTTCAGAAAATAAGGGCCAGTGTATTTGATGATTCGAAAAGGCTAATATCAGGGTGTTTGTCTAAGGCCACCTCTTTCCATGCCACTTCACGTGACTGAGAAGTGCCAGTAGGAGAACTTCTTTGGCTCTTCCTGATATCCATTTTTGCGAATTTAGCCAAAGATTTGTTAAGGTAGGAAAGTATATATCAAAATATCAAAATATGTTTTACGCTGGAGAAATCCTTTGTACTACTGGGGATAAGGAGTGCTTCACCAGCTTTGAGTTTCTGGGGAGGTTCTGTTGTGAGGCTGAGCCGAAAACTTCCAGGAATGTTTCCGCGCGTAACGGCTAAGAACGGCTCTCAAAAATTCATACAACATACTTACAGCTTTCGTGGCCTTATTCTTTGGTATCGATCTAGGCATGAGATCAAGAGAATCCAAGCGAAATTGCAAATCTTACACCAATCTGTAATGTAACTCAAAGATACCGTTTGTGGGCCAATTATAGAGTGAAGAGAGTGTAAGAGGGCTTTTCCTCGAATGAACATAGTATACAGGTAGACTTTTTCGCCCTAGACATTCAGAAAGACAAGATTAAAAGTTTGATAGAAAGGATATCCGATCAACCAACTCTTTTGAAAATGGAAGGCAGCCATGAACAAAAAGACGGTTACTCAGATCACTTTCCGTAGCATCTCATGCCTTCATCTCGACTGGCATCTCATTGACAGCATGGACAAACTTCCTCAGCGCCCCAGCAAAACAATCCCCATTCCCACCACATGAATAGTTCATGTTCCTCAACAATTTCACAGCTCCCCGGAACTCCTTTCCATGTTTAACATCAAACACCTTTCTACTTTCAAGGAAAACCTTAATGTCACCCTTCAATTCCTCATACATGGCGTCCACATCCTCCTTGCACGTCTGGAATTCTTCGGAGACGTAGTTGAAGGCATCGGAGTCGGTATTGTAGGTTGATTCATAGGATTCTAGGTCGTAACAGGCATTCGCCCAGTATGATTGAGCGAGTGAGGCCATGGAGTAGAGCTCTTTTGTGTGGAAGGTTTGTTTGAAGGCTGCGCCTGGAATCTTATCTTCTTCGTCGGTCTCAGTCAGCCCTTGCGATTTCCATGATTCAATGTAGGTCATGTTCAGCTCAGATCTCTTTCTGACAAGACTCTTCTCGTCATTTGAATCTCGCTCGGGATAGATATTGGCGAAGATCTTTACACAAGCATCATGCGCGTTGAAGTGACCGTCGATTTCAAGTAGCGCAGTTGTCTCGATACCGAGAGAGGGCGGCTTTGTCAGTAGCTGCTCACACTGGATCAAGGCTTCGTTGTATGCAGTTGCATTGGACAGCAGTGGGTCTTTGAGTATTGAGGAAGAATTGGAGTGCGGTGAAGTTGTGATTGGGAGCTTGTTTTCGACTGGTGCTGCTGATGCACAGTAGGCCAGAATGGCCGTAGCAATGAAGGGTGTGAGCTTCATCGTGCGGTGATGGTTGCTGTCAGGGAGAGGAAGACGCAGGGGGAAAATTGGCAGAAGCAAAATAAGACGTAGGCTACAGAACTGTACGTATCATGGACAAGAACTATTTGCTTGGTACGTTGGTTTCGCACTTGCAGCCAATCTGTGCCTTTAGTAGACATAATTCTGGTCAGCTTTGCTGAAAACGGTATGTTTAGAGTAAGAAGTTTGCTGCTATGTGGAGCCGTACCGGGTTTTGAAGAGGGTTTTGATCATGACAGCTCGTTAGCGAAAAGCAGCTCAATGGAAGCCCTGAATTGATTTCGACCATGACATCAGTCATGAATTGGATGATATACATACATTATTGTACATCCATAGCGCCATTTTATGCCATCTATAGCAGTCCTTGCTTTTGCAAATCGTAGTAAACCTTTTCCGGCATAACATTGCCCTCTGCATCCTCCATCTGCACCACGCTCCCATCATCTTTCTTGGCCTTTGTCTTGTCTCTCTGGATCTTGTCCCAGAGCTTGACGGCGTCGGCGATATCTGTGATTTCCCTGAATAATGTTGTGTTCGTGATACCCAAGCACTTCAGACCGTGGATGTGACGGGCCTCGTTGAAGTGCTTGTCAAACGCTCTTCGTCCCATGTAGACATAGTTACCACAAATCTCGCACTTGAATTCCACTCCCAGACCGTGCAATTTGTAGAGCCAGAAAGGAATTGGCTTTCCATCCCAAGCCAATGGCAGCTTCAGTGGGTTGTAGATTTTCTCGTCCCCGTCGTCCTCGCTATCCGAATCGTCGCCCTGTGGAGCAGCAGCTGAAGACTCTGCGAATAGAGCGTCCAGCTCCATCTGTCGTTCGCGTTCGGTCATTCCTTGCTTTCGCTCGACGTTCACTTTGGTGTCTGCCCGTTCTTGGGACATAGCCGCAGCCAGACGCTTGACCCTGTATTCTCGTTCGGCGATAGCACGTTCCTTCAGCCGCAGTGTGCTTGGTCCGCGATCAGCAGATCCATTTGTATCTCCTCCAGCTTCAGCCTGTCGTGCTTTTCTTGCTTCGGCCGCACGGATGTGCTTTTTGCCAGTCAAATGTGCCTTGTAGACATTGTCGTTCTTGAAGTCCTTCTCACAATCTGCGCACCAAAGCCCATCGCCACTGGCCCCGTTTGATGGAACAGCCGTCTCCAATTTCCAGGCAGGTATATCATTGTCGTTCCACGCCTTCTCAAAATCATCATCGACGCTCTTGAACAGCTTCTCTAGATCCTCAAGGGGCTTTGTACGTCGCATGAAGCCCTCCAGATACTTTGCTAGCTCTCCAACGTAATTGAAGTATTGGTCGGTCATCTTGTCTGGTCTTTTGACGGAGCATTGTGGAGGCGTGAAGATGTCGAAAGAGTCGAGGTACTGGAGATAAGTAAGACGCTTGATGCTAGGCAGATTGAGGTACAGTTCGTGGATTGTCGTAAGATCCAGGAATTTTCCAAATGCCTCCTCTCCGGTGAACAGGTTGTCGATCTCGTAGACTGGAGTCTCTCCCTCCCCAAGTGTCTTCTTCTTGTATGCCCTCTCAAGATTCTCCACAGGCTCATTGGGATATCTTTGGTGGAATGACTTAATCTCACCCAGCTGCTTGTAAAATTCCTCTAATGGTTCGCCAGTAGATATCGCTTGGATTTCCTTCGTTCGAACGCCTTCCGCATCTTTGTAGATCTCGAGTAATCGTTTTGACTGTTCTTGAATGCGGTCAAGGAATCCTGCGATTTGGTGGTCTCTATTGAGTCTCTCGCGGATCTGATACACTGTCAGAGAATTTCTATATTGAGGTTCTCCTGCACTTACGTGTCTTGGTTCTTCTGCAACTCGATCACTGATACCCTGCTCGAGCCTCTCGAGATCCTCGTGGAGGAATCTCTGCTCCTCCAAGATCATTGTCGCGCTGTGAGACTATCAGACCGGGAAGAAGAGGTTTAGTAAGCTCAATACAAGCAGGCTTTCACGACAGAATGTGATAGACTGGAGGCGAATGAAGTTTGGTCGTGTAGCTGAAGCTGCTGAATTTCCAGAAGAGGCGCTCATTCGAAGTTTTGCGCCGTCCAATCATTTTAGCGCTTCCCCAGACGCTAAAATTGGACTTTGCCTTTGCCTCGCTCTCATTCCACCTGAAAACACCATCGCGAAAGGATCAAGACGACTTCAACAATTACGAACGAGTATTTACACAAATCGCAATCATGGCCGACGGTATCGACAGAAAGGCGGATGAGCGAATGGAGTTCACGACCTCCAAGGACGTGACCATCGCGCCAACATTCCAGGACAGCAAGTTCTACCCATTCCCTACAACTTCCGCACCCTCTTGCAAGCTGTCTCCATGCGAAGCAGTTCTTGCTTAGCTATGACTATTGTTCTCTCGCATTGTTTGAAAGAAATGATACCTTAGGAAGCAAAGCTAACATCTTGCGTTCTAGTGCACCTGAAGGGTACGAATTATTCCCCCGCCTTTCGAGGACCATACTAATGAACACCAGAAAACCTCCTCCGTGGGATCTACGCCTATGGATATGAGTCCCCTTCAGCCGTTCAGTCTCGTGCGATCGTTCAGATCTGTAAAGGTCGTGACACAATTGCTCAGGCGCAATCCGGTACTGGTAAAACAGCCACTTTCTCCATCAGCATGCTCCAGGTCATCGATACAGCAGTCCGCGAGACCCAAGCCCTGGTCCTCTCCCCTACTCGAGAATTGGCGACCCAAATTCAATCCGTCGTGATGGCTCTAGGCGATTACATGAATGTTCAATGTCATGCTTGTATTGGAGGAACAAACGTGGGCGAGGATATCCGCAAGCTCGACTACGGGCAGCACATTGTTTCTGGAACACCAGGTCGTGTCGCAGACATGATCCGTCGTCGAAATCTCCGTACCCGCCATATCAAGATGCTGGTTCTTGATGAGGCTGATGAGCTGTTGAACCGTGGTTTCAGAGAGCAGATCTACGACGTCTACCGATACCTTCCTCCTGCGACTCAGGTTGTCGTTGTTTCTGCTACCCTCCCATACGATGTCCTCGAAATGACTACGAAGTTCATGACCGACCCAGTCCGCATTCTGGTCAAGCGTGATGAATTGACTTTGGAAGGTCTCAAGCAATACTTCATCGCAGTCGAGAAGGAGGAGTGGAAGTTCGATACTCTTTGCGATCTCTACGATACCCTTACCATCACACAAGCAGTCATCTTCTGCAACACACGAAGAAAGGTTGATTGGCTTACGGACAAGATGCGCGAGGCTAATTTCACGGTTTCATCGATGCACGGAGAGATGCCACAGAAAGAGAGAGACAGCATTATGCAAGACTTCCGTCAAGGCAACTCGAGAGTCCTGATCTCTACAGATGTCTGGGCTCGTGGTATCGATGTTCAGCAGGTTTCTCTTGTCATCAACTATGACTTGCCAAGCAACCGTGAGAACTATATCCACCGAATTGGTCGAAGTGGTCGATTTGGACGCAAGGGTGTTGCTATCAACTTTGTCACCAGTGAGGATGTTAGGATTCTGAGAGATATTGAGTGTAAGTCTATATTAATGGAGACTATCAGAAAAGATGCTAATTGTTGCAAGTGTATTACTCAACTCAAATCGATGAGATGCCAATGAACGTTGCGGATCTCTTGGCATAGAGGGTTCATGGACAGCAGAACCAAAAAAAAATACCTGATATTGAGGCACTTCGTGCTTGAGCACGTCGGGAAATGGTTACGTGGGAGGAAAGGGCAATATGCACAAAAGTAAATCTCGGCTGTCCAATCATTTTCACTAGACTTCTTGCTGACATCTGGTGCACAAGTTGCGAATTTGACTCCGAAATGGAGGCTCCTACTCTGCGACTGCGATGTGGATAAACTCTTTCTATATTTTCCTAGGAATAGTGGCCGAGCAATGAATCTCCTGCCCCTTCTGGAAATTTGTACTTTGCTGTTTGTGCCTCTTTCTTTCATATGCCAAGCAGGGTGAAAGCTCACCTCATTGGTGCTCGGTCATTTGGTATGGACCAGGCAACCTCGCGCCACATGCCCGCTCAATGTTACATCCAGCATTGAAATGAGAAGCATTTTCTACTTAAACTAGCACAACCCTCTCTGGTTCTGCCCATTAGCAGCATCACAGCCACGATGAGTGCATTCGATACCGCTCCTGTCGAAGTCGTCGTTCGTATCCTTAGCAGTTGCGATAACTTCCAGCAGCTCCTCCGTTTCATCACAACATGCAAGCGTTTACACTCGATATGGCTTTCCAACTCTGGAACTATAATTTGGGAAGTCGGGCCGCGTGATATTTTGTGCTTTGATGATGCGTTGATGGCCGTAAGTCGGCCCTTCGCTTCCACCACACTCGATGTATTGTGCTGTTGAGTTGTTTACAGTAGTCATTGACAATATCTCCAGGTTCGAGCCACAGATATCGTGAAGGATGCTCACATGATGGGAGCCCGACCTCCAAATCCCTTCCCAATCGCCTCACTAAGCGGCACAATCAAGAAACCCAGCCCAGAAGAACTCAATCGTATCTTTGCCCTTCAACACATGATGCACTGCATCAAACACACCATCTTCCACTGGAAAATGCGTCAAATGGGCTTCCTCAAATTCGGACTCGGAGCTCTCGGTCATTTCTCTCCGTCTGGAAGATACATTCAGGAAGAGAAGGGTGTGGATGGGGAGTGGCATAGGAATCTTTATAGGGGACTGTATAGAGGTACGTTAAATGTTACCTTTTCTTGGAGATATCTTGAGGGCCGAGCTCTCGGGACAGTCTTTGGTAAGAGCTTGACTGCTCTTCGAAGTAAATCTCATACTAATTTCTCGATAGTTGTTTTAGCTGGTGCGGTGTTAGCTGGGGCTTTTAATGAGCCGCTATTTGCTGCTGTGGACGGCTGTGAGAAGATTGCGGAGACACTGGTGAGGAAGCGAGTAAGGAGTGACAGTCAGGGTGAGGATATTCTTGATGAGGAGGTTTCGGAGTACCTTCAATCGTTCCCTGTTTACAGCGACGTAACAGATCAGTGCGAGCGAGCCTTTGAGCCGTTGGCAGACTGGCTAGTAGCCAATGGGAAAGCCAGACATCCAGACGACGAAGGAGCTATAGTTCGAGAAATACTCCATGTCTTGGCTGCGTACGAACATTTGCAGAATAAAATAGTCAACGGAGAGCGGGGCTGGTGTCTTGGACGAGAGGACTGTAATAATGCTGGCGCTTTCCCGTGGGATGCTGAAATGCTAGCGAGGAAGCGAGGCGAGGTTCCTCCTCCACTAGCTCCGTGTGGTTTTCCAGGAGGTGTGAGGAAGACTACCGTTATTCTGTTTGGAAATTTCCAAGTCGAAGATATCAGTCTACCTATCGACATCAACGACATTACAAACCGGTTCTTATTCGCGAATCCATGTGAGGAAGTTCAACAGGCAAAGGCTGATAGAAACGGAGGTGCATTTTGGGATATTCTGAGTTTTCTACCATATCATGGGACGGCCGGGACGTATAGTCCTCCGGATGCTCTTTTGAATTTCTTCAAGTTTGTTCTGCGGAAGTTCGACTATCAATTCGACGATGAGGCGTTCATCGAAGATCCTGACCCGGGTTCGGAGACAGAGATGCCGTTTGAGTCTTTTGGGTGGCCGGTCTTGTTTTGTGATGGGGAATGGGGGGATTGCTTGTTAGTTGACGGGAATGGACAGTTGAAAAACTGAGTCAAATGTGTGTGAAAAGCTAGTACTGTTTATTTCTGACACGATGATTTCGAGCGACTTGCTCGCACCAGTCTTCGCTTTGCCCTGAATTTAATTTCTTATCAGTTTCAACTTGCTGGGGAGTCTTTGTGGAATGTTAGCATGGTTCATTCCACATTGATCGACTTTTCTAACTTGTGGTATCTCTAGCGGATACAGAACTTGCTTTTAGTGTATTTTCCGGATTGAAGCTCAGTCATAGCTTCTCCGTACATGATCCCGTCCACATAAATCTCTCCGATCAAGATCCAGTAGTCTCTCAAGTTCCTCATAATAACAGGGAAGTCACAACCCAACAAGACGACAATCTTATCTCCTTCCTGTGTAGCTTGTGGTGCGAGACCAACATGTTTCGAAGCAGAGACTATGAAGCGATTCGCATGTATTCGCAGAGCTGCGGATGACACCGATGCATGCTCCTCCTGAGCTGTTATGCTCTCATCAGACTCACCTCGTTCGAAATTTGGCATCTGCGTTCCTTCCAAAAGTCCTGGAAGTAGTTTCTTCGTCAGACTGAAGAAAAGGCTCGCGCGATGTTGCTCAAAGTCTGAATACCTAGGAGCCCACTGGCCGCCACAGAAAGTCCTTTGGAAGATCTCAATTTGTTCAATGCTATGACCAATGTTGTTGGTAAATACAGTCCAGCAGTTGTGAAAGATCTCAAAAGTCTGCGAAAATTCACTTTCGAGACTGTCGACGTATAGGTTGTGCCTCTACAGTGATCGTGTCGATCAAGAATCCGCTGGCGACCAAAACTTCGCCATCTTCTGCGAACTTAGCGTCTGTGTACTCAATCCCCGAAGCTATGAAAGGCGGCTCTCGTATCTGCAGACCCATAACTCGATGGGCTGGGTGCAAATTTCTTCGCTCCCAATCCGCAACCCGAGATGGGAGATTGTAGCGATTGTCGTCTTTTTGTTGGAGGCAGATCACGTCCACCTTCCTTGTCTTATTAATCATATAATAGGACCTATATATATGTCTCTCTAGGTGAACACTTGGACTCGGAACTCTCTTTTGTCTGTGAGCTCTCTCTCATTGTGACGAGGCCAGCGCGCAGCAGCGGAGCATGCAAAAAGTCCAAGGCATATGCATCTTGCACAACTCCAAATATCCATGCTTTGCAAGCTCCGACTCATCATCCTTTTCGTCCTCCAGCCACGTTCATCCTCGATCCTGAAAACCTCCTCTAAAATGGCACCAACAGTCATCTTGATTCGGCACGCAGAAGCATTACATAGTTTGTACCATAAACCCCAGAAATTCCCAGAATACATAGCTAATTCACATTAGACATCTTAATACGTTTCCCTTCCTTGTCTCCAAGCGAGTCCTCTAACAGTTTTCAAGGGACTTCACAATCCGAGACCCACCACTCACAGACAACGGACTCAAAACCCAATGCGCCACCCTCTCAACAGCCCTTCAAGCCCTCCCCCTCGCCCAAGAAATAACTCTCATAATTACCTCTCCCATGCGCCGCACCCTCCAAACAACCTCAGCATCACTAGGCTGGCTCATGGACCGCGATATCCCAGCTGTCGCACGCGCAGAGTGGCAAGAAAACACAGTTAACAACATCGATATTGGTCGTCCCGTATCTGAACTCGTTGAGGAATTTCCGAAATTTGACTTTAGTACGGTAGACCCGATCTTTCCAGCAAAAGAAGGATTATATGAGTTCTCGCAAGAAGCGTTGACGGAAAGGGGGCAGGTGGCCAGGAAATGGTTGAAGGAGAGGAAGGAGAAAGTTGTTGCTGTGGTGAGCCATGATGGGTTTATGAGGGTGGGGATTTGTCAGAGGAAATTTGGCAATGCAGATTATAGGATCTTTCAGTTTGAGGAGGAGAGGGATGGTAAGGATGGATTGGGGTTGGTGGAGTTGGAGGAGACGGAGAAGAATGGTGGTGGGTTGGGGACTTGCCTGAAGGGCACGTTTGGGTGGCTGCGGAATGATTTCAAGTATATGCCTAAGAAGCCACAGGCTTGAAGGTCAAGAGAAACAGAAGTGGAAGAACCAGAAAAATATCTCCCATGATCCTAAATCCTGTTTCTGCTAGAGTGTTTCTATCAGGCTTCAGATGTTCCAACGCGGTTGGGACATCGCGATTCGCGAATATCACTTGGGGAATATTAAATTTCGGTACTTTTAACATTCGAATTTCCTGAAGAAGGGAGGGACATTGGGCAAGAGTTCATGTCATCGTATCCATTTGTTCATAGCCTTAACGCCAGGCTTGGGTATTTCGCTATGCTACAATTCACCATTTTGAAAACCATCGCAAGTATGCACCATCGCAGTATGAACCATCGCAGTATGCACCATCCCATATCATATAATCCCACCCCATCCATAAACTCCCCAATATCCACTCCGGAAACGAGAGAAATCCTCAAACAGCAGAAGCCTCACCCGAAGCAGTAGCACCTCTATCAGCACTCCTTTTTGGTGGTGAATCCAGGTCCTCGAATTGGCTTCGTGCCAGCGCGCAGTTCAGCTGTGCACAGTTGAAAGTGGTTTCACCCGGTGGAAGAACGACAGCCAAGTAA
This sequence comes from Phialocephala subalpina, assembly GCA_900073065.1. Lineage (NCBI taxonomy): Eukaryota > Fungi > Ascomycota > Leotiomycetes > Helotiales > Mollisiaceae > Phialocephala > Phialocephala subalpina. Next base: position 720,371 of record FJOG01000008.1, on the reverse strand, counting down.
GTGTTAGTAGTGAACTTCTGGATGAACAAGCTGAAGGTTTGCAACTTGAGTTCAAGGAGATTGAATTGCTCGGCGGACTTTGGTGTACCGGTGTAGCGGGAGGTTGTCTGCTTAAAGTTCTTGATGATGTTGGAGAGACGCTCGAATCGATCGGTAGTAGGATTGAGCTTGCCAATATCAGAAGCCCAGGATGAGACGACGAGGAAGGAGGATCGCTCGAAGAGGAGGATTTCTTCTGCCATGATAATCTTGCCCAGGTTGCCAAGGTCCTTCTCAATCTGATCGAGGTTGGGAACTAAGTCGTGAATGATCTCAGCCCAGGCCTTGTAGAGGGATTGGTCCCAGATAGACGTAGCGAAGGGTGTGGCGTTGAAGGAGTCTGATTTGGATTGGATGAGAGCGACACGGTCATTGTAGATATCCTCGCGCTGGTTGGGAACGACCAAGTCCATCTTATGGATTAGGATGTAAACGCTTGCGCCGGGAGAGAATTGGCTCAGAGCGGTGATGATAGAGCGGTAGGTGAGGAGGTCACGGTCGAAGTCTCGGGACTCGATATCGAAGACGTAGATTAGGACACCGACGTTGGAGAAGACGTGTTGTCGTTGTTGAGAGAGGTAGTTCTCCATGAACGCGTCCTGCCTGCGAATTGTTAGCCTTGATCTGAAGAATTGGTCCGTTGACAGTGAGAAAGTGGACGCCAATCGTGTTCGCAGATGCTGTAATGTTCTCATCTGCGTGTAGTTCTACAGAGCAGAGCTCTTGAAGCTCTTCCCCACGCACTGCCCCACCAAAGCTCGAAAACCAGGCTGGAAAGGATAAGACTCACCCTCCACAGTCCCAGAGATTGAGAGTAAGGTTGCCCAAGAACTTGACATGGCTCAGATCGACGTCAATCGTAGCGCCCAATCGTCTTGTATCCTTTGCGACGTAGTTGCTGAAGATGATTGATCTCATCGAGCTCTTGCCTGATCCTGACTTGCCCATCAACAGAACCTTCTTCTTCTTTTGTTTTCGAGGCTCCGAGACCGGCGAGGCGACGGGTTCGTCTTGGACGGACAGGTTGTTCATTTGTTGCTCCATTGTTGGGATTTCGGGCTCGTCGCTGCTGCTGCTGTCGTCGATCACCTGGATGTCATCTCTTGGAATCAGGAAGAGCGGCATCTTGAATAGATCGTACTCGTATCTCGTATTGTTCTCGAAAGGGTATCGCGTTGGCAGAAAGAAAGTTGACCGCCCCGGATCTGAAGTTGATCCAGTACCGACAGGCTAGTCCCTTGCACTAGTCCCCTTTAAGCGACTCGATGCACTTCCAGAGCTCGAACATCAAGAAAAAACATGGTCGTTGTCCCTTCTCTTTTCACAATAGCACTGTTAAAGTTATGCTATTAGTATCCCAGTGGGATATTCGTACATTCAGAAGACTTTGCGAACATCCCTTACCCTACATTCCACCACCAGTGCACCACGGTGCCCCCACGTACAGAGACGACGGACCAATTGCATGCAGCCCCTCGGTGTTACTCTCACTGCCAGAAGTCCTTTACGTCAGTTCCAGACGGCGCCAAGAAGACTTGTGAAGCTAAACTACTATGTTCTTATACATATCAGATCTGACAACTTTCTAGGTCTCCAAGATTCTGCTTCCATTTCCCGGTTGAGTGGACCTTTTTCTCTTTTCTTTCTCTTGCTCAAATATTCTCTTTCCTCTATTAACACTGTTTTCTTGCCATTGTTACCGCTTTAGTTCCTGATTCGCTCAAATATCACTCTTTGCCTTACATGTTCTCTAGTCATCTTCTTCTTTCCCTCCTCCTTGTGTCCGCCAACTTTGACTGGGTCTCCGTTATCCTCTACTCGCTTTGGGATCTAATGGCAGCGGTCTCAGCTCATCACGATTCAAGCTGGCTAGGCCCAGTCTCAAGAATGCCTTTTGAATCTTTGGAAGGGCCTATGTACGGACGCATATGCGGAGCGAAATTTTGGCATGCCACCAGCCCCGAGGTACAGCACCAGCACATGCCGGTGGGAGAATTACGACAGAGGATTCTGCAAAGTGCAGACACTTAAAGTTGGTAGCAAACCGATGTTTGCTACATGGATCACGGCTAGCTACTTATAGACCTTTTATCTTCTTCGGGCACAGGATGATCTTCTCTATTGCCAAATCAAGATCAGGTAACTATGGAAGGCGGACGTCTTTTGCCGCTAGATGTATCCCATCTATTAGGCATGCTGCCACATGCATGAAGTGTAGAAGTTGAAGCTGGCACGCTTCAATACTCCCACCACGAAAGCATCGAAAGTGAGCGTTACAGGTGAATGTTTGAGGTGCCGAGCGGCTCTCGTTTGGCATTTCTCGGAGAATGATAATAACCTCATGCTCGCGAACTCTCCTGCATCATCCCGAATCGTACCTCCATTTTCACATTTTGCCTCGACATGGCGACGCGCGTGAGGCTTCTCATGCAACGGAGGCTGTTAGACATGCCGTCTTCGAAGGAAAAAGTGGGATTGGTTGCAACCTACTTGGATATCTTGCTGGGGGGCTGCAACATCGAATATCACTATGGAGACTAGCTCGACTAGATAGATAGCGCTGTCTAGCAATGTTGAAATTATTTAAGACGGCGGTGAAGGCCACCCGAAGGTCTCGCTCCAAGAACCGCCATCGAAGCTCGTCCACGCCATCAACACCACTCACACCCACGACCATTGGGACAATCATTCTTCTACCTCTCTGACTCCCTTTTGCTCAATCTCCCAGCCCATCCTCAACAAACTCAACATTTTGATTTGAAGGATAATTCTAGAGTAAGATTTTGCAAGAGACAGACATTTACAGGACAATTCAACCAATTTGACTTCCTGGACATGTGTGTTCTGTATCACACTCGAGACTGAGTACGGGGTATAAAGACTCCATTACTACACTATTAAACTCAAGAAAGACCAAGAGCAATGCGACGCTAAGCCAACGACCAAGGAGAACCATCTGAGCCTACAACACTTCCACCAAAAGCCGATCAAATATCGATCCCTCGTCACCCCACCACCCCGCCTTAGCGTCATCTAAGCACTTCCATCAATTGTCTTCGGCAGATTCTCCGTGAACAGCGTCTTCCCCTTCACCATATTAATCATGAATCCAGGCAGCTTCCAAGACCCCATATGCCCCGTGCCAGACTTCCTGCCCACCGGAACCGCAAGCATATCTCCTCCTCCAGTCTTGTAGATCACCAAACTCTGTCCCTTATTCGCCAAGCCAATATTCTTCGCCACATGCGCGGCATGCTTCAGCGTATTTACCAATTGAGGTCTCTGAACAGCAGACACATCTCCGACCGCCCAAACATCTGGATGTCCCTTGACTCCCAAATATTCATCGACGACGACGAAGCCGTTGTTGTTGAGGAGTTCGGTGGGGATGTAGGAAGAGTTCGGTGACAGTCCATTTGTTGGGAGGTACAGGTCGGTGACGATCTTCTCGCCGGACGAGAGAGTGAGTTCTGTGCGTCCATCTGGCAGTTTGGCATCGCCTACAACCTTTGTTGAGAGCTTGAGTGTGACGTTCACGTTTTGCAGGAGCTTGGTTGCTGTCTTGGTTACTGAAGCAGGTGTGCCTTCGAGGATATGATCACCGGATGCAATCAAGGTGATTTTCTTCGTCTTTCCGTACTCGAAGCCCAATTCGCCTGAGGTCTCGACTCCGGTTGATCCACCACCGACGACTACAATTGAGGCAGCCTTCTTGACTCTTGATTGGTAGTCGTGGAGCTGGTCGCGGGTTTCCTCGTAGGTCGATTGAGCTTTCCATGGTGCGTTGGATTTGGTGTGCGAACCAGTTGCAAGGACCAGGGTATCGTATGACAGGACGTTGGTGCCGGTTTTGCTTGTGATGGTGACTTTCTTGCCTGCGAGGTCGAGGGATTCGGCTATGCCGACCACGAATTCGAATTGGTCGGCTCGGTATTGTTTGAAGCCTGGTGCAATTGGTTGAAGGAGCTTCTCATCTGCGATTTGGCCTGGGATGATGGCGCGAACGGTAGCTAGGTTCCAGTACAGATGGGTGTTTGGTGAGACAAGAATGACTTTGACGTCGCCTGTTGATGCGGATTGCTTTAGCAGTTTATGCGCAGTGGTGATACCGCCATAGGAACCACCAAGAATCACGACTGTCTTCATTTCGGAGGCTGGAAGTACAGGAGGAGGTTTGGTAGTTTTCGAAGAAAGCAATTGGTATGCGAGGATGATAGAGGCGAGGGTGATTGTTGAGTAGACTGCTGTGGTATAGTCTGCAGGAATCTTGTTTGCGATGTAGCTGGTCATTTTGAGAGGAGGAATGGAGGATGTTTAAATGCGCGAAGACAACCTTTTGATCTCCCCACTTCAGATATGTCACTACTGATAGCTGTCTTAGAGTTCGAGACATACGACGGAAAGAGCAATTTCCTTTGTTTGCTTGATAATGCAGGAGCCACCGGTAGTTTAGGTCCGACCCCCGATCCCGCATGAGTTGTCAGCACCCGCGAATGGATAGACCACTCAGAGTGCGCAGCGCAGAGTCGAAATAAGGGGTCGGATGGAAGATCCTTGCTAGCGGAATTTTGGATCGCGCAAGAAGTTCGGGGTTCTTTTCGCGAATGCGGTTCGAGTTCTGATTGACTGAATGCTGCGGGCCAAGCAGGGGGCTGAAATTTGTCAGCGAAGTCTTCAGCCGGCTGTGGCTCGACGCCAAAAGACTCAGACTGGAGGTTCCTGGTGCCAATCTGTATGATATGTCAGGAATCCAAGAGGTTGATAAGCAGCACCATATCCAGAAATGTAGAGTGAAAGAGGCTGTGGTCATCGCGATTCGCAGCGAAGAAAGTGATATTCGAAATGGAGTGCGGGATTGAGTATTAGTGGAGGATTCTGATAGGCAGTATCGATTCGATGTCGTGGCGAATTCATTCAAATGAGCAGCAGGTTCTGATCCGAGAAGCTCAAGCTCTCCTGCCAGCTCAATACAGTCGATGAACTCTGTCTGCGATGCCAGACTTTCTCCAGGAGCGGCAGAATTTTGCCTCGATGCTCGAGCGACGGATCCAATACCGGCATGGCAGTGAAAACATATCGGAAGAAAGCCTGGTCGTCGCCAGTCGCAATGGATCCGACGATATACAGTGGGAATATGATGGTGTGCATCATCTCTGCTGGTACCTGGCTTCGAAGCACCATCATAGCTTCTGTGGCCATCAATGGCAGTACCTCGGAGCCCGATTCATACCCATGGACAACGAGATGTAAGTAGATTCCTGCTGAGATGGCAAACATCCGCGTAATAAATGATGGAGGCTTCGATACTGGGCCAAAACTCCTTACTGGATCCGACTGGTTGATGGCCATAGCCGAAAGGCACAACTCGGTCGATTCGCGCTGCAATTTTGCTCTTATATCTTGAATCTCGGGCTCGTGGTCAATGGTATTGGGGCAGTGATCATGAAGTAACTTGTGTTGGTGAAGTGCAGCGATGCGAGCAATCTGTATCGCGACCCAATTATGACATCCCATGATGTTCTCCAACTTGATATGTGACTCCGAAGAGAGCGCCTGAGGGTGGAATTCAAGTGTGTCTGGTGAGGAACCCATCATGGTACTGGAGAGGATGTCAAGCCAAATGACAACTCCGCTCATGAATCTGAAAATGGCTTTCCGTTCGTTCGGTTGACATCCAATCTGTGTCAATTCTGTGTCGGGATCCCAAATAGCGTCACGTCCTCGTATCAAACCAATTTCGCCGATCTCGGTGTAATAGCCTCGAATGAATGTGGTACATGCGGCTTTGAGGTGAACTTTCCAAGTATCATGACCGGCGAATACCTATGTAAATGGTCAGATAGAGAACATGCATTGGTTCGGTAGGATGAACCCACTTCGAAGTATATGAGCTGCACAATACAAGCCATGAGACCCATGGCGTTGTGCGGGCAATTGAAACCCCCAACAAGTTGGCTGACTGACTCAATCGCATCTCGAAATTCTTTAAGACATATGGCGAGATGCTTCTCTTGTTCTACCACAACAGCTGCATTGCAGGGACCACGATATGATTCCAAGAGAATAGCTCCTCGGTGGAAGGTTGCGAGAGCCAGAGAAGCGTGATACAAAGGTTTTGTGCGGAGCAGTAAGGAAATGATCCAGCCTCGACCGCCTTCTGCGACACTTGGCTTGTAAACAGGATACTGTAGTGGGAAGACATTATCAAGGAAGTGCATGAGTAGAACTGCTTCTTCGCTTGAGAATGTAGACGGAAGCCAGGAAGCAGCTGCTGCGTCACTCTCGTGCGTCGCTGAATTCTATCTGAGGTTAGCCTGAGTTCCTCGTTGGGGTTCAGGAACACACGGGAGAAGTGCCATTGGTGGCCCCATTCGAATGTTCCGGAGAAGAACCACTGGCAGTGGGTGTACTGCTGTCAATACTCTCAGGAGATTTTCCAGTCGGTAGCGGGGCAATTGTCGCGTTTGTCGGCTTCGGCGCTAGTTTTGGGACCTCCTCTTTGCGTTGGAAGCGACTGAGAGCTGTATTGAGCCTCCCTTTTCGTCTGGATGTATGCTTGACAATCTGTTTGATCTGTTCGACCATCGCCTTCTCTTTTGCCCCGCCATCCATCCACTCTGGCTTCGCCCCATAGCCGTAGCATGTGATCTTCAACTGCTCGCAGGTTGAGCAGATGTTTTGACGCTCGTCACACTTCTTGCGTCGTAGGCGGCAGGTCCAGCAGCCTTGCTTGGATCGAAGAGCTCCGTTTCCGTTCATGATGAGTTGTTGGTTGGAGATGATGTTCTTGAGATGATTGAAGATCACTTGAAGGCAAGCTGATTAATTATTTTGGGTGATGGTCCTTGCTTATCATTCCTGATTGGCCAAAGCTTTTGACCAACATTGCTAAAGTCAAGTCTCGAGAAGCCGCTCCTGCACTTCTGTGTCTTTGTGAAGCAGCTTCGAGATGTGAGCATTACATGGAAACCTTGAAAGTAATCATGATCATTAAGGAAACAAGGGTTAATGTCATGTCGCACGTGACAAGCGACTTCCCCTGGAGTCTTAGTCTGTTGCGAAATTCGAGCAAATTTTGTACAATCATGAATACTAATGCCAGAATGGCTTGATTACTTGTGGAATAAAGAGGCTCCATACGCCCAGGTAGGCAGAATGGGCTTCAGCAGTCACGCGGTCAAGTGACAGAACGTCCGTAAGTCAAGGAGTTCAGAGGGTGAACAATTAATTATTTGCTCTTTGCTCCAACAGTAGCCTGCTTGCTCACACCAAGACACAGTCTTGCAGTGGTCAGCTACGAGACTAAGAACCTCTTAATAAGTCGCCATATCATCCTCGCCAATCTTTGTCTATGTGTCGATCAGTACACCAACTACATCATTCAAGTGGAGTCAACTTACCAACACTCTTCAAAAGACGCTTGTACTTCCTCAAAAAGTACCACATCGACTCTCTGTGGGAAGAACTCGCTGGGATCTTTTTTGTTGTTCAAGTGCCACTTTTCGCTGCGCCGCTACTGCGCCTCCTCATCGAAGCTCATTACCTTGAATGCCCACCATCACCTTATTGTTCTTCCCTCCCTCTCATCTCTCTTTCCCCAAAAATTTTATTCCCCCTCAGTCTCTACGCCGTCGCAACTTCAGAACCCATCAGTAATGCCCATATGCTCATTATGCGAGTGTGAGAAAACCCAGTCCTGGATCATCCATACTGAAGACAAATACATCAAGGTTGACGAGCTAGAAAAGTCAATCCAGGAAGGATGTCGCTCCTGCCTAATACTGAAAGATGGCATCGAGTATTTCGAAAAAAGTGCGGCCTTCCGAAACAACTATTCGCACCATTTGATTTATCACACGTCAATGCGACAAGTCCTTAGCAAGTGACTTCTCACAAAAATTGAAGGTTTTATGTCTCATGAAATGCTTTTGGACTGCCCACCTACCAGATCTAGCCAAGGGCAAGAACTCCCCGTCGAAGGCTTAGTGCATATGATTGTGCTGAAATACATTTTGATATACTAAGTTGCTAACAGTCCGTCGACTGCTAGTTAGTGTCAGTCTTTTCGACATTGGGAGGTAAACTTGGCGCAGATTACAATTTAGAGTTTGTTCTATCAGAAGATAAGCTTATGAACAGCTCGTGCCGAGATGGTATCTTTTCTGAATATGACCTTGGCGAAAGACTGGCAGGAAGCACTTCAAGAGTATCCTTCGCATGGGTTCAGAACCAGTTACAAGACTGTACGAGCAGACACTCGCGTTGCAACATCAATAGTCGCCCCAATAGTCAGGCTCAGGTGTGCTCTGGGCTAGACCCTGAGGATGTAAAAGTCCGAGTTTTACAACCTCAATTGCCAACCAGGATTCTCGATCTCGGCCTGAAATCAGAGGACATAATCAAACTGGTTGAATCAAATGACAGCTTGATCGGTCATTACATATGCCTTAGCTATTGTTGGGGCAGCAAGCGGCCATTGGTGACGACATGGAAAAATATCACGGCTTGGAAAAAGCAGATTCCTTGGAAGGCACTTCCCAAAACCTTCCAAGATGCCGTCACGTTCACCCGTTCTTTGAACATACGCTATCTGTGGATTGACTGCCTGTGTATCATTCAAGGCGACGAAATATATCAGAATCAGTTTTCAAGACGACGAGATTTCGGATGATTATACCGTTTATTTCTTTGAAGACTACGACTTCGGATTTCCTGGGCCGGACCAAGTCAAAAAGGGCCAAAAAATCCAATGTTTCACCTTGGGCGCTGGGCATAGCCAGACTGTCGCCTGGGGTCTGCTTTGCCTCGACGAGACACAGCAACTTTACAAGAGAATAGGACTATTGATAGAAGGTTTCAAAACCCCCATGGGACGTCTCATACCAGATTGGCACTCTGAACAGATAGGATCCAGGAGAACTGTTTCAGGCGACTCGGTCACTGAGACTGTACTCACCGCCTTCTCCACAGGGAAAATAACATCATCTGATGAGAAATTGCCCCCCATCATCGACACCAACCGTTTGGTGTCAGAAGAGTCTTGGGAATCTCTGAAAGCGTTATTCGACCCAGGCGACATCAATTTCGCCATGCCGTACACACGCGAGCGTACGTTGGAGAACCTCATTTTTGCAAAGATGACTCCCCAACAAGCAACGGAAATTGGTGCGCAGGAGATTGTAAGCGAGGTTGTTGCGATTTTTCCCACTCAGCACCCAGAAAATGGCGAGTGGTTTCTAACCGCTCAAAATACGGAGCGGAAGGAGCTAGGAGAAAGGTACGCCAGGTATGTTGGACAGAGAATCACGGTAGTGTAGGAAGATGCCAGGTCAGTGGTGAAGGGCTTCGATTTCTTAGAACCAGTCGACCGCGATGGCAGATTGCCGTCAAGAGAAGATATTATTCGAACACATCTTTGGCTAGGAAATCTAACTTTATACACACTCCAACGGAAATGGTGTCATTTCTATTTTCTGGCTTCCGAATGGACGAGCAATCGACAGCAAATTTTTGAAAGAGTGTTGTATAATTGATAGTGAAGTTACTGGCATGGAAGGACTCGCTACTGATCCTGCACCGGCGTCTTCAGCCTCAATCTCGGGAGCTGTGGGTTCAGCATCGTTCAGATCGAGATCTCCGCGCTCTGCCTGCAAGCAAGGGTATATGGGTATATCCACGACCACGACTCAGCCTGAAATGGGAAAGGAACCAGGAATTGGTTTTGGGATTCGATAGACGGGAAGAGCAGCAAGAGGATGTAGGAAGGGAAGCAAGACAATGCTGCACCAAACGTTCGCTCGATCAGGAGAAGGCACATCTAGGGAAGTATAAGGGAGCTGCAACTGAAACGACTGGCTTGAGTTGAATTCCCTTTTCCGACACTTTCAAGTCCTCCAGGTAACCAGAGTTGGCTGCGAATAATAATTGATTGCATTGACAAGAGCTTGAATACCGAGTGGTTTGCAAAACTCGCTCTGTTATCTCTCGTGTAGAGAGTGACAGTCGAGTTCACCATCGTGATGTCCGCTGTACAAATTAAACAAAGCTTGGCCGTCGATCCGCTTGTGCGCGGCATGCATCTGTTCGTGAAAAGTCACTCACCCCACTACTCACCCTTCATCTGCTCCTTCCCCACACAAGAATTCGTTTCACGAAACTATTCGCCTTTGCATAAATCTTGCATAAGCTTAACCACAGGCAAAATGGGTTCGCAGCCGAGGCACGCGATCACTTGGCGTACGTGATTTGGAGATCAGACAATTGAGGTTTGAAAGAGCTGTACAAATTAAACAAAGCTTGGCCGTCGATCCGCTTGTGCGCGGCATGCATCTGTTCGTGAAAAGTCACTCACCCCACTACTCACCCTTCATCTGCTCCTTCCCCACACAAGAATTCGTTTCACGAAACTATTCGCCTTTGCATAAATCTTGCATAAGCTTAACCACAGGCAAAATGGGTTCGCAGCCGAGGCACGCGATCACTTGGCGTACGTGATTTGGAGATCAGACAATTGAGGTTTGAAAGAAGCTTGGAGATTGCGGAGAATGGAAGATGTTTGTTCGACGGCAGGTTCTTTGACGAACTGGTACTGAGAACAGACGGTTTGCGGGATGCTCAGCCACGCATGCAAACTTGCTTGCTTCAGGGTCTAAAACGAGACGGAATTGAACGTAAACTTATGCCTTTTGTGATTTTCCGGTAAGCATGAGGCCGTGGGGCTGAGTGAGAGCTGGTCGATTTCGTGTGTGACTGAAGTCTGTGAATTTTGCATTGTAGATTTGCTATTGTGAGTCTCGTATTGTCAGTTTCGTATAGTATTTCCATATTTTTTGGATATGCAGTCATGGACAGAAGGAAAGAGTGAAGCGAGACCTTAACGGGTAAATGGGCGCGATTGGTTGCGAGGCAGACCTATAAAAAAGGAAGCAACATCTGGAAGGATTTCTTCCACATCCATATCAGATCATCTCATCACATCTTTTTCCACAGATCTCATCTTCGTCTCCGCCAAAGGTATGAAACGGACGTTCATCCTGGAAATATCTTGTTGCCCCTGAAAATAGCCTCCCGTGACGTTTGCACCAACCACAAGCGGTAGGTGGGGGTCTTTGCTGCTGGGGTGCTTGGCGCTGTGATTGGCAGCACCCAACGTCAATCTGGTCGGTTTCACTTTGACGCCGCACCGCTGTCCCTTTCCCAACCCGGTGGTGTTGTGCATCCAAAGGAGACCCCGTCATCGCAAACGAAGGGTGAACAGATCAGACGCCGCGATGCCTTCTTTCTGCTGGCATGGACGAAGGTGAGAGGTCGCAGCGCTTACATCAGTCCTGGGGGTCGCCATTGACGAATGGACAGCCTCTCACCATTCGTGCTGGCCCCCAGGAAGATCAGCTCAGGACTTTACCCCGTAAAGGAAACCGTGTAACTATCGTGGGAAACGGAGAGCCCCTGAACGACGACCAACCGCGCGACCAACCAACACGCCAGAACAGATGCAGACGATCAGCCGTCTCAGCACCCCATCAGCACCCCAGCTACCAGGGACCGTCAAGAAGCACCCCGTTATTTCTGGCAGATCAGGATCATGCCTTCACCCTTTGGTTGGAAATCTAATCTAAGGATTTCTCACCACACTCTGGTGGCGAGCTTCCTCTCCAGTTCACCCAGCTAGACGAGCCACTCCTGGTGCGGCACTGAGGTTTGCACGGTCCAGTGACCCGACTCGGTGCATACAGACTAGCCAGGGGAACAGCATGGACATGGCATGCAGGTACCGCTGGGTCCCAGCCTATCTTCGTTTGTCGCAATGTCCTATCGCACTTCCTCTCCTCTTTCTCTCTTTCCGACCTCACGTCTCGTCGTCTTCATCGTCGCCATACATTCCTTTCGGTGCTATCCTGCGTTGTGGTCTTCCATTCTTTTCTTCGACATACGCATACGCTCTTTACAACAATACTCGTGCCTAGGACACGAATTATCGCTCTTTAGAATTTACATTGGTGGTTGTGGTTTTGCGAGCATTTTGCATCTGCATGGGTTGGCGGAAAACGACGACAACGAAACATCATTTTGAAGCGCCTCAACTTTTCTGGACACAAACGCCTGCTACTAGTTAGCAAAACATTCTTGGACAATAGGAAATCATCGGGAGGATACTGGGACTGTCGCATTGCTGCTGCATTGCTGCTGGGAAAGTGTTGGCAGTATTGTGTCTTGGCTTGGAATTCAAAACCACTACGAAATTTTTGGAAGAGATATTTCAGCACTCGGGAATCATTGCATTCGGCTCTCTCCGTCGACTAGCGTCCCTAAACAGGCACGCTAAGGGGTAGCCGGCGACACAACTGTGGGCAAGACGGAAGGCACTTGAGGTTATTGATATCTTGGGTTCTCGGCTCTCGATCTCAACCATCAACACGATACAACTTTTACAACCGTCCGCAAAACACCTTTCGTCCACATTCAAGAGTTGTTACTCAATTACCCCTTCACTTACTCGGTTTTCACACGACTTATCGTCTGTATTACCTCCCAAAAAATCTGGTCAAAATGCGCTTCTCCCGCATTGTCGTCAGCCTTGGAGCTGTGCTCTCCGGCTCAACGTTGGTTGATGCATTCTGGAGAATGCCCTGCCGCTCACGATCTGGCCTGGCCCGTATTGACCCTCTCGTCTCCAACGGTACCATTAGTGAGCATGCTCATGCTATTCATGGTTCCGATGGTAAGCCGCTCCGTGCATTACTCGATCTCCTTCCCCTTTTGCACATCTTCGAACGAGCCCCGTATATCTCTCGCTTTCCCCTTTTGCCCATCTTCGAACGGATGAGTTTTGAAGGAGACGTGGAGTTCTTGGAACCGCACAGCCCCGCTTTTTCTCCTTTTGTCTGTCTTCGAACTGTCAAAAGATATGCGAACCGACATAGCACTTGCCTCTCCTTCCCCTTTTGCACATGTCAACTCTTCAAAATGACACGGAGTACTTGCACCCTTTCACAGCTACCAATACTAACTACTTCTCTTCAGGTTTCTCCACGTCCGCCTCGTACGAGTCCCTCCTGGCTGGCTCATGTACGTCATGCGAGGTTGCTCAAGACAAGAGCGCATACTGGACCCCAGCTATGTACTTCTTGAATTCGGAGACGAACGAATATAAATTGGTGGAGCAAGTTGGAGGCATGTTGGCGTAAGTCCTACTCTTTCTTTATATTGCTTGTTTGTCGTCACCATCGACTTTCGCTACGTGTCACGACGCGTTCGTATCTCGCTCCCTTCCTTTAATCTGCACACTCTCTTGAATGTCCCCATAGCTTTGAGACTTTAGCTGACAGATATCTAGTTACTATCTCCTGTACCCCAACTCTGGCAACACCTCCCTTTCTGCGTTTCCCGCGGGGTTCGAGATGATCGCCGGTGACACCAACCAACGTAACTTCACATATCCTGTTCCGGATATCCAAAAATCTCTCTGGAATGTGGCTCCCTATAATACCCAAGCCTTTCTTCGCCAAGCTGCCTTGGGCTTTAATTGCCTTAACTACGCTATCACCCCTGAAGGTTCCCTCTACCGCCATTTCTTGCCTGACAAGGCTTATTTAGACGCACATTGCACGGACGGACTTCGACTCGAACTAATGTTCCCTTCGTGTTGGAACGGGGTCGATCGTACAAGCACAGACAAGAAGTCTCACGTTGCCTATCCATCCCAAGTTATGACTGGTGATTGCCCTTCAGACTTCCCGGAGCGTCTTCCCTCTTTGTTTTATGAGACGATTTGGGATACCTATGCCTTCAATGGTATCAACGGTACTTTCATGATGGGCAACGGCGATCCGTCTGGTATGTTTTCTTCCTTCCTCTTCCCCACCACTATATGATAGCAGAAACTAATTTCCCCTCAGGTTTCGGATACCATGGTGACTTCATGATGGGCTGGGAAGAAGATTTCTTGCAACAAGCCGTTGACACCTGCACCAACTTGTCTGGCCAAATCGAAGACTGCGCACTCTTCACAATCCAAGACTCCTCCGTTTACGGCAACTGCAATGTCACCTTGCCTTCTGCTATTGCCAAGGAGAACGTAGTCGGAGCAGTGTCAACAATGCCTGGCAACCCAGTCATCGCTTACGGTCCCGGCTACGCCTCAGGTGCTGCCGCAGGAGGAAACAGCGCTACCGCAACCGCAGGTGGCGTCGCTGGTACTACACAATCTGCCATGACTCTGTCTTACTCAGCCGGTATCTCTCTCGCCTCTTCCGAGTCCTACGTCCCAGGAGGAATCTTCGCCGTCTCAACCGGTGCATCATTCGCCCTATCGACTGCTGCTACCTCTACCCCGACCTCTTCTCCTTCTGTCGCTGCTACATCTCCAACTACCGCCGCCGCCGCTTTCGTCGCTGCTTCCATTGTCGAGTCCGCCGGTCCATCATACTTTAGTACCGCCTACCAGACCCTGGATCCGAACACAGTAGAGGAGATTCTCTGGTTGGAGGAAGTAATTACCGTCACTGAGGCAAGCACGGCTACGGTGACTGTTCCTGCTCGTAAGCGTCATTTACACGGCCACCGCCGAGGAGGTAACTTCTAGTTATTGGAGCGCTAGGGCTGGAATCCGATGGATATTTGAGGGCCTTAGCATAGGGGAGGGCTGTATTGGCCGGTGGGTGCATACGGTGGTTAAGGGTGTTTTCTGCTTTTATTACATAGGGTTGCATCACGTGGGGCGTGAATGCGTGCATATATGCGAAATGCGGCATACATAGTACCTCTCTGGGAGAGATGCTAGGTAGGCATATTGTAAATGCTTCTATGGGAAAATGGATTCTTAGAATAAAAAATGGGCCCCAAAAGTGACTTTTGAATGTCCCTGGATTTGTGGGACATTGGACTTGGATTTCAAGACCTATCAAATCTGCCAAGTCCATACACCGCAAGCAACGTATTGATCGTGCCGACATGGACACTTAAATAATTTTGCAACTTCTGAACCACTTTTTCATCGTGAACTCCCAATGGATCTTTCTCGCCGCTGGCCCAAGCTTCTTCTTCAGGCTGAATTTGCACTTGCCTTTCCTAGAGCTCTCTACATTGCTGTGGGTGCTGCGATCATCAGAGTCATTAGAGTCGGCAGTATCCCCTCCTAAGAATTTGTGATCCTTCTCTATCTTCTGAAAGCCTCCAGAGGACGTCGGCATGCTGCTACAGCGAACTTAATCGAATCTAGCGTCTTTACCTCGCGTCTGCTGCGAGTGGATAGTTTCTCAAGATGATTAAGCGCCTTCTGAAGCGACCGCAGTTCCACAAAAAGTTGCTGATATTCCACTGCCGAACCTCTCGAGTCGCTTAGTGCCAAAAAGATCTGAGCCACAATCTGCGCGACCGCGATAATGTCACCTATAGAACTGAACGTGAAGGCGGAAGACATGGTTTGACGACCTTAGGCATACCATGGAACATCAAAGATTTATAACAATTGCCTCAAAGATTGCGTAAAGAAGTCAACAAGATGAGATGGGAAGAAGAAAGAAGGAGATGGTGAAGCTGAAGGTCAGGCGTTGGGATGGACAGTGAGGCTGTGCCGGGCGACATTCGACGTGACAGAGCCAAGTCGACGGGAGCCTTGCCGAAGCAAGTAGTATACGGAGGTGAAGAGTTTATTCATCAGTCTAGCGAGCTAGCTATAGAGAGGAGGATGAGGATATAAAGGTCGGTAAGATTACCCCCGAGCTATTCTACATAGGGAAGGAGATGAAACCCTACACGTGATCAGCAACTGACATTATTACAGTATTTCCATTGTCAACACCTTAGGTTAGACCCTCCATGTCCCCTGGTATAATCGGCCACCTACTCTACTTTTGTAACATACACTGAAGCATTAGGGCCCCAACCGTCCTACTATAGTCGTCGACTTAGACAGGACGTTAAAAGGAAAAAAAGGAAAAGAATAATAATAATAATCCCAGCGTCGTAACTCCAATTCCAGCGACCTAGCCTATAGGCATTCCGCATTAGTACATACGAGTATCCTATTTGCTACATTTTATCCAGCCTCTTTTTTAAACTCCTGCGCTAACCCTATATTCTAGCAAAGTTGGCTCCTCAATACCAAGGAATTTCAACGGACCAAAAATCTACGGATTGAGTCTAGACACGTTTTCCACCACCACTTTTCTGGTTCCTCAATAGAACCATTTGGCAATTCATCCTTCTGAGATAAGTCCACAAATGGACAAGATGGAGAAATTGCGGAAATAGCCGTAGTAGAAGCGCCCCCGGACTCCAGGTGAGGAGGGCAAATTGAACAGTTCTCATGATGTTCCAAACGTGGATTTCTTACCACGGTTCCTTTCCACCACTTGTAAACAAAGTAGGAGAGCACAACTAACGGAAAGGTCGTGAATAAGGAGAAGAACGTTCTGATCCTCATACAGAGCGGCATGTCATGATGCCCAATTGGAAAGATGGCTGCGACGAACTGCATCAGGATGATAGACGCATTAAGAACAAGGCCAATCCAAGATCCGACAATACCAAAGGGCGAACGAAATCGAAGTTTGTCTGGGCTATTCCCTTGGGCCGTCCACGCTGTTCGGAACCGTATGTGGGCATAACATATCGAGGCCCAGGTGATCACAGATGACAGGCCAGACAGTGCAAGGAACCACATGAACGCAACCCATGGGTGTGATAGTTGAGCCAAGTAAGCCAGGAGGCCAAATCCAAGCGCAAGAGCATGGCAAGTCGTCGGTCGTCCTTTGGTGTCAATATACTTGAAAATTTTCGGAGCTTGTCCGTGGAGGGCCATGGCATTCAGAGTTCTGGTAGATCCGTAGACTGACGAGTTGCCAACAGAGAGAACTGAGGCCAAGATGACTCCATTAATGATAGATGGCAGGACGCCTAGTCCAGCGTTCCGGATCGCAATGACAAATGGAGATGCGCATGTAATAGAGGGCGGTTGGCCCTGGTCGGGGGGTGGAGGAGGTGGTTGGCCCTGGCCGGGTGGGGGAGGTGGTTGGCCCATCAGTTGAGGGTGCGTAAAGGGGACCAGTAAGCCGACAATCACGATAGACCCAATGTAGAACTAAAAATAATGTGTCAGCTAGATAGAGTAAGTCTTGTACGGCGAAGTACTTACGATAAGAATGCGCCAGAAAACTTTGTTTACTGCCTTCGGGAAATCTTTCCTAGGGTTTCTAGATTCCGCAGCGGCCAGCCCAACTAATTCAGTCCCAGAATATGCAAAGGCAGCTATTACCATTGTACTGCAGAACCCAATCACGCCATTATTGAATGCGCCCGGGTTGTACCAGAATTTTGCGCCGATGGCATTTCCTTCCCAACCAATGCCCATATCAATGAAAACACCGAGGATTCTTTAGACAAGCGTTAGTAGAGAACTCCACACTTAATGCAAGAGGTAAAATACATAAATATTACAACTGTAACGACTTTTATCATGCCAAGGCAGGCCTCAACGTGCCCGTAACCCTTCACCCCGAATACGTTAATGATAGTGATTAATACCAGAAATATGGTGACCCAGGCCGCGTGTGACATGCGTGAACCCCAGTATTGAAGTGTTACTGAAGAAGCCACGAGTTCAAGAGGTAGGAAAATCAACCACTGTAGAGCATAATTCCATCCCATGGCTGCTCCCCATGCTTGGTCAATAAAGCGCCCAGAGAATGTCGTGAAGGAACCGGGAATTGGAAACAGAATTGTCATTTCGCCTAGGGCTTGGACAGTAAAGTAAACCGTGACTCCGACCCATGCAAAGGAAGCTAAAAGCGATATTGGTCCACCAGCAGCCAGCGCATCACCGGTTCCGACGAGCAGCCCAGTGCCTATGGCTCCACCGAGCGCAATCAACTCTATGTGATAGTCTTCCAAGCACCTTCTCAGCGGTGGCTCAATATTGGAATTGTCGCCGTCAGGATGTCGCCTGAAGGTCGAGAGTCTAGTAGTAACCAAAAACCGGTCCAAGTGGGAGCTGTTTGCTGCCGCTGCAGATTCTTGAGGCATCGACAAATCATCTAATTCAATCGTTTGAGACCGTGGCCATGGTCTATTCTCTCTGCCAAACAACATGAGGCCAGTATGGAGAGCAAAGCGATCTGTCTGGTCGGTATCTTTCGTCCTGTGCGAGGTTGAGACAGAATATGGAGGACAGTATCTAAGACCCGAGAAAGACTCGATTAGGGAAAACGATAAAATTAAAAGAGTGGTCGATCAAATGAGATTATTAAAAGGAAGTCAATTATGTGAGAAAAACAAGGTACAATCCAAGGACGTTGGGAGACAAAGGAGGCCCACTTGGGGAATGGGAGCTTCAAGTACTCGTACACAGATACGTAAAATTCAAGGAAGCCCTAGATAGGTGACACGGATCGTACAGTGCTTCACTGACTATCAAGCATATCCTTACCGTTTGACCTTGTTGTTCTAGAAGGCAGGCACGGCTGGGAGTCTATTCGCCAAGTGAACTGTTCGTTCCAGCTTCCCACATCCGGAATCGAAGCGAGGCTTGGGGGCCATTACGCGCCCTACAGAAATTAATTGTAGCTCGCATTGCATAGTGCGGGGGAATTCACACCGGTTCCCATGGCCCTTTTTTCCTAATGGAGTTTGATTCCCGGTGTTGGGTCGTGATGCAAGATTTGGGGTCAAACTGGGAACCAAGGTTATTTCATCATACCGTACTTCATCTACATCCCCCAACGTACGAAGTAGATTTCGATCCATACTTATTCCAGTAGGGCTCCGTGGTGGTTTGTGTGGTATACGTAGTAACTCCGGTGGAGGCGCTTAACGACGATTCCACTCCCATGTGCTCTTTCCATAAATGGTATAGATCGAAGTCTAGCATGGTTGTCCACCAACTCGGAACAGAAACGGGAAATAATTTGTGGAAGGATGAGGCTGATAAAGCAGAATACGCAATCCTGAAGTGGACTGAGTTTGGCTTCTGTCCATTCATGTCAGTCTTTCGCTGCTTCAGCCGCTTCCGCCAAAACATCGACCCTAAGACCCAAGGGGCCCAACACGGGACGAAACTTTCTTAAAGAGGTTCTGATGCCCCACCCGAACCACGTAATGAGGACGACGGATTCCGCTTTCAGTTTAAATACACTTGGCTTGACTCAAGGGAGATCCTTCCTTCGCGTAGGAAATCCGATTGTTTGGCTGGCATGCACGGGTGATAAGATTATGCCAAGGATGTGCCTGTCGCAGCCCCCAGGACCCACGTGCTGCACCGAAGTGTTTCTTCAACGGGGATGTGTTCCCCGGAAGGTCAAGCCTACGAGGCGACAAGGTCTTCGAGCATCAAACTCAGATAGGATGTCGCTCTTGAATGTCTCGGGAGACCATCTCCAGCCCCCACATACCCGAGCGGAAGGCACACTGAAGGCGGGTAAGATCGACCTCTTAACAGTAGAAGCCAAGCTGAATAACAAACAGATTTGTGAGCAAAACACCGGGAGCCTTATTGAAATATTTGTGTCTACATTCCCGTACAGAGCTTCCAGAGAATGTTGGCTTGTCTCATGTAGTTTCAGGGGCAGATTCATCTAAAGGAGCTGCGTAAGCTGCACTGAGCATTGTAATGACTGCGCCCGTGTTCTGTGAGCTGCAATTTCATCAGTAACATTCAGGCCATTCATTCAGCCTGGAAGCATCGGTATCTTAAATAGGGTAGGAATCTCGGGGCTTGAGGGTGCTCGGCCTTTGTCGGAACGGAACAATAGATCGTTTACAGATTTGCCGATCCGTCACTAGATCATTTTCACACACCGACTGACGTACGTATGCAAAGTTTAAATACACGACTCCACCAACGGGCGCCTTGTTTCAAATAGTGAGGCTATCAATTAATGCAAGCTTGTCTTGCAAAGCTCTCCCATATATCAACATTTGCGTTTTCATCGTCCACTAACCAATATGTCGGACATTCGCCCGTTCCTGTTCTTCCAGTTGGCCATACCTTTGATTTCTTGTGTATTCTAGCTTTCCAGTTTTTGAAGCGTGGTTGAATATGCCTCATGCTTTCGCATATCCAGGGGCTTTTCCAAAGAAACGTAGCACTGAGAACGGAAATTCACGCGAGGTGCGGAATAGCGCGGAGAATGATGGTTTTATATCGACTACAATACCACACATACTGCATGAGCAGGTAGCCGGTTCTGAAGATTGCAATCCACCTGCATCGGCACCAATCAGATCGCAAACTGTGAGAGAGGCCAGCCGACGTGACTCTGAACAAAGTCAATTATCCTCCCAGTCTGACACGTCTACTGTCCCTCAGTCAATATACAGCCAATCCTCCACTGCCGTAAGCCAAATCTTCCTCAAATTGAGCCTACAGCTAACCAAAAAATCCAGGCACGGGCTGCTTGGCGGCGAAGTGTTGAGGTATGGCGAGAAGGCGGCTTGGGTCAAGCGAAAAAGCTGTCACACATCTCCGCTGTTTTTGACACTGGATGTGAGAAGTTCAATTGGGTATCGAAAAGGGTCATTGATAGACTGGATGCAGGCTGCTTGGTGGCAACGGATATCGAAGTGCGCAACTTTGATGGTCGTACGCTACGGATCTCTTTCAAGACTAGACTCTGCTTCAAAGATCCTAACAACGGGGGATCTTATGAAGAGGAGTTTCTCGTTCTCGAATCAGCCGATTCGCCTTTCGATTTGTTGCTAGGGCAGAAATGGTGTTATGTTAACGGTGTCATTGCCCCTGCGATCTTGGGTCTTGCAACGTTAAAGAGTACTCCAGGTAGGCTGGCATGAATGGTACCTCATACGATGACGGCCCCGGTTAACGCTCAACAGCTGACAAAAAGGAAAAGAAGAAGAGGGATAAGGAATATAAGGATGAGAAAGCCGAGAATGAATGTGCAAGAAAATTGGCCGAAAATAGAGCAATGGCCAGGAAAGAAACCCAGGCTGAGGAGGTAGGGGAGTCCTCACGAGATTCAGCGCGGGGTCAATAGTCTCAAGATTAATCATGGGCCGGATCTTGACGGCTGAAGTAAAGCATCGTGTGATAATGGGTTTCATCGCTATCGATATTAAGCTTCCGACCCTGTATCCTCTCCTTCATGGCGTGGTAATGTGTGACGTACTTTCTCCTTCTACCGTTTTTCGTACTCTCGGGCATTGTTGGCTATAAGAAGCAATCATTTCAACTTCCCCCTAGACTTTTCAAACTTTCGTCACCGCTGGATTGTATGTACTGCCCACAAACACAACTTGGACGGCCACAAATCTGTAAAGGACATTTAGCACAATGCTGCAGGTTAGCACTCAGGTGGAAAAGACTCACGCAGCTGTCGCAGCAAACATCTCCACCTTTCTCGCTCTCGTCACAAGCACGACCACCAATGAGAAGACTTGAGTAAACACCGCCACTATCCCCAGCCTCAGAGGCATATTCTCTACAAAATACAAAGCCACGATATCTCCAACGAGCAACCCACTTGAGATTATCGAACCCATAATATCCGCAATTCTCAACAGAGTTTTATCCTCATACTCCACATATTGCATTTCCACGTCTCGAGGCTTCTCAAATCTGTGCCCGATACTATAATGCCACCATCTCAGCACCTTGTGCAAGAACAGAGAAGAGATAGCATCATCTCCTTTTCGTGCTTTGAGAGCAACAAGTGATGACGCCTGGGAAATCTCCCATAGGTCGCTGTCTCGACCAAGTAGAGGTCTGTTCCCAAGTTTTGGACCTCCCATCCATTTTCGAAGGAAGTGCAGATCAGATGGATCAGGAGAGTCGTGGGCTTTGATATTCGTTTGTTGAAGAATTGTTTCGTCTTTTCAAATTATTAGTGAGTTCTTTGTCTCTCCTAACGGGGGTCTGGAGGCGATTAACTATATTCTTGGAGCTTTGTTCTTATCTTAAGCATGATCTCCCAAGTCTTGCTTTCTTTAAACTTGCTCAAAAACCACCAATCCCTTGCACCTCTTTGTCTTTCATCGTCTCTAGAATCCAAATCGTCCTTCATGCTTGCTTTAAGCTCGATTTCTAACTCCACGAGCTCGGCTTGGAGATATAAGAGATTAATGGCGTTAAGGAACTCAAAACGCTCGAATATTGCTACTTCCGAATGCTTGGCCATCAGCTCGGCTAGCTTTTGGTGGCCTGCCATCGTCCTATTACTTTTGTCTTGGAAGGTAGTTATCAATGTATAGTGCGGAGAGCTGATTGTTGAGATATCGAGGCTCCCAGCTTACCTATTATTACAGCCTTACCACAAAAGTCTTCTTTTCGCATAGACACGTGGCATGCAGCTACAAGCATTTTGGACCCCCGATTCTGCCTTGTGTGTCAATTTCGGCCAATAGTATCGTTCAAGAAGTACACTTTTGCAGTGCATGTCCTGATCACCAGGCTTTCCAGCAATGCCCTGCCCTAAAACGAGGAACGAGATACAGTCCAAGAGAAGATGCGATGTTCTGTTCCCGGTGTTGCGGGCTGCAAGGTGAAGGTCGTTCACGAGTGTCTCCCAAGGTATGGCAGAGGCGGTGTTCCTTTCAATGAGGCTGCAAAATTGCGGAGTCGCAATTTGAGCACTTTCTCTTTCTTTTCCACAGTTGAAAGCGAAAGCCTGATTTCGCCCTCCTGCCTCCGAGATATCTTCTCTGCCCTGAATTCCAAAGCTACTGAACCGTTGTTTCTCCCCAGCCTGGTATTGGCTGGGTCTCAAACCCCGGCCCGTGCGACATCTCCCATCAACGCGATCATGAATTGGTAGTTCACGATGATAGCCTTGTCATTTTATCTGATGCCTCATGCCCCCCAGCCCTCGTCAACTTACTTTCACTTCGAAGAATATCTCAACTTCACTGTTCCGTCCGATGGCGCAGATCAAGGCTCTGGAACGAAATACCTACCGTCATGCTCTCCGCAGTCCCTCCCCGGTACAAACGTGACCTGCCCTTTAACGAAACGACTTTGCTTTCTTCTCCTCAGACTTGCTTTCGGAACAAATGATGATGTTATCCTACATACTCTTCCAAGCCCAGGCCGAATCATAAGACATTTCCTGGCAAGCAAGCCCCGATTGCCCTCTCAGTCTCTGCGCTAGAGACGAAACCTCATCATCTAAGCTGTCGGAGGCTGCCTTGGATTGGTATGAATACTTTTGCACATCTGAGATGTATCTTGACAACCCTCACGGAAATCTGGATCGCACATCGACTACAGTGGATTACTTTCCGCCAACTTCGCTTTCAATTTCCCCTCCTTCGGAAGACCTCAATCAGCACGCGACCGAAATATCGATACTGAAGTGGCCCCATTGAAATCCGCCTTCGCCTTCAAGCGCAACGGGGATTATAAGGGACATGAGAATCTCAAAGACACATTTGTGCAAGTGGAGGTCTTGCCCTGAGGCATACGAGGAGTTGGGCCGACTCAGATGAGTGCGGTACATTTATTCTTACCATGTCATGGTACTGATATTATGCCAAGGAACCACACGCATTATCATGGCTCGGTAGGTTCTGAATGTCAATGGGACACCTGTACAAGGAATTTTGACCCTCTAGCTTTTTGAAGTAAGGGTTTACCCACCCGTCCGTTTTTGATATCGATACCAACTTCTACACAGCAAGCACCTGGATGCTCACATTCGGCCATACTCCTGTCCTCACTGCAGTCATCGTACCGCTACGGGACGAGATCTATCTCGTCATATTCGGTCCCATGGAATGTTCATCGGCAGCGAGGCTTTCTACTGCCCTTCAAACACATGCTCATATCAAAGCGGTGAACACACGCAACCCTTTGGACGTCAAGACAACGCCAAGCGCCATATTTCGAAACAGCACCCAGGAATGACCTCTGAACCAGTACGAGGAACTTTTATAATCTAACTCCAAGAATGATTGGATCTTTGCAATACGCAACACAACACTACGACACGACATGACAAGACACAGATATTCAACAAGGCTATTGATTTATCGGTCGGATGCTCAGTCTGAACCTCTTCCTATTCCGTTGCCCAATGATTTGGCTTTTTGAGGGTGAGTATCATCGCTGCCATCACAGGTCATGGCAGGAAAGCTTCGACGATAGGAGGAGGGATCGAGGCGGGATCTGCCGTACCACAGGAGGAATTTCCTTTGTCCGGCAAGTGCAACATCTACATCAAAATAGCTGCGGGGTCCAGCTCGTGGTGAATTGGGCCTTCGTTGTCTACAAATGCGTCAACAGTTTCCAAATCCCGCACTCCCGGAAGGTTCCTTTGACCACATGAGAGTTTCTTGAGCCAGACTCTGCCCAGCGGCCAGCTGGAGGAAGTAGTGATGCTTCCAGGCCGCAGAGACCAGTCCTTAGTTCCCAAATTTGATCATTTTTCGAAACCGACTATTTGGCCTTAATTGCCTTGCTCTGTCGGAGCTAAGATTGCAGGAGGGACTTTGCGCAGGTGAGTTCTCGTATAGGGCTGCCACATCATATCAAGTCTCTGCTGACGGGTCATATAGATGCGGGCTTGTCGCTATTGGTGTGGCAGGACGGGAATTGAACGACACACAGGTTGGTGCAGGTGACATTCAACTGTCTTCAGCGGACCATCAGTATGTATCCACAGCGAGCTCTTGCTAATTGTCAAAGTGATGGCATCTGACTGACTGTAGAATTGAGACTGCTGATTTTCTTCTTGAACTATTCGTGGACCTTGGCGGGTACTTTATCTCATCTTGAGCTCTGCGTTGTCGGTCGTTTGAATGCTTTCTTGTCGTCAAATTCTGTAATATCCGAGTTTCTTTTCTACTTTTCGGGCTTTCATTTCCGTCTACGATGTCTCGAGTGCGTGGCATGATCATGAGAGTTGAGTGGAATAAAGAAAGTTGGAAGGCGTGAAAAGTTGAAGGCGCGAATTTTTGGATTTTCCAGGCATAGTATGCCACTTTGATGATTTTAAAATATAAGAGCTGTCGAAGTATACCTTTCAGTATCGCTCACTGTCGCTGAGGATGAAGGGTACCCCGCAATTACCCCGCGATCGCCAGTTTAGGCGTAGCGTGATTCTAACCCTATTCCTTTTTCTTCAAATCGATCATCCCCTTCCGCTTCAACCACATCTCTAACTATCTCATCACGACTTTTGCTTCTTCGGTCGTGTGGCTGCTCTTTGTCTTCGGTCTTTCCGTCCTGCAACTTTGTTCTTGCTCTATTTTGTGGTACTTGATATCATGAAAAGTTTATGGTCGCAGGGCGTGGCCGGTGATGATCGAAGGGATGCCCACATCCTCCAGGTACAGGGAGCATGAGGCAATTGCGGCAGCCAAATCAGCTTCAAGAGGGTGATTCTGAATCTCGTGTATGAAAGAAGGTTGCAAATTGAAAGATGATGGACACTGATGAGGTCCACAGCTACCATGTGACCCCTAGAGACTTGGCTGGAAGTTCCAGCGGCAATCAAATGATACAATTGGATACAATAAGTCTTTGGACTTTGATCTCAATGGTCCCCATTGGACTCTCGATACTTTGGAAAGCCACAAGTATTCGGACTTCTCATCGGACTCCTGGCCCGATAATGGATCAAAACCCCCACTTTTTGATCGCAGTTCGCCGCGGCTGACACTACAACGGCAACAATTGCAAAAGACGCTTCGGAGCATGGAGGCACCACAGATATGGAGGCAGTTGGTTCTGAAACATTTCAGTTCTTCCTTTCCATTCATCGAACTGTTCTACTCCGGTTCAGGCATTGAACTGATTCATCAATTTGCTTCCACCATACACGAGCAGGTCCTCCACTCTTCGAGTTCACCACGACATATAACCCTTCCTTGTGTAATCTCTCGATCTAGACGATACAATGTCGAAATACTCAGGGGGTGCGATTCCTGCAGGGAATGATATCAACCTGCAACTCGGCTGGCCATCACCATCGCTCTTTCCGTCCTCATCTTTAAACGCATCTACGAAGACCATCCTTAGCGACTTCGCCACCGCAAGCTCATCCCTCATATATGGACCTTCTCTAGGTGGTCCAGCTTTCAGAACCGCTCTGTCAACGTGGCTAAGCAACCACTACTATCGAAAGCCGGACAACATCACCCCCTCACGTGTCTGTGTCACGAGTGGTGGATCGGCTGCATTGGGTGCAATCTTGTCACGCTTCACAGATCCAGGTTTCACTCAATACATCTGGATGGTCGAGCCTACCTACTTTCTGGCCTGTCCAATCTTTCAGGATGCCGGCTTCACGGGAAGGATGAGGGGTGTACCAGAGGATGAAGAGGGCATTGATTTGGAATTTCTTCGTGCAGAACTTGAAAAGGCGAAGTCTGAAGGTACAGAGTCCACCCTCAAAAAGACTTTAAGTACTGGGTATCCAAAGGTGTACAAGCACATCATTTACTGCGTACCGACCTTCTCTAATCCGAGTGGTAAAACCTGGAGTATATCTCATCGCGAGAAGCTTGTTAAACTGGCTCGCGAGTTTGATGCCTTGGTCGTGTCAGATGACGTCTATGACTTTTTGCGCTGGCCTGAAGATCTGGCGACTGATCTGGCGACTGATCTGGCGACTGATCTTGGACCTCTACCACCGCGACTGGTGGACATTGACAGAGCATTAGAAGGCGGAAATACCTTTGGGAACACTGTCAGCAATGGGTCTTTCTCCAAGATTGTTGCTCCTGGTACAAGAGTTGGTTGGGCTGAGGGAGCAGAGGAATTCATCGCAGCTATGGCAAAAGTGTAAGTGAATACTCGGTCTCTTCCCAATTGGCTTGATGTTAACAATTCTTTAAGAGGAGTGACTGCCTCGGGTGGTGGCCCAAGTCATTTGATGTCTTGCTTCATGGGCGATATGATATCAACGGGATCACTCGACAAGCACATAAACGAAAAGCTGATCCCTACCTATTCAGCCCGGTATCACGGCATGATGGCAACAATTAAATCAGAACTTGAGCCACTTGGTGTGAAAGTCACAGTTGGGAAGCCATTCTTCAGCACCTCAGCGAAAGACAGTTCAGAGGTCCAAATCGCAGGAGGATTTTTCACCTCATTGACCATCCCGGATCATCTCCCACCCTCTTCAGTACTAGCAGCTTCTGCACTTGCCAATAAGGGATTGAGATTTGCGTATGGGGAGATGTTTGAGGTTGTAGGCGATGCTGGAAGTAAGGAACGTGCAAATGCACCTGGTGGCTTTGGTCACAGTCTGAGACTATGTTGGGCTTGGCATGAGGAGGATAAGCTTAAACATGGAGTCAAGAGGCTTGCCGAGGCGCTGCGTGAGATTCAAGAAAGCACGAATGGCATCAAGGCCGGTGCATGATTTCAGAATTCCAAGTTGATGGCTCATCCTATGGAAGCCTTCCATTCCACCTGCGTTCAAGACGCAACCAAGAGTTGAGCTGTCTTGGCAAAATGCTGCTAGTTCCTTCGGCCGACACGGTCCCTAGCCGTCGGCTCAACACACCGACTCCCGCCGTCCTATCTGTTCTACCTCCTGCTATTAGAACCTGCATATTGTTTATCTGTTTGCCCGCGCGGTTCGTCAAGAGTGGGAGCGCCTGCATCAATCTCTTGGCAGAAGGCGGACAATGTCATCCAAGTCCGCCCCTGAGCCCCGCCTTTTCGCTTAATCAAGGGTTAGCGATCAACCTATCTTCGACCCCATATGATAGCCATGAATGGGGAGACGTCTGCAGTCTCCCAACATGCACTCATACCAAGAAATCAGGAAAGTCGAGATAAGAGCATGGTTGCAAAGTCTGGGCAATGGGAAGCCTTGGGAGTGGTATAAAGTGATCTCGCCTTCCGACTTTGAGCCGGAGCAGGCTATTCACTTGACATCTTTGTGATTATCAGTCGTATTCCAAACACGATGGCATCCTCAAGTGCAGATGCTGGCCCAATTCCGTCAAAGGCGCCATCCGTTGATGTGTACGACGTGAAACATCCCATTCCCGAGGCGAGTGAAGATGTTGCGGTTGCTTATGCGGGTCAACTTGATGGCGAGAATACTTGGACGAAGAAGGAGCAGAGGAGATTGAGATGGAAGATCGATCTTGTGCTCATTCCTATTTTTTGGTTCAATGTTACATTGGGTGCTATTGACAAGGTCACTACGGCTACTGGTGCTGTTTATGATATGCTCGAGGATTGCGACCTCACTGGAAATCGATACTCTTGGGTTGGATCAGTGTTCTATGTGAGCCTTGGACCTCATTCAAGGATTCCGCTTGGGCGTTCAGACTAACAAATCCCAGTTTGGCTACATGTTTGGATGCTTCCCATCAGCAGGTGTACTTTAGCGCCTTCCAATCGCGAAGACCATGTGCGTCGCATCGATCCTTTGGGGATTCGTTCTCATTGGGACTGGATTTGCCAACAACTTTCCTACTCTCATTGCCTTGCGCCTTCTGCTTGGATTCTTGGAGGCACCAATTGTTCCTGGAAATTTGATCGTCCTCAGCATGTGGTATACCCGAAAGTATGTCTTAAGCTCAGCCAGATCAAAGCCTTCAGGCTGACACAGAACAGAGAAGCCCCTCTTCGAACTGGTTTGATGTATACTGGTCTCTCTGTCCTCATCAAAGGACCTCTTGGTTTTGCCATCGGTACCATTCCTGGTGACGGGAAATGGAGATATATGTTCTGGATCACTGTACGTCTTCGTGTCCCTCTACCTTTCTCCCAAGATACTAACAACAACCACAAGGAGCATTGACCATAGCATTCGGTTTCGTCATCGGCATCTTCCTCCCCGACTCCCCCGTCAAAGCACGCTTCATCACCGAACGCGAAAAGATGATCCACGTCGAACGGATGCGCGCCGACCAACTCGGCATCGAAAACAAAACCTTCAAGCCTTCTCAAATGTGGGAAACATTCCGTGACTCAAAAACCTGGTTAATGTTCATGTTCAATATCTTCATCTCCATCCCGAATGGAGGGCTTACGAACTTCTCACCCCTGATTGTAAAAGGGATGGGGTGGAGCAGTCAACAAGCGGTGCTGCTGACGATGCCGAGTGGGATTGTGCAGACGTTGAGTAGTTATATTTGTAATGGGGGTGTGTTTCTTTGTGCGATGTATCTGCCGGGGAAGCATGTCAGGACGGCATTTATTGTTTTCGGTATCATGGTTGGGATGATCGCCTCAGTCTTCCTGTACACGCTGCCGCTCGATGCTTACAACTCTCGACTCGGCGCTATGTTCGTGTCTTACTTCTATCTCGGACCATATATTGTCTCTCTAGGACTCATATCCGCCAACACCGCTGGGCATACCAAGAAAGTCGTCACGAATGCGCTGATCTTTATGGCGTATTGTGTTAGCAATATCATCGGTCCGCAATTCTTCAAGAGCAATCAGGCTCCGCTTTATGTTTTGGGGATGGCATCGATACTTGGGAGCTATGTGTTGAGCTTAATTAGCATTCTGTTGTATTCGAGCTATTGCTTCGTTGAGAACGAGAAGAGGGACAGGGTCGATGCTGCGAGAGGAGAAACGGTGCATCAGGATACAGACTTTAAGGATTTGACGGATTTGGAGAATATTCATTTCCGGTATGTTTATTGAGGGAAGGTGGATGATGGTAGTGCTTTAGGGATTGGTGCGGGGCAAAGACTGGGTTGAATGTGGACTATATTTTAAGGTGACTGAAGAATGTGTATGACCAATACATAGATGCGAATACGAAGGCGCGGTTTTAAAGTAACGAGCCATGGTCCGAGCTTTCCTCACCCAAAATCAAGAATTTTGCAGTAAAAATACTTAGATTAGACTTATTACCTTAAAACTATACTTTCGTATTTCATAGATAATTATAAACAGTTATTAAATAATTATATGATTAATATAATACTTAAATGCATTATTTTTAGTGTTTTGATAAAGTGTATACATTACGTGCATAGTTTATTATTTTAAAACCGCGCCTCCTTCGTAGCTATGATTATATGACAAACAAGGGAAGCAATTCATCAAGTCAAAGGAAAATCGTAATCTTTGTGCAAAAACGGTTTCAAGCGAGATAGGATGAGTCGGGGTAAAGATAGGCAGTCAGTGACCAAGAACAGCGCAACGCGGATATAAGAACCCCTGAATGATGGGTATTCCATCTGATAAAGTATCAAAAGGCGCGCCGTGGAAGTCCCGGGAATGTTAAGATTAAGACTGGAGGCAAGGGTGCTCGTTTTTGATGCTCCTTCTTCAACTGTTGACCCTCGGCTAGTCCTTCCTACTTAGTGCTTCTTGAAATAATCTTGCGACACTTGAAATTCACGAAGGCAATGGCCCTCGCAAATGGGAAGTTACTGTTGGGACTTCTTTCTCACGGGGCATGTGCAAGTCTGGAAGGACCTCGTGCTATTTCGCACATTCAAACATTTGGACCTCCTATGCACATTGCACGCTGTCTTCAATGCTACCTCTCTGATCAACTCCACAGGACTCACTTCAAAGCTTTCTTAAAGCGCCATATCCCTCCCACTAACCGCCTCCGCGAACCCATCCGCCAAATACCCCCCACTCCACTCCAACTTATGTGCCCCATCAACCCCCTTCAACCACCCCGTGCGTTGATACTCCCTAACCCACATCCCCATTCCCTTCTCCTGCCACATCTTCCCAAACTTCTCTGTAACATCACTCAACGCTCCCGTCACCCAAACAGGTTGAACTTGCCACACTACTCCCATTTTCGCTAATATCTTATGAAGGTGTTTGATTTCTTCTTCGCTGAAGCCGGCTTTAGAGAAATCGTAGCCGGCGACGTAGCCGAAGCCGAAGAGGCGGTTTGGGAAGAGGGCGTTCATGGCGGAGTGGAATTCTGTGAGGGAGGATAGGGTGGGTGCGTCGATTCGGGCCCAGGTTACGTCTCCCAAGGGAGCAACAGCTGAGGCGCGCTCGATGACGGTTTGTATAGTGGGTGCCCACATGTATTGTCCTTCGAGGCTGCGAGGGAGTTCCCAATCCCAGAACACATCTTTTCCCAGAACTTCTTTCGCAATCTGTCGTCGCTGAGACATTGGTGTGACCTCCTTTTCAGCCAGCTTGCTGGTATAGACCTTGTATTGTTCTTCGCTAGTATTGGACTTGACAGCTTCGTCGAAAGTCACGAGTCCCGCGGATTCCTTCCAGGTGTTGCGAATCCATTGGTAGTCTGGAGTTGTCGTTGCGGCAGAGATTGCGGAGGTGAGAGATGGAACGTCTTTGGTTGCTCCAAGAATGTAGGGGTGGTCGCGAGGGTCGATGACTGAGGTGATGAATTCGCAGGTTGCGGTGTCGCAGCGGCACATCAGCATGGTCGTAGCACTGTATATGTCAGCCTCTCGTACTTGGTATCTCCAAAATGCAAAGATGAACAATACGGGTTCTGCTCCAGAGCCGAGCTTGGGCCTGTTAGACGTGAGGTTACCCGTGGCCGGGTCGATCGTCAAACGTTGCCGTATTTGAGCTGAAGAAAGGCTTGCGACGTGCAACAAAAGTTTGTCAATATCCCATCCTCATCAAGTACTTCGGCAGTGAAGCCGAGCGGAACAAAATGCCACTTCTATCCTCACTTTCCCCAATTAAATAAACGAAGAGAACTCACCCCATAATATCAAACTGCATCCTTACAGCCGTCAACCTACTCACATACTCACTAGTCGGCACCGTCGTTCTTCCCATCCCCATCGAAAACCTCTTCATCCCCGTCGCCAAATCATCCATATGAATCATTGCCACGCCCGCCTCAACAAACGCTTTTGTCATCTTGATGGTTGAAGTTAAGCCGCCGAAACCCATGTCTGCGTCTGCCACAATCGGAGCAAGATAATCCCAATTCTCAAGTTCGCCTCGCTTGGATTCGGGGGTTGAGAATCTTTGTCTGTAGGGGATAGAGGTTAGTGAAAGATGAGGGAGGATTGGGATGGGAAGGGGAAGGGGAAGGGGAGGGATACTGTCGTTGGCGTTGATCGTGCCACATTTGCGAGCGGAAGATCTTGTCTACTACTTTTGGGACGGTGTCCCATGGGTAGTCGGCTGCATCGCGACCTGGTGTTGAGACTTCAGATGTGCCGCACAAGGAGCCGGAGACGTAGATGGTCTGCATGAGAAGCCAGTATCAACCCTTGGCTGCCAAGAGATTGTCCAAAAGTGAAGTCGAGACTCACTTGCTGATGCTTCACCATCTGCGAAACCTGAATCGGATCCGTAGCACCATACGTAAGCTCACAGGTCCCGTGCTTGCGATGCTCATTCAACTGTCCCCAAAGTTTGTCTGCCATGGTACTCGAGACATATGTTTGAGGGATGGAATTGCGAAGTCCTGCGATGGTGCGCGCTGAGTATGGGCTACAAGTGTCAGACAGTAATCTCAAGAAATCGAAAGACGAGGGTTCTTACCGCTTCAGATGAGCTTGTCGAGGACTCTTCCATGCTTGCTCTATGGATGCAACTTCAGCGTCGAACGCTGCTTGCTCGGTAGCAATGTCGGTTTCGAGAGCTGGCATGATGAGGGATGTTTGTTCCTAGAGTTATTAAAGTATAAGGCTTGAATTCAGAACGAAAATGGTACAGCAGTAAATGTCCGAGCTGATTGCAGTGTTGGGGAAGCTCATTATTTTGAAAGCCTTGCTCTCGCCAATGATAAATTAGAGCATTTATTGTGAGCTCCCAATGCCAGGACCCCGAGTCCCACATAGCGTCCGTTGAAAGTATGAAAGTGGGATACCCCGCATGAGTGGGTAGGAGGAGGGCGGACATTGATAACGAAGTCCGCCATGCTAGACTTGAATATCTGAATGGCCGAATTAAGCGGTCCCCCATCTTCAACTTCGGAGCGTGGCCCGAAGGCAGGGTCTGCTGGTATATTTGGCTCCCGAAAGTCGGTCCCCGAAATATCAAAGTAGGTACGATAGGGGAGGCTGAAGAGAACCATCATTCCATTGCCGAAGATTCTCACTGATCAACAGCACCACTCATCTCCTCTACCAACTTCAACACCCTCCTGTGCGCCCTCCCCTTTCTTAGTTCGCCGACAAACTGATACAACTCACCATGAAACCTCCAAGCACAATTATCCACCCTCCGACCCTTCCTCACAACACCATCATTTAGCAAATCAAACACACATTTAAATGACTTTGCACTCTCCCATCTCAAAGCAAACTCCGCCAGCGTAGCAGCACAAGCCAAAAGCGCGACATCGATATCCGGCGCTCCGTAAACCTCATGAGCAAGATGCTGCGGCGTAGCCCAAAAACAATAAAGCAGCGTAATCCCAGCCTGAAACTGGTGAACCAGCGCCGTCCACGTATAACAACTCTTTTGATCCGGAATCTGCACGAATCGAAAATTCCTCAATACCTCACTCCCAGCCTGAACAACATATCTCACCTCCCCACAGTTTACCGCTAGATGCATATTCGGAAACAAGGCAAGGACGTTGTAATAGTATAGGTTGGAGAGCCAGCGGGTAGAGGAGTAGGACATGGGGTCTGAGACGTGGGCTAGGTCGGATTTCCATTGATCGAGTTCGAGGCGGAGGGGAGAAGAGAAGAGGTTGGTTACTTCTTTGTTGAGGCAGAGGGAGTGGTATTCGGCGCGTTCGACGGCGGTGTGGATTTTGGATTGGATTTGGCGGAGGAGAAAGCGGTGGTCTGTTTCTGCTGCTCCTGTTGCGGTGGTAGAGTTGGGTGGCAAATCTTGGAAGATGATGCTGTCTCCTCGAGAACGTGAAAGTGACTGTGAAGGTGATCAAAATTAGCAAGTGCTTCATGCTAAGATGGAAAGAAATTGCGCACCTCAGTATCGATCAACTCATCAGCAACGGATACCGGTCTGTCAAAGGCCATGGCAATCAAACGATCAAGTCCATAGCACACGCGCATCACCTGTCGTCGAATCATTTTTTCGCAGATCTCGTCTTGATTCCGAGGCTGATCACTTGATTGATTTCTTCTGACCTTC
Organism: Phialocephala subalpina; assembly: GCA_900073065.1. NCBI lineage: Eukaryota > Fungi > Ascomycota > Leotiomycetes > Helotiales > Mollisiaceae > Phialocephala > Phialocephala subalpina. Next base: position 686,383 of record FJOG01000008.1, on the reverse strand, counting down.
TCCTGATAAAGGCCAGCCAGAGCACAATGCATCATCGCTTTGGACGCGTAGTCATCAATCGTATCAGCGGACTCGCTGTGCATGGCATGCATCGTGAGTAGTAACGAAGATTGGGTATGCAGGATAGGCGAAGCCTGACTCAAAGCTTGAGGGAGTGACTTTTTCGCTCTTTCGTGGTAGAACTAAAAGTTGAAGGTGGTTAGCCAAGTAGAAGTATGGTATATGGTGGGGGCGGGGGGCTTGCCTTTGATCTTTCAATATGCAGGGAGCCCTTGTCGAACTTCTGTGCAACCAAGGCACCCACTGATCTGACCATGTCAACGAAGAATCCGCGCCAGTCGTCTGTGCTAGAACTCATTTCGTTCTCCAAGGAATCTGCCCATTCTTTCCACCTGGTTTCTTGTAGGAACGGCCATGATGACTGAACGTTCGTGAAGTACAGCTTGTCGTAAATCTGTGACAGACCTCTGGTGGTCTCAGCATTTGACAAATGAGTTGCAACCCGTGCTCTGAAGCCAAACAGGGAGTCGAATCGAGGACCGAAAGCATGTGGATATTCAGAGAATTTCCGGCTGAATCCAGGGAGATCATAACTCAGTCTTCGTTGTACAGGTTTCGGCAATAGTTGGTAAAAATTGTAAGCGTAATCCATGTCGAATCCATCAGCTACATTCTGGACGTTGTCGTCGTCATTGATGACTTCAATGCTCGCGGCATCTGGTCCGCTGACGCAGGATTCGATATCGTGTTGATGAACCTGCCCCGCTTGTCTCGTCGATCCAGCAAGCACAGGACTTTTCTCTAACCACAAGTGATCTCTCACAACCTCCGGATTGGAGATTCTCGCAACATCCTCCAGCTTCACGATATACTGCTCCAAAGAAGCAATGTGACTTTCAAGTGACTTGATATAGCTGCTAACACGTCAGTCTCGAACCTTTCCCCACAACACCGTTGGTCAACTCACTTGGCTGGCGAATCGACAGGAGACCTGACGGGGTTCGATGGAATACACTCAGATCTCGTCTTTCTACACTCCCCACAAACAGGCTTCTCATGATCGCACTGTACACAATTGTTACTTGAAAATTGCTCCTTGCAATACCGAACTTGCTCTCACCTTCTTCTTCCGCCTCCGACATCTTTTACAGGCAATCTTCCTCGGGTATCCCAAATCTTCTAGCATTCTCCTCGAGAACCTTACATCTCTGCTCAGAACTCACGCAGAAGTTGATAATGGTATCATGAGGTTGATAGCATCTAAGTTGATGATGTGGAGAAGAGGAAGATAAGAAGTAACCCCACCCTTGGCTTTACACTAATTTTGAAGCAGATCTCAACTCGTGACGGTGATGTCGCAAGGAGAAAGGATGATCTTGTTTCTTCTGATTTCTGAGAATCAATGATCCAAATTAAGTCCGAGATAACTATGATTCTAGCTTGGAGTCTTGGAGCATGAGTGATTGCACCGTGCACGTGATCACACTTTTTTCGTCTCCCGGAAGAGAGTCTGCTCAATATCGTCTGTTATTGTCTGTGCTGAAGGGATTGACGCTCTTATTCATACAATCAACAGCTTTAGAGACTTTGAAACAGTGATTATATTATGAGAGCGCAGTCAAATCGACATGATGGAGCAGGCGATGATCAACATGAGCTGCATTACGGCGCATGAAGAAGAACCTGGGGAAGGAACGTTACAAACCGATGCACGAAGGATCGACGTTTGAATAGTTACATCAAAGTCTGATAGGAGTGTGTAAGGTGATATCTTTTCATAGTCCGAGCACTGGCTTGCCCAGGACGGGAAGGAGTTTGTCGACTATACTTTCCATTCAGAGCAGACGAAAGAACAGAAGATCCCTCTAAGTTCACTTCAATTCTCAGAAATAATGTGCAAAGCTTATGTTCAATTGCATAAATGACTTCAAAATCACTAGCAGTCACCGTCCTTCCCCGTGCTACTGTATGGTCTCGGCTATTAGACTTCCGAGTCGGGCCTGATTTCGGAAGTCGGGACCTGTCATCGGAGCCGAGATCACCTCTTTGTATGCTTGCACTTGCACCCATTCAACTTTCAACTTGGAACCAGTTCGGTCCGAGAAGAAGAATCTGAAACCTTGTAGCTGGTAGCTTGCAGTACTGCCGAGCTAGAGTAGGAGAAGGGATGTCAAGTCCCGAATCCTTCATGACAGCCGTTTGGGGCGATGCACCTGTGCGGCGGACCATGGGAACGGCTGCCAAAACCGAATCTGTTACCAAGACCGACACCGACGGTCTGACGCGGAGGTTGAGCCTAAAGGCTGGATGAAATACACTTGCAGATGTCAAAACAGGGATGAACATGTATGCAAAGAATTAGACGAGTCTGGGGAGAGAAGCAGCAAGGAAGAGATCCTGGGCCCGAGCGTTCTTGCTCTGTTTTGATGAGGGCTTTCTGACAGCGGGGTGGCGAGATAGCAGTTTGAAGACTTTAGATAGCCAAGAGTACACATCTCCAAAGTCTAGACAATAGCTACGACCGATCAAGAAGTCCCACGCTTGTTGGATGATCGATTACAAGGAAAGCAGAACATGTGCCGCTCGCAAGTAGGGAAACATGCATTGGATGAAGATACCGAGCCGGATCAACGGCCTTTGAAGGTTAATGATTGCGTATGGATCAGAGCATCTTGTTTGCAATAAAACGTGGGGAGTAAGATAGTGGAGTGGCACGCTGGACGCATTGGGAAGGAGCAAATTGGACCTCTTTTCTTATAGACAGGACACAGGCCACCATTTGCCTCAAACATTTTTCTTCCGTCTATTGCTTGCATTCAGGAAAGGAACGACGATCATGCCGTGCATCTCTGAGGGATGGAAGGCGGCGCGGAGGAGGAGAGGGAGAAGGGCGACCTGCGACTTTCTAGCTCAGCCATCCACCATATCTCTCGGGCTGAGGAGGCAAAACAAACGGGACGGTATGTTTCCAATTCATCTGTAACGACGCTGACTTGAAAGATCGTCCTATCCCGCCGTGATCGTGCTTCGATAAGGCTGCCTTGACCACCATCTTGTGATGCACATCTCGCGGCTCGGAAAGTGTGCCTAGGCAATTGGCTCAACGCCTGCATTGGCATTTCCACCAACCTCCACGCCTGTGAAAAGTCTCGCCCGGAAAACCCCCAGAATAGAAGGATTAGGCTTCCATATTGTTTCGAGAAGCACGGCACATCCAGCTCTGATCTCAGTGGCGACCCTGCCCCTGACTGCTTCTCTAGCTGCGTTGATATCGAACGTGGTATTGGTTGGATGTGGGGTGCAAATAAGCAAAAACACACGATGGCTGCTTAGCTCGTATCAGACTTTTCGAGGATGCTTCCGAGACCTTCTTTCCTTCCAGAAGATATCAAGGATGTCCCGGGCCGCAAGATGATCCCTAAGCGAATATCGATGTTGTATCGCACGACGTGTCTTCGAAATCCCCCATTCACAACTTGCAGCAGAGCCACGGCATGCAGGATCCTGGTTGAGCGCTGAGGTCGATTCATAAGCAATAAAAGTTTCTGCATCAATGAACACCAAAATGATTGAGACATTCTTTGACCCCTGGATTTTGGTGCAGCGTACAGCGGGCGAGAGGGTGTCGACACGGAGTTGCCGCTCGGCGCGGGGGAGAAGTTTGCTCTCCTTGTTGCTTCTCTGTGATTGGATCGTCTCAACGTTGTAAGACAATCACGTGCCGTGGGGGTATCTCGACATGGATTCCGATAAGCTGCAAGTCCAGCCTCGATTAACATTTATCTTCTGCCCTCCGCCTAGTCCATGTCCGACATCTGCATCTCATCAGTTGTATATTCTCCCAAACGAAACACACAGCTGATGTCTCGATCAACGCTATGCCACCACGGATCCGCACCGTCGAAGGCTCCTGCTGGGGGTGCAAGGAGAGGAGAGTCATATGCGATTTGACCACGCCAAGCTGCGACAAGTGCTCGAAGATCGGACGACGCTGTGACTATGGGAAAGTGAGGTTGCGATGGACCGACTGTGTAGCTTCGAGGGGACATCTCGCAGGGAAGAAGATTCCATTGTGCCAGTCGCCGGTACTGGTGAAGACGACCGATCACCATATTCTCTATTTCGAAAAGGAACTTCTACCTCGGTTCAATCTAACCAACACGGTCCCGGACATTGACCTCAAGATGCTGTCGAAAGATCCGATTCTACTCCAGTCAGTGGTTGCCGTCGCCAACGCGCATGCGACGTATCGAAGCGCAAATGAGAAGGCACTTTCGCTGGCCAAGATACAAGATAGGAATAATGCGCTAAGGATGTTTAGGAAGCATTTGATGGGGTCACATACGGATGAGACCAACAATTCTCTATTCATTGCGAATGTATTATTATGTATCCTCGACGGCATCATCGAACCCATCACCGAAAGCTCTGCGACTCACCACCACATCGTTGGTGGGAAGGCCATCCTCAAACAGTGGAAGGGCATGAAGGAGGTCTTCCTGCTGAAGTACGAGCTCCCAGTGCTCATGCTATCCATCTTCGCTACCATGGACCTCACACATGCCTTGCTGATTGGGGACGACCCATACTTCGATGCATCGTCGTGGACAGAGTTTGGAGGATTCGAGCCGTGGTGGGGTAATGTGCCCAAGGACGACGACTTCATCGAAATCATGTCGATTTTTTCTCAACTGGCTACCCTTGGACACGAGGTACGCAACTTTCGAAGCACGGCGCCAATTGGAGTGCTATTGTCAGTCCAACAGGCCTTGGAGCGCCAAGCCACTCGACAACAGGAGGTTGACAGGACCTCGGATAAGGCGGCGTGGGCGGCTTTCTGCGCGTGCTATCGATTTTCGGCGTCTGTGTATCTGTATAGAGCTCTCAGCGTTCTCGACGTCGACCATGAACTTGTTCAAAAGGCTGTGAGCGACTGTATGGAAGTTATCGGCGGACATGAGCTCACTGACAAACTGCATCACTGTATCTTGTTCCCCGTGCTCATCATCGGAACTCATTGTTTGAAGCACGAGCAGAGAGTTGAGATCCGGAAGAGTTTGGCCCGGACTGCTGCCTACCTATCCTTTGAGGCACTTCGCTCCCTGGAAATCTTCCTCGAGAGGCGCTGGAGAGAGCTAGACGGCTCGCAGGAACTCAAGGAGCAGAGCTGGTGGGTGTACTTCGACGAGATCGCTAATGTGACATGCCTGTTCTGAGGAGGAGAGTGAGAGGAGGACCGTCATCTCCATGCCATGCATCACCTTATAGTCCGACGTCGATGCCACTTCTTGAACTGACTGGCGGCATCCTGAGATTTGAAGAATGGGATGATTGACGTCCATCCTGGGTAAAAATTCTCGCACAGCGAGTCCGTTCATTATGAGTGCTCTTTCCTAGTGTGCTAAACAGATCAAATCGAACGAGCGACAAAACAGCGCCAGTCTGACAGTTATATTGTAAGCTTCGGAGTCCCCATGGGTCTATCTCGGCGATATGGAACTACAGACTCGGACTTGATACTCCGTATTTGGTAAATATTTCTTTTGTTTTGCTCTCACTTTGTGGTATTCATCCGGCCAGGATGATTCAGGGAGAGCGCAGCTGGTGCGGCCGCACTTGTCCACCTGAGCAAGACCAAGAGGAAGCACAGTACCCTGGTAAATGTAAGTACTAGCAATTTCTCGGTCTCCTTTCGACCATCTCACGATGCAGTCCTACCTCAAAACTGACATTGTAGAGGCATTTATTGAGGCACCCTCGAACGCGATTCTCCACGATTGGTCGCCCACTTCCGCGTCGCTTCCTATTGGACGATCGCGAGTTGGACGCCTCGATGCCCTATTTGAGAAAAGCTTCCGAGACCCGCGAGATAAGAAAGTGTGAAGTGCCGATCCGATAACAACTTCAAAATAAGCTTCACCTTTTCCTCCTGCACTCTTTCACCGATCTGGATTTTTAATCCAATGATACCTGCTTGAACTCTACGACGTTCGTTTGAGCCTCTTTGGAATTCGAGATGCCTGCTTCAGCGGTCCTCCAGGCTTGGGAAGCATGTGATCTGACCGACACAGTGAGTTGTTTACTTTCGAGATAAGGCTTTTCAGCCTCGCGTCTACGAGCGAATGTTCCTTTCACCTTTGAAACTTTCGCCTTAAGTATTCTGAGAAACAGATTGCTGACGATATGTAGTTGTTCGTCCTTGTTTGTACGGTCTTCTGCTGGCCAATCATCCCTGTAAACATCACCTCGAAACATCCAAAAGAAGTGAGCTGATTTGATGGACAGGCTGTTGGTCTGGCATATTCCGGCTACAGCCATCGTCGTAATGGCATGGCATCTTTCATGCCTTCCATTATGGTCATCGCAACTTGTACCATTCAATGGTTCGTCATCGGCTACTCTCTTGCCTACGGAGAAGGCTCCGGGGTCATTGGAGACTTCAAGTATGCCTTCCATCGTGGCGTTCTTGCCGATCCTGTTGGCACCATCCCAGCAATCCTTTTTAGCGAGTTCCAGTTGGTCTTCGAGGCTACGGTTTGTGCTATTGCTGTTGGAGGGGCTTGTGAAAGAGGACGAATGTTGCCAATAATTCCATTCATCGTCGTAAGTCGCCTGTTCAGCCTTCAATGGTACCTTGCTAACAGACCAAGCTTTGGTCCACGTTCATCTACTGCCCTCTGGCGCACATGGTCTGGTCAGAAACCGGGTTCCTGGGTCAGCTAGGCGTTCTCGACTTTGCAGGTGGAACCCCAGTCCACATCTGCTCTGGGGCAACAGCATCAGCGCTCTCAATCTACCTCTCTTACCCTCAATTCCGCTCCAAGAGATCATCTGTCCGGACCCCATCACACCTCCAGCTTCACCGTCCTGGAAACTCAATGTCTCAACTCATTGCACTGG